>JAINUG010000385.1:317500-352500 GCA_029706075.1 Aldrovandia affinis | reverse complement strand
GCGGCTCACGTCAGACAGCCACCTTGTTCGGGGCTATTTATGAAAACATTTTTAAACTGAAATGGCTCGTTGGAATATCATTATTTATATTTTTCATACATTATATGGTTTCGGTCATTTGTTGATGTAAAAGCATTGGTTCGGTTGCCGAGCGTGTTACCGGTAAGAGCTGGCTGTGCTCCTGCAGTTATTTAGCGTGTAGTCGTTTGTGTCACACTGATTGTACACGATCGCACGTCGTGTTTGCTGTGAATGTCGGCAGGCGAACGAACAAACGTCAGTGAATATGGAGGCCGATGTTTTCGAGCACAGTTTGGGTGGAAGTCTGTAAGTGCCGAAGGCTCTGTGTCCTGTTCCAGTCACAGTAACGTTCCGTTGTCATAGCGCCCTGCCCTGTCACAATGTTTTGTTTTGAGGTTGTTGTTTTTTTTCATCCTGCGTGGGTTTTCATTTGTAACATTAATATGTGCCTTAAATTAACAAACAAACAAACAAACAACATTTTCATGAAACACCAGCATGTCCACTTTTGCTCAAAAGGACTCTAAAACCAGTTAACAGCCAGTATTAATGGCGCTTGTGGGCACTGTTGGCAGTAATGTGCACGCTATTCAGTTTGGGTACTGAAACACAAGCAGCTCTCTGCAGTGTTGATTCCTGGTGTCACTGCAGTGTTGACAGCCTCCTGGGTGGTCTAGCGGTTACAACGCTCCAACGCTGGCCACTGCGACCGCGACCGCGGTTCGATTCCACCGGCCGCACCAGTATCGGCTCTGGCCAGGAGTGCCACTAGGGGGCGTTAATTTGCTGTCCGCCCCAGGGAGGGGGGAGGGAAGCCGATACAAGATCGCTGCGTATAGGAGTGGCTCTGTAGTACCGGAGTTACAGTCGACGGCTTGGCGAGTGCCGGCTCGGAGGAGACTATACTTCGCCCGTGTCACAGGGCTACGACAGCGAACTCACAATACGGGGGTGGGGGGTGATTGACATGAAAAGAGAGGGTGTAATTGGCTTCTAAATAGGGAGAAAATGGGGGGAAAAAATCTAAATCTTTTAACACTGCAGTGTTGATTCCTGGTGTCACCCTGCTGCTACCTCCATGCTAAAAGGGAAGGCAGGATGTGTGTGCTCTGTCGTCATCGCAGACAAGATTCACGACAGTGATTTCTTAAGTTTGGCCACAGTCAGTCAATTCAGCCGTTAACATTGTGTCATACGCAAACAGGAAATGGAAGTTACAAGTCTTCATGTTCTTTTGTTACAAAATGGTTTTTTCGGGGGAATGTGACAGTGAGTTTTATCTTTGTATCTCTTTACCACAATGGGCAGAAAGTAAATATAAGAGAGACCTTGAATGATCTGTACATATTCTGTATTGTAAAATATTAAAGGAGGAGAGCTGGTAATACTAACGTGCGCTTCTCTGCTTTCTTCTTGTCCCTCTTGTGGTCATTTGCAGGTACTTCAATGATGTTAAATGTGCACTACCACCCTCAACCACTAGATGGTGGTCTGTGATGTGTCTGGTCAGCAGAATTTCAGCACAATGAAATCAGGATGGAATGGTGGTGTGTAGCCTGTCTCTCAGAATTTAACCATGAGACCGTGTCTAGTGTGTGGATGAGCCCCACAGTCTGCATACTGTTAAGACACTGCTCTAGTGTGTGGATGAGCCCCACGGTCTGCATCCTGTTAAGACACTGTTCTAGTGTGTGGATGAGCCCCATGGTCTGCATACTGTTAAGACACTGTTCTAGTGTGTGGATGAGCCCCATGGTCTGCATCCTGTTAAGACACTGTTCTAGTGTGTGTATGAGCCCCATGGTCTGCGTCCTGTTAAGGCACTGTTCTAGTGTGTGGATGGGCCCCACGGTCTGCATCCTGTTAAGGCACTGTTCTAGTGTGTGGATGAGCCCCACGGTCTGCGTCCTGTTAAGACACTGTTCTAGTGTGTGGATGAGCCCCACGGTCTGCATCCTGTTAAGACGCTGTTCTAGTGTGTGGATGAGCCCCACGGTCTGCATCCTGTTAAGACACTTCTAGTGTGTGGATGAGCCCCACGGTCTGCATCCTGTTAAGACACTGTTCTAGTGTGTGTATGAGCCCCACGGTCTGCGTCCTGTTAAGGCACTGTTCTAGTGTGTGTATGAGCCCCACGGTCTGCGTCCTGTTAAGACACTGTTCTAGTGTGTGGATGAGCCCCACGGTCTGCGTCCTGTTAAGACACTGGTCTAGTGTGTGGATGAGCCACCAGTCGGCTCTGCATCCTGTTAAGACACTGTTCTGTGTGGCTGGATAAGGACATGTGGCCAGGGTCTTGCTAGGTTTTCACGATGGTCCACACATTAAATCAGCAGCCATGTTCCGTTCTGCTACTGTTCTCAGACCACTCTCATACCACCCATACATATGGTTCTGTGTGGCTCAGTAGGTAGAGCGTGGTTCTGTGTGGCTCAGTAGGTAGAGCATGGTTCTGTGTGGCTCAGTAGGTAGAGCATGGTTCTGTGTGGCTCAGTAGGTAGAGCGTGGTTCTGTGGCTCAGTTCGTGGTTCTGTGTGGCTCAGTAGGTAGAGCGTGGTTCTGTGTGGCTCAGTAGGTAGAGCGTGGTTCTGTGTGGCTCAGTGGTGGCTCTGTGGCTCAGGGTAGAGTGTGGTTCTGTGGCTCAGTAGGTAGAGCGTGGTTCTGTGGCTCAGTACGTAGAGCGTGGTTCTGTGTGGCTCAGTAGGTAGAGTGTGGTTCTGTGTGACTCAGTAGGTAGAGCATGGTTCTGTGTGACAGTGGCTCAGTAGGTAGTGTGGCGTTGGCAATGCTTAGGTTCTGGGTTCAATTCCCACTGGGATCACATATACTGAAGAATGTATGCATTCGCTACTGTAAGTCGCTTTGGATAAAAGCGTCTGCCAAATGGCATATACTAATTAGCTTGCCTCGTAGAGACGAGCCGTGGACTCATGGGGAGGGCAAATCGAAATAAATAGAGGGTGTAATTGGCTACTAAATTGGGAAGAAAAAAAAATTTGATATACCTGCCCCCCCCTCACTCCCCTGCTGAATGTTAAATCTTTGTTTGAAGCATTCATACCTGAAATGGTACATGGTATTTTTAGCGGGCTTTGGGCTGTAAGAGGCTTTGCACGTGATGAATGGGCTTCATCCTCTTCAGCGTAATCTGCGATGACTTTCCCCACTTAAGCCTTTAAGTGTCTGACTTCCTGCTCCTCCAGCACATCGTCGCACATATGAGGCAGTATCTGTTTCTCCACTAGTTTGGTTTAACCCAGTGGCCATTTTAGACCCTATTTAGGGGGGCTTTAGCCCCTGTCTTTCATCTCAGCCCCCCTGACAATGTTTAGTCATTTTCTAAAAAAACATTTGACTGAATATCTATTTTTTAAAATACCACAGATAGGGGAAAGTGGGTATTTCAATTCTGAGAGTGACCACCATTGTGGTGTTTTTGTTTTGGGGAATGTAACAGTAAATTAATTAAAAATGTAGGCTTGTGCTTTGCATGTGTACATCTCACATTCTCATTGGGGGCTGAGCCCACCTCCTAAAGGTCAAATCCTAGAATTGCCCCTGGTTTAACCAATGGAAGAGTATTGTAAATACAGTCCAAAATGACACAAAACTAGCACGTAGATTGTAACAAAAACCAAAAAATCATTGACATTTTTGATAGGGATGTTTTCATGACATAAACTATTAATACAATCTAAAGACTTATTTAACATTTTAAGGACACCTTTACCCCTTTGATAGTCTATAGGCTTTTGTGTAGTTTACTTAGAATAGTTATTTACAAACCTTTTGATGAATATTTTCCAGGTTTGATTTAAGCAAATCATGATGCTATCCCATATACCTGCAGATTTCTGGGCCCGTATATGTCCCACTGAATTCTGTACATCTAGCTAATTGTCATCACCACTGCCTACTTGCTCAACACTTTGTATCCCTGCTTACTCAATTTATTTTTTTAAATTTAAATAAAATGTACTGACCTTTTCCTTCCCAGTGTTACAGGTATGGTACACAGCTGCCTGCAATGATGTCTATCGCTGTATTACTGCACTGATCTCTTGTGTGAACTATGATTGTTCCTACCATGTATTAATGCACATCTTGTAAGTCGCTCTGGATAAGAGCGTCTGCTAAATGCTTAAAATGTCAAATGTAAAAATGTATAAAGATTCTAAGAGTAGGAGTGCTGATCTAGGATCAGGTTTCCCCTGTCCACATTCTAACCATATCCATTATGAGCTAAAAGGCTAAACTGATCCTAGATCAGCAATCCTACTCTTAGAATCTCTGTACATACGGGCCCTGGTCTACAAAATAAGTCTAGTTCTAGACTCGACACTGATCTTTCAGAAATGTTGTGAAGAAGTTAATTAGTCAAATAAGACATACGGAAGTACGTTGGCAGCCATACTGAAAATAAAATAGCACTTTTAGGAATTTCGCGTATTCTTCCCGAAGAGTGAGTAATTTTATTATGTATCTACTTAGTTAAGCGCCTTGAGATATTTGATATGAATCGCGCTATATAAAATAAAGGTTATTATAATTATTAATATTATTCAGTTTAGAGTGTAGACCCATCTACTGCTGTTCGGTCGTCCTTCCATCCTGCGTGCCCGAGCACGCAGGTACCGCTGCACCTGCGGGGACGCGAGCGGTGACGTAACGGCGCGCCCGCGCAGTGATGATGGCGGTGCGTGAACGCGCAGCGACAGCAATGGCTGCTCTGGAGCGGCGGGTCCCGAGTCTCGACGATTTCGCGGGTCAGAGCTGGAGCTCCTGGATCGACGGCGCCGGCGTTTTTGTGTCGGAAGGTGAGTGATGCCCCCGGCCTCAGACACGACACACTTTCGGGTCGCGCAGCCCAAACGGCCGCGATTTATTTCCGTTGAAACGCGCGGCGCCCCAGCACTGTAACCCAAACAAAGAACCCGCTGGGTCCTAGCGCTGGGCAGGTATCGGGGCATGAGTTTTTGGATGTCCCCCGGGTCCTAGCGCATGTAAGGCGGCTTTTATAAAAAAATATATAACGAATGAAATCTCTTGTCTGACCATATTAGAAATGTAGATGGCTAATCTTCAGTTCTAAATGAAGGAATATTTGTGGTTTTATTTAGAAAAAGTAAGCAAAGGACTTGATGCGGAGTGTAACTTGGACATTAGTTGGATGAAATGTGCACAAGCTCGCAGGCTCGATGGAAGTCAGACAGTGCACACGGAGTGGTGGTGGTGGTGGTGAGGAGGAGGAGCCGGGCTGTCGCCACCGTTGCTGCGATAGCCAGCTAGCCTTGCGAGGTCGGTCCGGTGGAACATTTCCACGCAACGTTACCCACTTCCGTCCACGCACAAAAACATCTATTTTCACCTCCCAGCCCCCCTTGTAGTCGCGCTTGGAGGAAGACGGAACGCAGCCGAGCCTCGCCTCTGCGTGGGGGTGTCACGGACACGGGTGTGTACGTGCGCGTGTGCGTGTCTCTCTCTCTCTCCCTCTCTCTGGCATTGTTACACCACCACCACCACCCCCTCCGAAAGAGTGCCTTGCCATCCTCTCGAAGTTTATGATCCGATCCGTGTCAAATTAACGCGTTATCGCGCCTAAAACCGTGGGCGAAATAACCGGAGAGGCGAGAGGTTTCCCCCTTTGCTTTGCTTTTGTTTACCTCGCTCGTTAGTTGAATCCCCCCCCAAAAAACCCCCAACAACTCGCCACCCGTTCCTGCGGTTCCAAGTACCCAAACACACCGGACCCCCCCCCCAAAATGCATTGTCTCACGGACATGAAACACGGCCGCTGTGTATTCTTGCGTGTTGTAGTTGGATTTGCACCCGTGACCCGCGAAAGGGAAACCGGATCGCGATGTGTGGTTTCTCGGCACGTCGTCAACACTGTTGCGCAGCTATTTAAGAGCCAGTTTATTTATTTTTTTGGGGGGAAGGAATTGGGAAGTCTCGTTTCCTTTTGCACTATTTTTGACCAGCTTTTTTCTGTTCAATAAAACCCACAATCACGCGACAGTCTTGCAAGTAAGTTAACAGCTTCGAGTGGATCACAATTCGCCGGTGCATCGACAGTTATGTGTGCGTTTAAAAAAAACACCACTGTTAGGCTATGTTTACGTACTAAATCTATACTGTTTTTTTGTGTTCGTTTTAGGGTGCGATGTGGAAGAGAGTAGCAAGAATGGCAGGAGGAAGGTGGAGACGATGACACTCAGGAAGGAGGGTGAGTCTATAAGTGGCCTGTGCGCACACGGACACGTTTGCGTGCGGTTCTGCCTTTTGAGAGCGAAACCTTTTCGCGTTCTCGTAACTTCCGCCCGCAAGGTTTTCAACTCTGAAGACGGGACACTGTTAGTGGGCAATTAGATGGATCACGGAAAGTGCATTGTCCTGGACACGGTGTCTGCTATATCTATGCAAAAAAATTTGTGCAAAGAGATTGTCTGATTGCGTAAGAGGTGTAGTTACTCGTGAATCGCATCGGTTGGCTTAATTGCGACTTCGTCTTATTTTAAGATGAGGTTTTAACTCGTGTGGCATTGTCAGATAAGAGTTAGGTCGCGACTCTGGACACGTGTTTTAACATGAAATAAAGGCACAGTTGGTATTAGAAGCTGGCAAGCGCGAGCCTTAACATTGCAGCGTTAATGCTGTCACCCCCAGTCCTACAACTATTTTATAGCTTGCAATTATTTTCTGATACAGAGTGAGAGAGGAGGGGGTGGGGGATTGTGATTGGCCAGTGCAGCTGGGAGGCTGATTCTTGATTGGCTAGTGACAGCTGACCTTTCAGACCATGAAATGGGCCCGTAAAGCCGAACCTGCACCCTATAAATCCCAGAGCGAGGCGGCGAGGCGTGAGCGACAGCTTTTTCACCGCGCGCTCAAAACCGAGGCGTCGGGAACCGGAACAGCCCACCGGCGCGGGGGGGAGAGGGGGGTGGGGTTTATTTTTTACCGGACGCTTTACTGGAGAGATTGCGTCGCCTTTAAATGAGGCTCCCGGTCTCGCGGAAGAAAGACGGAGCGGCACCCTGCTGTGTAATAAACCTTCTCCTCCCCTCCCCTCCTCCCCAAGGGGGGTTCTCCCCCTCTAAATTATTCAGGATTTATATTTCAGTTGCATAATTCATTTGGCGAATTTTAGATGCTGCACGGGAAGACCCCGAGACGCGCGCATGCGTGTTGAGCAGGTAACGTGACGCATGCGCGTGGAGAGAACGCGCTGCTTTCACGGTCCCGAAGGATTTTAATTTTTTATTTTATTTTTTATTTTAATTAGTTTCCGATTTTTCCACCCGTTTTTCGCCCAATTTACAAGCCAAATTACACCCTCTATTTTATTTAGCTTTGTCCTCCTCCACACGGGTCCGTTGCTCGTCTCCACGAGGCAACCTACTTCTCTGAGTGCAGCGAAATCTGCTTCCTTCCAGATGGAATTCACCCAACCCACGTCCTGGAGACACCCTTCCGTTAGGGTGCATCATCAGAATACACCTTTCCAACATTTTGATCCGTCTGGGGGTGCTAAGAGTGTTCAACATTTCATGTCGTTGCAACACATGCAAAATATCGTTGCAATCCATGGTGATCTAGAGGTGCAATGGTACATCGACATTTATGCCCGAAGGGGGCCAGCATCCTACGCCACAGCGGACCGATCGCGCTGCCAAGTGTGCTGGAGGCCATCGGCGAGGAACGCCACGAGCCGTGGACCCCGCCTCCCGTGTGCCCCCTGCACTGGGCTGGCGAGTTGACGCCGACGCTCAGCGACGCGCGCCGGTTGGAGGAGCGTCTGACGGCGGGGCGGTTGGAGATGCGGCACGGCTCAAGCTGCTCGGTGCGCCGGCGTACACGAGAAGGGGACCGACGAGGTGTGCGGAGCGATCGTCGCCCGGCTGATGTGCACGCCGCTGCAGGAGTGCCGCCGTGCCAACTGGGTTGTCAACGTGGCGCCACCGTGTCAACGCTGGCCGTCTCACGGCAGCCTGCGTTGCCATCCAGCTCTCGCCGGGTCAAACCGCTGCTCTGGTCCGGGTGCTGGCACCACATCGGCGAGGTGCTCCTCCTCGGCCACGTTTTCATCGACCGCGAGGTGGAGACGTGGCGCTCGCCTTTGCCTTCGCGCGTCTGCTGGACGACTGGAACCTGGTGCCGCTGTAACGGTGGCTGGTTCTGCCCGCAGTGAGTTTCGAACCGAGGGATCTTGATGCGACAAGAGCGATTTAGCTCGCCGAGCTAAAGACTCAAGTCCCGAACTCCGGGAACGAATCGTACTCTTATCCACGTCACCTTCTGCAACGGGCGCTCACGTACCAGAGCTCACCCGCTACACCGCACGGCGACAGCGGCCCACCGTCACGCTACACTCCCGGCGACGCCGAAACCTCCGTTCCTGGAGGAGTGGGGTGCCGAACTCACCGCGTGCGCTGCGAGAGCGCTCGACTACAAGCGAGGCGACTACCGCGCGCTCGTGCAGCTGTGTCTCGTGTGTCTGGGTGCAGCGCAGCCTCCAGGGACCTTTCCCACGGCCCGGGAGTGCTGCCCAAGGTTCGATGGATGGCTAAGCTGCTCTACACTCTCAAGCTGGCCTTCATGGAGCAGCACATCACGCGTCTCCCCCCCCTCCCAGGGCACCATCACCACGTGGCAGCAGGTGCTGAAGATTCGGGTGTTTTTGCCGACTTCGTCACGAACACGTACGCAACTTGGTGGCTGACCTGCGACACAGCCGTAGATGGCCGTCGGGAATGACCTCACACTCTACCACCACCTGTACGCGCACAAGTCCGTTGGCGCGGGCATCGCAGCGTCGGCGATCAAGGCGCTGGAGCGGCGCCTCTGGAGCCTGACGGGCGAGATGCTGCCCCTGGAACTCTTCAGCGCCAAGGTGCCAGTTAGCGTGCGGTGCGCACTTCCGGATACCATCTTGGAGCACAAGCCAGCTGGTCTCCCCATGCCAGCCCCACAGCTGCGCTTTGGCAAGCCGAATTTTCCAGCCCTCTCGCTGACCACCAGCTTGGCCGAACACGCCGACCCAGACTGTCGATCCAGCTTCTCTCTCACTCGATGTAGAAGGTCGGGCTACCGGTGTAGCATTCCAGGTGGGTGCGGTGAATGTACGTGCCATCAGCGTCATCAATGACTGCGCCTTAGGGTGGTGTCAGACTCACGTCAGACTTCGTGGCAGCAGTCAGGAGCGAGCAGCACCTGCAGGATGCGCTGCAGGCTGTTGAGCATGACCACTCTAAGCAGCCGAGTCTTCGCTGCTGCAAGCGCAAGCTTGACACTGACCAGGACTAGGACTCTAGGAGGCATGAGAATAATAATAAAATGTTGTTCTCAAAAACATTTTCTAAAAACAATTTCAATGTTGTTCTCAAAAATGTTGTTCTCTTACATTTTTTACGCAGCCTTGTCAAGGAATTGGAGTTCTGAAAATATTTTCAAATGCATGCCGTGTTGCAGCTCTAAGTCTCAATGAAATTTCCCAAAACTTTGCGGAAGTCATTTCTATGTGCATTCGAACGCAACAACAGACAGTTCAATGTGTTGATGTTAACATTTTGCCTTGCATTCTGATGCACCCTGCCTTATGTGCTTCACGGCGGACCCGAGCCGGCTCACCCTCCCCCTCCCCTGTGTCGGACAGCCAAAGGCCCCCACCCCAGTCTGGTAGAGACGGGTTTCGAACTGCGTCCCTGACAGGCAGCGCACACCGTACCGGAGATACCAGCCAAGATACCAAGTTAAACCGCTATGCTATCCACCGCACTCGCCCAAAGCAGGTTTCTGACGTGCTGTTTGCTCTGGGATGTAAGCATGTTTGCTGCCACCTGCCTCCGCTGCTGGTTCCTGAGGGCGTCCTGGAGTTTTGGGCCCTGAAAAGGAGGGGAACCAGCTGGTTCTGGTGCTGAATGAGACCATCGGGGGGTCTGCAGCTGGGGCAGGGGGCACACTCTGTTTGGATCATCACTGAGCAGCTGTGAGATGGACAGCGTGACTGTGCAGCTGGATGCTCTTATCCAGAGCGACTTACAAGATGTGCATTAATACATAGTAAGATCAATCATAGTTCGCGCAAGAGATCAGTGCAGTAATACAGCGATAGACATCGTTGTTGGCAGCTGCATACCATACCTGTAACACTGGGAAGGAAAAGGTGAGTAATTTTGATATTGATTTTATTGATTTTTTTGAGGAGTAATCAAGTATGCATATACAAAAAGTATTAAACAAGTAGGCAGTGGTGATGACAATTGGCTAGATGTACAGAATTCAGTGGTAGTGGAGTCTGAAAAGGTAGAGTCTCAGTGACCGTGTGCAGAGCAGTGTCTGTGGAGTGACCTGCCTTGAACCCAGATTGGTTTGGATCAAGCAGGTCATTCTGTATGAGATAGGCAAACAGTTGGTTATATACAGCCTGCTCTAGTGTTTTGGAAAGGAATGAGAAATGCAGAGAGAGAGGGGACAGGTTGATAACATTGGACAAAGGGGGGATGTCCAATTAGAAATGACAGCAGGATTCAGAGGGAGGGTTTTTGAGGGAGGGGATGGGAGGGAGATGACATCTACCTGGGCCCTTTTGAGAGGAGAGGAGAAAGAGAGGAGTTGATAACATTGGAGACAAATACAAGGGGCGTAGGATGTCCATTGCAGCAATGGACTGGAAGAGGAGGACAGTGTTCAAGGAATGGGATTGAGAGGGCCGGTGGTAGGAAGGTGGGAGTGAACAAGTTGAAGGATGTCCTGGAGGTATCAGGGAGGGTGACTGAGATGGGTGAGGGAGGGGATGGGATGGGGGGAAGGAGTTGCGAATGTCATCTACCTTCTTGCAAAAGAAGGATGTAAAGTCATCCGTGGTTAGAGAAGAGGGGCTGGGGGAGGAGGAGGGGATGAGGGGGAGAGAAAGAGAGTGTCATCAAAACAGTAGAAAAACCATGTACAGTTTGGTGTACGAGGATTAGAAGCAGAAGATTGAATCTTGGATAAGAAAAATGCAGATTTAGCAGAGGATAGGTTAGAGGAAAAGGTAGCCAGGAGTGTGTGGAAGTCAGTCAGGGTCACAGGGGATTTGGATTTTCTCCATTTCCTTTCTGCCGCTCGTAGTTTGAGTCGGTCGGCCCGAATAGAGTCAGTTAGCCAGGGGGTGTGGGGTAGGAGACGAGCAGGTTTAGTGGAGAGAGGACAGAGTGAATCAAAGGAGGAGGAGAGAGAGGACAGTAGGATGGATGAGGCTTCCTCAGCAGGTAGCAGGTAGGGGGAAGGGATGATGGAACAGTAGCTGACAGGGATGTGAGGGAGAGAGAGCGGAGGTTGCGACGGACAGAGACAGTGGGGGCAGGTGAAGAGGGTTTAGGCACGGAGGGGGAGGGAAAAAGACAGAAATCAGTGGTCAGACACATGCAGAGGAGATACCACAATATTAGCTGAGGTGCAGTTCTTAGCAAAGATCAAGTCCAGTTGGTTGCCGGCCTTATGGGTGGATGGGGATTCAGCCATGGTGACGTCGAAGGATTGAAGCGGGGGAGAAATGCGGGGGACTGAGGGGGAGTGCCATCCTCAGGGAAGGAACAGGTTAGGGCATCCATCTCATCTAGGAAACTCCCCAGTGGACCTGGTGGGCGTTAGACAACAATGATGTGCAGTTTACATGGAACAGTGACAGTGACAGCATGAAATTCAAAGGAGGAGGGTGAGAAGTGACAATACCAACCGGCTTGACATCTCCACAGGGGGGAGATCAGTATACCTGTCCCTCCACCTCTACCTGTTGGTTGTGGAGTGTGGGAGAAGGTGTAGGCAGAGGAAAGAGCAGCAGGGGTGGCCGTGTTCTGCGGAGTGATCCATGTCTCAGTGAGCGCCAGGAACTGCAGGGAGAGTAGTGAGGCCTGGGCTGAGATGAAATCGGCCTTCTGGACAGCCGGCAGTTCCATAGTCCCCCTGCTACCACCATGTCGACACCGGTGGATCTAGGAGGGTGAATGCATTACATTACATTTACATTACATTTTAAGTATTTAGCAGACTCTCTTATCCAGAGCGACTTGCAAGATGTGCATTAATACATGGTAGGAACAATCATATTACGCGCAAGAGATCAGTGCAGTAATACAGCGATAGACATCATTGCAGGTAGCTGCGTACCATACCTGTAACACTGGGAAGGAAAAGGTTAGTTTAAAAAATATATATTTTTTTTTTAATTTTTATTAAGTGGAGTAAGCAGGGGTATACAGTGTAGAGCAAGTAGGCAGTGGTGATGACAGTTAGCTATATGTACAGAGTTCAGTGGTAGTGGAGTCTGAAAAGGTGGGTTTTGAGTCTCTTGCGGAAGATCACAAGTGATTCCGCGGTCCTCACTGAGTGCGGAAGGTCGTTCCACCAGCGAGGGGTCAGGACAGAGAAGAGGCGAGACCGCGAGGAGCGGCTGCCAGGCACCCGGAGGGATAGGGCAGTCAGTTTGCCAGAGGAGGCAAATAAATGAGATTGGATGGGTTGCACCTGTGAGTTGCATCTCTCCTAGGAAATCTAGAAGAGGAGACACGGACTGGAATAGGGAGGTTGCACATGGTGTTAGATACAGAGGAAGTAGTACAGGAAGAGACAACATTATGATATTTACTGTGCAGTGAGCACTCCCTAGCTGGCCTCCATCGGTGGACTCCTGTAGGCCGACTCCTTCGTCTTTGGCCACGGAGTCTTCGTTCGGTGAGGCTAGGAAGCTGAGACTGCCACTTTCCAGAACTACAGTTACTGATCTAGTTACGCAACGCTAATTACTAAGTGGTGATTTCCAGCTGATAACAATAGACCCAAATTACTTACTAACAGGTAAGTTTTAATAACATTTCTGTGAATAACACACAAACAATTTTTTCACAATAATGAATAAGCAGGACCAGCCCCAGAGTATGGAAGATGATGCAGGTGATTTTGTGGATTCCATGTGACTTGTTTTGGCTTTTTTTTTCAGGATTTATCAGATGCTCTTATCCAGAGCGACTTACACAGTTTATTTTCTTTACAATCCATTTATACAGCTGGATATTTTACTGAAGCAATTCAGGTTAAGTGTCTTTAGCTCAAGGGTACAACAGCAGTGTCCCACCTGGGAATTGAACCTGCAATTTCTGAGTTACAAGCCCAGCTCCCTAACCATTACACTACACTGCCAGCTTTGTGTACTTGGTCTTGTTTGGTGAAGCGTTGACACAGGGGCGTACGGCTAACGTCCCACAACATTCAGACCTTGTTCACTCATCACACCCTACACCCCAGCCAGACCCATCCACTCTGCCTTCTGGGACAGTAAAAACCGAGGTCTGACTCTCTGTGGCTGTCCCTTCCACTTCTCTGGGGTGTTAACGCCTGGCCAAATTCTAACCCAGACAATATCTATACAATTCATTCCTCCTCCTCCTCGCCTCTCCACTGTGTATCTGATGTGTGGTGAGTTTGTACTGCCTCTTCTCTGTCCAGGTGGGTGCTGCACATTGGTGGTGGTGGAATGATTTGCCGTAAAGCGCGGGTTCAGGACCGCGTTCATTCATTCATCACTCTCTGGCAATCTTCCCTTCCCTCTGGGCGCCTGGCTCAAAACCCACTTCTTCCTGACTCCACTACCACTGAAATCTGTATCTTATAAGACTACTTCTGTACATATAACTACTTGTCATCACCACTAGTTTCATGTTTAATACTGCATTTTGTAATATGTATGCTTGTTTAAAACTTTCAAAAGAAAAAAAAAAAAATACATTTTTACTAACCTTTTCTTTCCCTGTGTTAAACGCATGGTACGCAGCTGCCAACAATGATGTCTATCGCTGTATTACTGCACTGATCTCTTGCGCGAACTATGGTTGATCTTACCATGCATTAATGCACATCTTGTAAGTTGCGGATAAGAGCGTCTGCTAAATGCTTAAAATGTTAGTGATGTTACATAGCGGTTCTGTGTGGCTCAGTAGGTAGAGCATGGCATTGACAACACTTAGGTTGTGGGTTTGATTCCCACTGGGACCACATATACTGAAAAATGTATTCACTACTGTAAGTCTCTTTGGATAAAAGCGTCTGATAAATGGCATATATTATATTATAGCAGCTCATCTCAGGCCTCGTGTGTCTGTCTGTCTGTCTGTGTCCCTGCAGACATGTCTGTGTTCGGTCACTGCCCGGCGCACGATGAGTTCTACCTGGTGGTGTGTGGCCGCTGCGGGCAGGTGGTGAAGCCGCAGGCGTTGGAGAAGCACTGTGAGAGCCGGCACGGGCCCCTGGGCAAGCTCCACGGGCGCCTGCACCCCTCTCCCGCGGCTGCCCCGCCCCGGCCCCGCCAGGCCACGCCCTGCCCCGCCCGGCGCGGGACGGCCGGCCCCCAGGGCAGCCCCCGCCCCCGCCCACCCTCCCCCAGCACAGACCCGCCCGGCCGCTGAAGGAGGGAGTCGGGTAAGGAAGCGCGTCCCGTCCGATCGCGTGGCTCACCTGTGTGGAACGCTCACCTGTGTGGAACGCTCAGCTGTGTGGAACGCTCACCTGTGTGGAACGCTCACCTTTTTTTCCCCTCGGGACTCGTCGAGTGATGGCTTCTGCTCTCCCAAATTGACAGATTGTTGCAGCGATCGTGATTGGTCATTCCAAATTATTTTTTTCTCCCATTTTATCCCAATTTAGTAGCCAATTAAACCCTCTCTTTTTATGTCAATCCCCCCCTCGTATTGTGAGTTTGCTGCCGTAGCCCAGAGAAAGCCGATGTACCGCCTCCTCCGAGCCGGCACTCGTCAAGCCATCGACTGTAACTCCAGTACACACAGAGCCACTGCTATATGCAGCAAACTCATGTCGGCTTCCCTCCCCCTCCCTGGGGTGGACAGCCAATCGCCGCCCCCTAGTGGCACTCCTGGCCAGAGCCGACTCTAGCGCGGCCGGTGGAATCGAACCCCGGTCGCAGTGGCCAGCGTCGGACGTTCTTACCGCTACATCACCCGGGAGGCCTGGTCATTCCAAATTTGGAGCGATGAATGAATGTGAAGCTCTGTGTCACAGTTTCACGCCTCTCTCTCCTCCCTCCCAGCTCTTCTCCAGCAGACAGGGTGTCCCAGACGCCCCCTCCCTCAGACTCTCCTCCGTACTCCCTCTCTCCGGGCTCCCGGGAGCCCCCACGGCCCCCCAGGCTGCCCCCCCCCGAGAACCTCTTCCCCAGACGGGCCGAGTCGGGGCGGCCCCCGGACTTCCCCAGAACCTACAGCAAGACCTACAAGAAGGTTCCCAGTGAGTGTGTGGTCCAGACTTTGTGTTTGTAGTCTTTACCACCGAAGTTTGTGTTTGTGGTCTTTGTGTTTGTAGTTTTTAACCACTTAGGACTGTGTTTGTAGTCTTTATCTCTGAAGTTTGTGTTTGTAGTTTTTGTGTTTGTAGTTTTTTACCACCGAAGTTTGTGTTTGTAGTCTTTATCGCTGAAGTCTGTTTATGGGCTTTGTGTTTGTAGTCTTTATTTCTTAAGTCTGTGTTTCTGGTCTATGTGTTTGTAGTCTTTATCGCTGAAGTCTGTATTTGTAGTCTTCGTGTTTGTAGTGTACCACTGAGGACTGTGTTTGTAGCCTTTATCGTTGAAGTCTGTGTTTGTAGTCTATGTGTTTGTAGTCTTTATCGCTGAGGTCTGTGTTTGTGGTCTTTCTCCAGGGAAAGACTGTGACCTGGACAGGCACTGTGGCGTGATGGACCTGGACAGACAGAAGCTGTGCACCAGACTGCTCACCTGCAACGTAACTCCTCCCTTTCCTCCTCCCTCTCTCCTCCATTGGCTCACATTTGCATGACTCAGTGGCTTTGTTCGTTTTGGGTTGGCAAGTTTATCCCAACCCTGAGAAATCCGGCTCAGGGTTTGAGTCTTTGTCCCTGTGCCCAAACCACAGCTCCAGATATTCAGTTCAATTCAAGTTTGCCACATACATTTTTACCAGATACAGCGTTCGTCTCTGTTTCTGCACCAATCGCCTGTCAGACCTGGCTACACACCTGGCATTGTGGGAATATGAGTGCAATCACACGTTCCTCAGAGAACTACAGACATTTATACACAAGAGAAACTCTCCCTGAAGCAGGATGTTACCTGACTAACTGGTTTGTGTGTCATGTGACCAGATTAACAGGGGTTTGAGTGTCATGTGACCTGACTAACAGGTTTGTGTGTGTGTGTCATGTGACCTGATTAACAGGGGTTTGTGTGTCATGTGACCTGACAGGTGTGAGTGTGTCATGTGACCTGATTAACAGGGGTTTGAGTGTCATGTGACCTGACTAACAGGTTTGTGTGTGTCATGTGACCTGATTAACAGAGGTTTGAGTCATGTGACATGACAGGTTTGAGTGTGTCATGTGACCTGACTAACTGTTTGTGTGTGTCATGTGACCTGACAGGTTTGAGTGTGTCATGTGACCTGACTAACAGTTTGAGTGTGTCATGTGACCTGACAGGTTTGAGTGTGTCATGTGACCTGACTAACAGTTTGAGTGTGTCATGTGACCTGACAGGTTTGTGTGTGTCATGTGACCTGACAGGTTTGAGTGTGTCATGTGACCTGACTAACAGTTTGAGTGTGAAAGTCAGAAGTATGAAGGGAGAAGGCATGCTGCTGTTCACTGGGGCCTGTTGGCTCTAACAGTGTGGAGGCCTGTATGAGGGTCCACTGTTTAAAGACGTGGGGCTCTGTCACCACTATGATCTGCAGTACTGTCCCAACACTAGCCTGGCTGAGAGCACCGTGACGGTTGTGAAATCACATCGTCCTAAAGTAGATCAAAGGTTTTTTCGTCTCTTCCCTCGCCTGAAGCTAGAGCAGGGTTTTTCCAAGGCTGTCCCATCTTGAACTCTGATCCAACAGGTTTCACCTGCGGCCACACACACATTTACACTCCCAGTGCTCACCTGCGACCACACACACACACACACACCACACACCTACAGTGCTCACCTGAGGCCACACACACACACACACACACACCTACAGCGCTCACCTGAGGCCGGACACACCCACACACACACACATACAGCGCTCACCTGAGGCCACACACACACACACACACACACACACCTCCAGCGCTCCACAGATCTGTCCGTCTGTGTGTCATCCGAGCGTTTACGAGCGGTGCCGTTTGAACAAGAGCGCTAAATAGCGCTTCTGTTTCCTGCTGCAGAACATGAATACCAGTTTGTCCGGTTTCAGGATTACGGGTTATTGCTCTGGTTCTGCAGACACTGATCCGTGTATAAAGTTTAGCATTTTAAAATAGCAAAATTGGAAATCCAAATTGTGAGTCATCATCTGCACTACACTCCCCCTTTCTCTGAGATAAGAAATGGAGTAGAGCCTTGTTCCCAAACATTTAGTCTAAAATCCGTAGGCACCTGGTTGCGATCCTAAACCTCACAGCATATGTAAAAATAGTCATGGCCCATGTTTAACCCTTTATATGTAGTCTTGACAGCTCATTTTTTATATGCTTGCATGAAGTGTGTAGTGAGCCTTCTTTCACAGTGCAATTTCTACTACATTTCCCATAAAGCATTGCAAGCCCTCAAGCTCACCTCAGTAACAATGCGTTACGATTCAAAGCGATTTCTCAAAGTCTAAACTGTTCTGCCTCTGGGCAAAACGTACACTGGTTTGCTTTTGAATTTGTCCTGAAACAGTGTGCCATGTCAGAAACACCAGATTTATGTTGGAATTAAAGATGCAGATCAAAATGCAAGCAGCACACCCTGTAGAGACAGCCTTACCAGGGGCTAGAGTGCATTCTGCATTGCATTCTGGGACTTGTAGTAGGACAAATACAGAGGTCAGTTAAAATAGGATAAACATACTCCCAACTGTTTTTGAAGTCTTGCAGGAATAACAGAACGATTCGATAATGCATTTCTAAAACTATACTGGACTGTTCCTTTGTCTGCTTGAGGGCCTGCTGCATTGCAGTTGGTGGGCAAGTGAAGAACTGCACTTCCTGTAGTCCTCCTGTGATGTGACCTTTGACCTTTGACCTCCCTTAGATCCACTCCATCCACCAGCGCCGGCAGGTCATGGGCAGAAGCAGGAAGTTCGACCAGCTGGTGGCGGAGCTGAAGATGAACTCCAGGGTTCGAGAGCGGGCGGGGCAGCCCAGGGAGGTGCCGGAGGGGGGGTCGCCCAGCCCTGACCCCCCCGGGGGCCCGACGGGACCCCCCCACTGCAGACGCAGACTTGTGGGCTGCACGGGGCAGAGGTACGGCACTAATATTCACATTCAAAGTTATTTCATACTGGGGGGGCTCGGATAGCGCAGCGGTCTAACGCACTCGCATTGACTGGTCCTTTACCGAGTGTGAGCTGCCTATCATGGTCGTGGTTCGAAACCCGCCTCTACCAGACCGGGCCTTGGTCGTAAGCCCCGATCGGAGGCAGTGTTTGGCTGTCCGCCCCAGGGGGAGGGGGGAGGGTGAGCCGGCTTGAGGTGGCATAGAAGAGAAGTTATTTAATAATACATTATGAAATAACTAATAATTGTTATGGAATATTTTTTTATGGGAAAATATGTGTATAATGTGTGTATAATGTGTGTATTGAGTAGCATATTTATATGGACAAGAAACCAAGACTGCACATCCGTGTGTATAATGTGTGTATGTTGTGTGTGTATTGTGTGTATGATGTGTGTAATGTGTGTATAATGTGTGTATTGTGTATGTGTGTGTGTGTGTATTGTGTGTATAATGTGTGTATAATGTGTGTATGTTGTGTATAATGTGTGTATAATGTTGTGTATATAATGTGTGTATTGTGTGTGTGTTGTGTGTATAATGTGTGTAATGTGTATGTTGTGTGTGTTGTGTATAATGTGTGTATGTTGTGTATAATGTGTGTATAATGTGTGTATAATGTGTGTATTGTGTGTATAATGTGTGTATAATGTGTGTATAATGTATGTATTGTGTGTGTATTGTGTGTATGTTGTGTATAATGTGTGTATAATGTGTGTAATGTGTATGTTGTGTGTGTTGTGTATAATGTGTGTATGTTGTGTATAATGTGTGTAATGTGTGTATAATGTGTGTATTGTGTGTATAATGTGTGTATGTTGTGTGTGTTGTGTGTGTTGTGTGTATAATGTGTGTATGTTGTGTATAATGTGTGTATAATGTGTGTATAATGTGTGTATTGTGTGTATAATGTGTATAATGTGTGTGTATAATGTGTGTTGTGTGTATAATGTGTGTATTGTGTGTGTATTGTGTGTATAATGTGTGTATGTTGTGTGTGTGCCCGCCAGGTGCAGGACGCTCTCAGAGAATGGGGCAGAAGAGGGGGATTGTGGGGAGGATCGGGACGCCCAGCCCCTGCCCCCCGCCCCCGGCCCTCCCCGCCCCCCAGCCGCCTGTCCAGTGAGGAGAGTGAGGGGGAGGGGCCAGAGGACCCCCCCAACCTGCCCACCACCGCCTGGCACCCCAAACCACTCGCGGTACGACCACGCCCCCCTGCGACTGTCCAATCACAGGGCAGCGTGCAAGCTCATTTAATAGTGCACTGGCCTGTCAGCCTGCGGGAGTGCACGAGGCGTCACGTGCACTAGCCCACAGGAGTGTATCACACTGAGAGAGTTATATAATACAGCCTCAAGTATTCACACACACATACACACACACACACACACACACATACACACAGATATGTATATATATATATATACACACACATATCCTCTTGTTTGGCGGTTACACAGTATTTCTCTCCCTCCTTCTCTCCCCCTCTCCTCCCTCCCTCCCCCTCCCTCCCTCTCCCTCCCCCTCTCTCTCTCTACCCCTCCCTCTCCCCCTCCCTCCCTCCCTCCCCCTCTCCCTCCCTCCCCCTCTCCCTCCCTCCCTCTCCCCCTCCCTCTCCCTCCCTCTCTCTCCCTCTCTCTCTCCCTCTCTCCCTCCCTCCCCCTCCCTCTCCCCCTCTCCCCTCCCTCCCCCTCCCTCCCTCCCTCCCCTCTCTCTCTCTCCCCCTCCCTCTCCCCCTCCCTCTCCCCCTCTCTCTCTCCCCCCCTCTCTCTCCCTCTCCCCTCCCTCCCTCTCCCCCTCTCTCCCTCCCCCTCTCTCTCCCCCCCCTCCCTCTCTCCCTCTCTCTCTCCCTCCCTCCCTCCCTCCCTCCCCCCCTCCCTCCCTCCCTCTCTCCCTCTCTCTCTCTCTCACCTGTAGCTCTGCTCGTTTGGCGCTCATGCTCTGGGCCGCAGTGTCTTCACCTTCGACCGGCGGTTGCATCACCTGCGGAGAGCTCTGAGCAGCATGGTGGAGCGACACATCAGCGCTCACCTGTGGAGGTGAGGGTCCCTCTGTCACCAGCTGTGTGTGGACCAATCACTGCCTCCCTGTGCTGTGCATGGACCAATCACTGCCTCCCTGTGCTGTGCATGGACCAATCACTGCCTCCCTGCGCTGTGTATGGACCAATCACTGCCTCCCTGTGCTGTGCATGGACCAATCACTGCCTCCCTGTGCTGTGCATGGACCAATCACTGCCTCCCTGTGCTGTGCATGGACCAATCACTGCCTCCCTGTGCTGTGCATGGACCAATCACTGCCTCCATGTGCTGTGCATGGACCAATCACTGCCTCCGTGTGCTGTGCATGGACCAATCACTGCCTCCCTGTGCTGTGCATGGACCAATCACTGCCTCCGTGTGTCAGCTGTGCATGAGCCAATCACAATCACTGCACACTGTACATGAGGTGGTGAGATGTGTGTGTCTCTGTCTCTTGAGTGTGTAGTGTGTAGTTGCGTGTGTGTAGTGCATAGTGTGTAGTGTGTAGTGTGTGTAGTGTAGTGTACACTCAGCTGCAGAGCTACTGAAGCTCACAAAAGGGAACCAATCAGTCTCTGCCGTCAAACAGAACCTCGATTATTAATCAATCACTTTTATTAATTATTAATCAATCAATCACTTTTCATTGATGTTGTGTGCATCACACCAGAGTTGTCCCAGGGTGCTGAACAGGTAAAAGGCACGATTTGGTCAGCTCCATAATCGTGAGGTGGAAGGTAGGTAACACCTGTAAACCGGTGGCTGATGCAGGTGAGATTAAGACGTTCTTCTCCTTCTGCAGGAAAATCCCTCAAGCTGCAGACGTCCCGTCCCAGCGTAGCCTAGCGACGCCGCCCGCCTTCTCCGCCTCGTCGTACTCCAACTCCCAGCATTCCACAGCCAGCACCGCAGGAGGGGCGGGGCCTCACGGCGCTGCTTCCTCCCTCAGGACTAGTGCCTCCTCCTCCTCCTCTTCCTCGTTCAGCGCGGGAGGAGGCGGGAGGGAGGTGCGCTTGCCAAACTGCTCCCCGGGCCCTGGCTCCGCCTCCTCGGAGGCCAAGGGCGGCGGCGGCGGCCAGCCAATCGGCTCGCCCGTCCCCGCCAAAGCGGCCCCTCCCTCCCCCGCGTGCCCCGCCCCCCGGCCGCGTAACCCCGTGGGACGTCCCAGCAAGCAGCAGGTGCGTCTGAGGGAAGCGGAGCGCCCCTCGCCCTCCCCTTCCCCCGTCACCCCCCACCCCCCCGAGGAGAAACCCCCTGGAGGAGGACGACCCCACCGCCGCCGACCCCCCGCGCGCGACAGGAACTGCTCCGCCTCTAGGACCGCCCCCATCTCCCCACACGGACCAATCAACGGCGCTCTCTCACCGCCGTGCGCCAAGCCGCGCCCTCCCGAGCCCCACCTGCCCCCGGGCTGGCCAAGAGGCCCCCCCCAGGGCCACGCCCGAGCCCCTCCCCCGCCCCCTCCCCCCGACCCCTCGTCCCGGGGCAGGGGAGGGGGCCCGGGGCCCCACAGGAAGGCGGTGAGCTACGACCACAAGGGCCTGGGCAAGAAGCGCAACAAGAGCAGCTCCGCCCCCCGCCGTCCCCCCCCCCCTCCCCCTCCTCCAGCGCCGCCCCTGGCCCCGCCCCCTCTGCCGCGCCCCTCCAAACTGCACCGCCTCTCGGCCGCCGCCCACTCCGGGTTCTTCTCCTGGAAGAAGGACGGGAAAGGGGGCGGAGCCTCCGCCGGGTCGGAGAAGAAACAGAAGGTGAGCGGGCGCCTCGCATCCACTGCCTTTTATACTGTTCTTTTTTTTTAAAGGTTTTGTTTCAGATTTTATCCCATTTTCTCCTCCCAATTTAGTTGCAAATTACACCCTCTCTTTTTTATTATTATTATTTTTTCAGTTATTGTCTTATTGTCTTATTGCCTTCTGCCTTGCCTTCTGCCTATAGGCGGCAGTGTGGTATAATGGTTAGGGAACTGGGCTTGTAACGTTAAGGTTGCAGGTTCAATCCCCAGGTGGGGCACTGCCATTGTACCTGAATTGCTTCAGTTAATATCCAGCTGTATAAATGGATTGTAAAGAAATGTAAACTGTAAGTCGCTCTGGATAAGAGCATCTGCTAAATGCCTGTAATGTAATGTCATGTAATGTAATGTAATGCCTTTGCATTACATTGTGTTTGCCTCCTACTGTCCCTGTTACAACTCCTCCGAGCCGGCACTCGCCCAGCCGCCGACCTTAACTCCGGTTAAGTGACACAGAGCCACTCCTATACGCAGCGAGCTCATATCGGCTTCCCCTCCCCCTCCCTGGGGGACGGACAGCCAATTGCCGCCCCCTCGTGTCATTCCCAGCCAGAGCTGATACTGGCGCGACCGGTGGAATGGAACCCCGGTCGCAGTGGCCAGCATCGAACGTTGCAACCGCTAGACCACCCGGGGAGGCCATTGCATCCCACTTCTGACACCAACGCGCTACACCTCATCAGACGCTGCTTTCAGCTCTCGCTGAAAATGTAAAATGTAAAATGTAAATGTAATGAGACACGGCTCAGTTTAAATGTGCCCAGTTGATGCCAGCGAATCCGTGTTGAAAGTCTTGAATCTGAGATATTTCCTTTTTGGTGGGTTTATTCCTGTCAAGATCTCCTAAATTTCTGTGCCCCAGTAAAACGGCTCATGTAATCAATGCAGGGGCCTAATTGGCCAGTATGGTGTATGGTGGTCAGCTGCATGCACACAGGTATCACTGCTTTGTTCTACACATGCTTGTTGTAAATGGTGACCCTGTTTTCACCCTCTCGTCCCCACAGCCAAAACTACACCACTGACAGAGTGCCTGTCCAACAGACCTGTGGGAGGAGATGCCTCTATCACTCCTCTACCATGGGCCGGGCACTGGAGTGTGTGTGTGTGTGTGTGTGTGTGTGAGAGAGTGTGTGTGTGTGTGTGTGTGTGTGTGTGTGTGTGTGTGTGTGTGTGTGTGAGGGTGTGTGTGTGTGTGTGTGTGTGTGTGTGTGTGTGTGTGTGTGTGTGTGTGTGTGTGTGTGTGTGTGTGTGTGTGTGTGTGAGAGAGAGTGTGTGTGTGTGTGTCTCTCTCTCTCTGTGTGTGTGTGTGTGTGTGTGTGTGTGTGTGTGTGTGTGTGTGTGTGTGTGTGTGTGTGTGTGTGTGTGTGTGTGTGTGTCTCTCTCTGTGTGTGTGTGTGAGTGTGTGTGTGTGTGTGTGTGTCTCTGTGTGTCTCTCTGTGTGTGTGTGTGTGTTTGTGTGTTTGAGTGTGAGTGAGAGAGTGTGTGTGTGTGTGTCTCTCTCTCTGTGTGTGTGTGTGTGTGTGTGTTTGTGTGTTTGAGTGAGCGTGTGTGTGAGGGTGTGTGTGCGAGCGAGTGTGTGCGAGTGAGTGTGCGCGTGTGTCTGTGTGAGTGTGAGTGTGTTTGTGAGTGTGTCTGTGTGTGTGCGAGTGAATGTAGTGTGAATGAGAGAGTGTGAGAGAGAGTGAGAGAGAGTGAGAGAGAGAGTGAGTGAGAGAGAGAGAGTGAGTGAGTGTGTGTGTGTGTGTGTGTGTGTGTGTGTGTGTATGCATGTATGTATGAGAGATAGACAGTGAATGAGTGTGTGGCTACCTGTGTATAAATATAGAAATACCTCAAGACCTTCCTGTTATGCTGCTAAAAATGATCAATATGTTGATTTATGGAAAAATTGGATTAAATATCCACGACACTTGAAAACAACGTCTTATCTCTTTTCTGAATTCATTCGATGGTGCGCTGGTGTGTGTGTGTGTGTGTGTGTGTGTGTGTGTGGTGTTTATTTATTGTAATATGAATGCCTGTAACAGCCCCACCCTGGATGATGATCAGAGCCAAACTGGAAGCCGAGACATTTCGCCCTGTTCTGTGTTTGTTTATCGTTTGAAGATTCAGGGATGAACTTCTAACAAAATTGGTCTGCCACTGAGTGAGTTTTTAACCAAGGATCCCAAAGCAACAAGAGACTGCTGATCTAGGATCAGGTTTCCCCCGTCCATATCCTAACCTTATCCAATATGAGCTAAAAGGGCTAAACTGATCCTAGATCAGCACTCCTACCCGTAGAATCTTTGTACATAAGGGGCCCTGAGGCCCTAGAGAACTAATCGTACTCCTTGTTGACGTCGCATTCTGTAGCGGACGCTCACGTGTTCGCGCACGTATTGGAGCTCCACCTCTACGCACTCAAGTGGGCACGTGGTTTGGGGGGAATAATTCTGTCAAAGATGCCGTCTTTAATTTAAGTCAGAATGTATTTTTTTGTGTGTGTTTTTTTTTTAAAGGTTTTAAACAAGGATACATATTATGAAAAGCAGTATTATATTACAGTATTAAACATGTCAGCAGTGGTGATGACAGTTAAATGTTCAGATTTCAGTGGTAGTAGAGTCTGAAGGGGTGAATTTTGAGTCTCTTGCGGAAGATTTTTTTATTTACACAAACGCATACTGACGTAGCTATAGAGTACCCTGCGTTTAGAAAATGTCAGCGGTGGGTTTGAGCGCTAAGAGTAGCTCAGTAGGCTACTAAGTAGCTCGGATCTGACCACGCGTGTCTTCATCGCCAACGTTTCACTAGTATTCAAAAATATCTAATCACCCTGAAATATGACTGCATGGTTATGCCAAAATGACTTGTGCGTTGCCGTTAAGCACCGTGTGCACAACCGACCACTGGTTTAATATCCTGTCGTGCCTCCTTTAGTTTACTGACGACGTCACGCCTCTGTGACGACATGCGGAACAAGATCTGGAGCGACTCTCGTGGTTACGTAACGCCTCAAATTGGACCACTTTAGTTTAGTCTGCTAGTTAAGATGCAACTTCCCATTACACGCGTACTTTAATTTCTGTTTAAGACCGTTCCCCGTGTGTTAAACGCCCTGCAAGTATATATGTATACTTGTTCAATCTTCTTCTAATAGAATAATAATAATTACTAACCTTTTCCTTCCCGGTGTTACAGGTATGGTACGCAGATGCCTGCAATGATGTCTATCGCTGTATTCCTGCACTGATCTCGTCTAACTATGATTGTTCCTACCATGTATTAATGCACATCTTGTAAGTCGCTCTGGATAAGAGCGTCTGCTAAATGCTTAAAATGTAAAATGTAAATGTAATGTTGCGTGAACAATTTATTTATTTAGCATTTATTTTACCAGGAAGTCCCATTGAGATTAAAAATCTATTTTCCAAGGGAGACCTGGCCAAGAATGGCAGCAGAGGTTACACAGTAAACACGTAAAACATAAAATACAGTAGGAATACAAAGTAGTAAAAAAGGTACAATAAAAAGATCAAAGTCACAATCTAGATGAGAAAGAGGAGCACAAGTCTTGCATAAGACTGCGAATGATTGACAGTGATTTATTTTACCGCGTATTAATACACATCTTGTAAGTCGCTGTGGATAAGAGCATCGGTAAATGCTTAAAATGTAAATGTAAATTCAGTCTAAGCTGCCGGCCTGCCGTGTGGTACGGTCTGACATGTGGTGTGGCTAAACTAACAAGCACAGCCGAGACCATTAATCAACCTTTTCAAACGCAGCGAAAACCATCGAATGCCTGCTAATCTGGGGAAAGCCGGAACGTGTTAGACTGTAATTATATAGCGCATAGAACTTACTATCGTCATCCCTGCATTTCATAAATAATAATGTAATAAACAGGATCACGGCTTGATTTTGCAAACGTCTAAGACATCGAAGTTTATTTATTTGGATTCATCAGGAAATACTGATTTTCTGATGCTAAATGTCTCTCTGGCTATTTGGCTTTATTTGCTTAACATTCTCTTCCGCTATCAGCTGTCAAAGAGTGCGACATTTCTTAATATGTATGTGTTTATGACATAGACTACACACGTCCACAAGATATCTACGGTCTGGAAATAAACATTTCCTGATTAAGGAGGGCAACAAAAATCACATCCCTGATTTTGAATAAATAATTTAAATCAGTGGCTACGGTAGTGTGCCCTGTGGTTTCAGATCGAACGTCCCCTGGTCCACACTGGTTTTAAAACCGCAGACGCTTCGACGTATTCCTAAATCAGCGCAAGTCAAAGCGTCCCGGACAGTTATGACAATGTTGCCGGAAGTTATGTTCTTCCTCAGCGCGGTCCTTTCCCCCCTAGCGCCTCCAGAGTGCCACTTTCTCTCCTGTCCAGGAAGTGGATTCAAAAGCTACCTGATGAGGTATTGTCAGGTAGGTTTCAGAGGAATGACACATGCTGAGAGCATAGCACCACGACCCGACCCGACCCGACCCGACTCGACTCGAGAGGACGTTATAACCGCACGCATTCCGCACGAATTAGCGAAACGCTGACGTTCAACAAGTTGGACAACTTCGCTACAGTTTCCCACGCGATGCGGTTCAGTGAAGTCACAAGTGTAACGTGACGTTGTGGCAGCTAGCTCGTCTCGGGTTTTCGTACTTGGCGAGGTAAATCACGCCAAGCGTCCGTCGGGGATCATCTATACCTTCGATCTTCGCTACGAAGCCATTCCTTCAACTAACACTGGATCACTGGATCGTCGGTGAGACACAAACAGCATGTGAAATCATCTACGTGCGGTTGGTTCTTCTACGGTTTGTGGACTACTGTAACAACCTACCGAACTGGTTTGGTCAGATCAGCTGACCTTAAGATAATATACCTTATCTACTGATAGCTATGGTCAACATTTGCTTCTGTTGCGCAATTAGTCGAGTGCGCAATTAAGTGGCACATTTGTGAACTTAAATATCCATTTCAACAAGTCCCTTTAAGTAGGCTAGATATGATGTGGTAGCGTGAGATGGGAGTTTTGTGTGAGCGGACCAAGACGCTTCTGCTGTGTGCGCACATATGACCGCGTCCGCGGGCACACCGGGCGCACAGACACAGTGTCGCCGCGGGGAAGCCATGCAGATCGACGTGACCGACAGTCTGCTCGGTCAGGACCGGGGCACCGGCGAGTTCTGGATGTACGTGTGGATGCGCCGGATCGCGGTGATCACGGCCCACGTCGTCGCTCTCGGCCTCACGATACTGATGTCGCTGCTGTCGCGACCGGGAACAAGTGAGTTGGGGTTTCTTTTAAAAAAACTTTAAATAATTGGCATTGCTGTTAAATCATCCAGTATGTATGCATGTGTATATGGTTCTCTGTGGCTCAGTAGGTAGAGCACAGCGTTGGCAACGCTTAGGTTGTGGGTTCAATCCCCACTGGGGCCACATATACTGAAAAATCTATGCATTCACTACTGTAAGTCACTTTGGATAAAAGCGTCTGCTAAATGGCGTATATTATGTATGTACGTAAGTAAGTATGTACTATATATGGCCAATAAACTTGAAACGTCACCCCACATAAGTGAACGTTACCGTACTGTACATATATTGCCACTGTGTTTGTGAATGTAATATAGTTTACGGAGATAACCGGTGAAATGTGTAGTGTAATGGTTAGGGGAATTGGGCTTGTAACTCAAAGATTGCAGGTTCGATTGCCAGGTGGGGGCACTGTCATTGTACCCTTGAGTAAAGTACTTAACCTGAATTGCTTCAGTAAATAATAGCTGCATAAATGGACTGGATGTATGATATGTAGAACTGTAAGTCGCTCTGGATAAGAGCATCTGCTAAATGCCTGTAATAATAATAATAATAATAATAATATGTTGAATAACCCAAGCACATATACATTTTAAATTTTTTAAATTTTAAGCATTTAGCAGACGCTTTTATCCAGAGCGACTTACAAGATGTGCATTAATACATGGTAAGAATAATCATTGTTCGCGCAAGAGATCAGTGCAGTAATACAGCGATAGACATTGTTGGCAGCTGCACACTGTACCTGTAACACTGGGAAGGAAAAGGTTAGAAATGATTTATTTATTTAAAGTTTTAAACAAGTATACATATGCAAAAAGCAGTCATAAACATGTAGGAAGTGGTGATGACAATTGGCTAGATGTACAGAGTCTCCTGCGGAAGATCGCAAGTGATTCCGCGGTCCTGACCGAGTGCGGAATGTCGTTCCACCACCGAGGGGTCAGGACAGAGAAGAGGCGAGACTGTGAGGAGCGGCTGCCAGGCGCCCGGAGGGATGGGGACAGTCAATTTGCCAGAGGAGGCGGAGCGGAGGAGGGGTCTGGCTGGGGTGTAGGGTGTGATGACTGTCTGGAGATGAGGGGGAGCAGTTCCTCTAGCCGCTTGATAAGCTAGCACCAGGGATTTGAATTATACAAATATATTTGCAATAGTAAAATCTTATGGATGTGACTCAATGCAGCTCGATGAAGAGGATTACAGCCCTAAGAACAGTCAAGGTTTCCTACCTGGCAGGATGAGTGGTGATTTAGCCTGTAGCTGTTCTCCCCTGTGTGAAGTTGGGTCACTAACACGGTGTGTTTCTGTGTTTCTGTGTTTCAGGCCTTTTCTCCTGGCACCCTGTGCTCATGTCCATCGCAGTAAGTGCCCTTTACTTCCGCAACCACCGAAATTAACTTTGTGACAAAAACAAACGCTTGCATTAAAAAAAAAAAAAAAAAAAAAGCTGAAATGGGGCTGGCGGATAGCGATAGCGATAGCGTAGCGTATCTTGGCTGGTCCTGTACGAGTGTGAGCTGCCTATCTGGGACGCGGTCTGAAACCCGTCTCTGCCAGACCGGCCCTGGCCGTTAGCCCCAATCGGGGGCGGCGTTTGGCTGTCCGCTCCTGAGGGAGGGGGAGGGTGGTCGGCATGAACTTGCTGTGAAGCACGTAAGGGTGTCTCCAGAAAGGGGGTCGGTGAGTTCCGTCTCAAAGGAGGCGGATCATCGCCAGCCTCAGAGAGTAGCTTGCCCCATAGAGACGGGCGGTGAGTTTGTGGGGGGGGAGGATTAAGCTAAATAAATAGAGGGTATAATTGGCTTCCAAATTGGGGAGAAAAATGGGAAAAAATCTGAAACAAAAAAATAATCTCAAATGAAGGACAGGTTTAGAGTGAATCTTAACCATATTCTGTGTGTATTGTGTGTATAATGTGTGTATCATGTGTGTATTGTGTGTATAATGTGTATATTGTGTGTATCGTGTGTGTATTGTGTGTATAATGTGTGTATAATGCGCGTATTGTGTGTATAATGCGTGTATTGTGTGTATAATGCGTGTATAATGTGTATATTGTGTGTATAATGCGTGTATTGTGTGTATAATGTGTGTCTCTCTTCCTGCTCCAGTTCTGTCTGTGCATGACCGAGGCGGTCCTGCTCTTCTCGGCCGAGGGCTCCCCGTTCTGCTTCAAGTCCAAGAAGGGGCGTGTCCGCCTGCACTGGCTCCTGCAGGGCCTGGTGGTGGGGGGCGGGGCCGTGGGCGTGGCCTTCATGGTGGCCAGCAAGCGCGTGTCGGAGCGCCCCCACATGGCCAGCTGGCACAGCGTGCTGGGGGCGGGCACGCTGGCCCTCACGGCGCTGCAGGCGGCCGGCGGCCTGTGTCTGCTGGCCCCCCCCGCGCCCCTGCGCGGCCCCCTCCCGCCGCCACGCCTCCGGCTCTACCACGCCACCGCCGGCCTGGTGGCCTACCTGCTGGCCGTCGCCACGGTGACGCTGGCCATGTTCACCGACTGGTTCCAGGCCACGGTGAAGGGGCCGGCCTGGTACGCTCTGGTGCTGCTGCCCCTGCTGCCGGCGCTCGTGGTGATGAACCAGGTCACCAGCGCCCACCTGCCCAGGAGGAAGAACGACGCCTGAGAGCGCGGGGGACACAAACCTGGCCCCCCCCTCCCCCACTGCGCCTGGGAGGGGTCTGTTTCTGTTCCCCCCCCCCCCCCGTTTGAAGACTGAGGGACTCTTGAGAGGTGATCTTCCCTTGGGACCGTGAGATGAACAGGCCTTTAAAAAAAACAACTAAAAAACGAAATGTTTGGTACAAAGCACCATGTAATACTGACATATTGAATGTAAAACTACCACTTCTTTAAGAATTTTGTTTCTGATTTTATCACATTTTCTCCTAATTTAGTAGCCAGTTACACCCTCTCTTTTTCATGTCAGTCCCCCCCTCGTATTGTGGGTTTGCTGCCGTAGCCCTGAGACCGGCAGTGACAAAGGCGAAGTATCGTCTCTTCCGAGCCGGCACTCACCAAGCTGTCGACCATAACTCCGGTACTCCAGAGCCACTCCTATACGCAGTTGACTCATGTCGGCTTCCCTCCCCCCCTCCCTGGGGCGGACAGCCAATCGCCGCCCCCTGGTGGCACTCCCGGCCAGAGCCGACTCTGGTGCGGCCGGTGGAATTGAACCCCGGTCGCAGTGGCCAGCTTCGAACGTTGTAACAGCTGGACCACGCAGGAGGCCTGTCACTACCACTTCACAATCAACCAGCATCAATTATTTTAAGTTTTTATTGTATATATATTTTAAATATTAGAAACATTTCAAAGCAAATATACAGGGTTTTTTACCTGGAAAAGGTACAGGTACCCTGTTATGTGGTTTTCTTTGTGTGAGAGCTGGTTTAGTTCCTGTTCTGGGACAGTGACTCAGCTGATGTAAATGGTGCATTTGTGGTGGCTCCTCTCTGGTCTTCCACTCCTCCAAGCTCACTGTGCTGAGAGCCAAAATGGCTGCCGTGTTACCCAGCATGCATTCCTGTTTCAGGAAGTACAGCTCAGTCTTCCTCCATGTTGTTCTAGGGCACCAGATGTGTTCACAGTCAAATGTGTTGACTGCTCTGTTTGTGACCCTCAATGAGGTTTTTGTTTGTTCTGCCTTTATGTTATCTTATTGGAGCTGCTCTTTATTTTGCAATAAGCACAAGTAACTGCCAAAATATAGACAACACTTGGGTAAACGAAGGATCCTTTAAATGCGTGCAGTACCGCCAGTGTCCATCAGGGGCATACTGGGTGTTATTGGTGCCTAGGCCCGACCCTCCCCTTTCCAATAGCCCAGTTGAGTCCCCCCCCCCCACCCACAGTGTGTGCCTGTTGCCTTGATTTTGGCAGTTACCTGTATCTCAGAGACTGCGGTACTTAAACATGGCACCTTCTGACCAATGAGTAATCGCTACTTTGGGTTTTGTGCTGCAAGACATTTCTCATTATTCAAGAAGGGCCGGTGTGGGGGCAGAAGGGTCAGTGTGGGGGCAGAAGGGGGCAGAAGGGCCGGTGGGGGCAGAAGGGTCAGTGTGGGGGCAAAGGGCAGGTGTGGGGGCAGAAGGGCTGGTGTGGGCGCAGAAGGGGGCAGAAGGGCCGGTGTGGGGGCAGAAGGGCCGGTGTGGGGGCAGAAGGGCTGGTGTGGGGGCAGAAGGGGGCAGAAGGGCCGGTGTGGGCACATGCACTCAGGTGGCTGTTTACTCAGGCTGTGGTGATATTTCAATCACGTCTGGTTCCTGTGACTGTCCGCCATGTTTATGTCTAATAAAGTGTTCACAGTTAGTGTTATAAACATGCAGCTGGTTGTCTTTTGTCATTTTGAGAGCGTTGGCCTGATCTCCTCTTCCTGCTCACCGTGTTGCTGTGGCCAGAGTGATTCTGAAACTCCTTGAGCCATGGTGTGATGGAGTCCTGCTTTAATGAGTCTCAGTAGCAGAATGTTTTGGGGAGTAGACAGGTGAGTAAAGATTAAATAGACACTGTTTATGCTGTCAGACCCCTTCCCCCCAAAAAAGAGGAGACAGCTCTGCTGTTTTCTTTCTCTGTAACACATTCTTAAAAAAAAAAAATGTTTGTTTCCGATTTTTCCCTGTTTTTCTTCCCAATTTGGAAGCCAATTACACCCTCTATTTATTTTGATTAACCCTCCCTCCATGAACTCGCCGCCCGTCTCTACGGGGCAAGCTACTCTCTGAGGCCGGCGATGATCCGCCTCCTTCGAGACGGAACTCACCGACCCCCTTTCTGGAGACTCCCTTACATGCTTCACAGCAGGGGTGGGCGGGGGTGACACCATTTCTGTAAAAGGAGGGAAAACCTGCTGTGTGTGTGTGAGTGACGCACCTGCACACAGAACACAGGACGTTGTGGAGCGTTCAGAGTCTGAGGTGTTGTCATGACGACATGTTTACGGACTTTCAATCAGTCAGGTCAGCTCTCACGACAACTATTGCTTTCATTTTCTGTAATGTGCTGTGAACGTTTTTGAAAGAGATGACATTTTAATTGATTTACTGATGGACCTACAGGCTGAAATCAGTGAAGTCTCAAAACGCTGTAAATGTAGACACCTCGCCATTGAAACTAACCCGTTTTGTGGAGTTAAAAGACAAAGCAAATGGTAACGAGTTACACCCAAATTGTTCAAATAAAATATGTTTCAGCACTAAATTACGGAACATAAACACATGTTTTCAACAACCAAGAGATTGGTCGGTGGGTGCCCAGGAACGAGGTTGACAACTCCCTGCTGTACTAGGTGACACCACCAGGTGGCAGTAATGCACCAGCTTGAGACTAGTCACAGCGCACCGTGATCTTATAGCGCAGTCGGACATGTTTACCATCGCCGTTAAAAAACCCCAGTATTTAGGCGCGAACTACCGTTGAATATGCCGTTTTCAGAAACGCCTTCAAAAGAAAACATAAACGAACGATCCTCAGGGCAAGCAGTCTGCACGGACTCCTCCATCTTTGCCCATCAGCTGTATTGCAAGTATCTATAATGAAAAATAATATACTGAAGAAGCGGTCTCGCCTCTTCTCTGTCCTGACCCCTCGGTGATGGAACGATCTTCCGCACCCGGTCAGGACCGCGAATCACTGGCCATCTTCCGCAAGAGACTCAAACCCCACCTCTTCAGACTCCACTACCACTGATTCTGTAGATTTAACTAATTGTCATCACCACTGTCTACATGTTTGATACTGTATTTCGTATTTTGCATTTATGTTTAATACTATACAAAAATATAAAAGAAAATCCTAACATTTCCTGTCCATGTGTTACAGGTATGGTATGCATCTGCCAACAGCAATGTCTATCGCTGTATTACTGCACTGATCTCTTGCGCGGACAATGATTGTTCTTACCACGTATTAATGCACCTCTTGTAAGTCGCTCTGGATAACAGCATCTGCTAAATGCTTAAAATGTAAAATGGCAGATATGAAGCAACAGTTCAGCTCAACTGTGACTGTGTGAGCCAGACTGACACATTAATTTAAGCCTCAGAAATGGCATTACGATGCGAATCTGACCTGTATACAGAGTAAAAAAAAAAAATAAAAAGAGGAACGATAAAACGTCTGTCGACGTAAACACTTTATCAGACCCCTGCGTCCATACACATAGGGTTCACAATGTGTGGTGAGGTTCAGGGGGGTTTGGGTTCACTGTTGGGGTTCTGTGTGGCTCAGTGGATGGAGCCTGGTGCTGACCATGCTTAGGTTGTGGGTTCAATTCCCACTGGGGCCACATATACTGAAAAATGTATGCATTCACTACTGTAAGTCAGTTTGGATAAAAGCATCTGCTAGATGGCATATATTATTCTAATTGTGTTGTGAGGTTCAGGGGTTATAGAGTTCACAGTGTTGTGAGATTCAGGGGTTCAGAGGGTTCACTGTTGTAACTGTGTGGTGAGATTCAGGGGTTTAAAGGGTTCACTGCTGTAACTGTGGTGTGTTGAGGTGCAGGTTGCTCACACCATGTGACTCACACGGCAGCTTGCTGGAATCCAGGCCCCCACACTCCGCTCACTGGTGTCGACAGATGATGCAATGACCGAGGCGGATGTACTAACATCGAGACATCCTTTGCTCACCGCTCCGATGTCCTTGTGGTAACAATGAATTAACAATCCTTTCTCCAGATCTTCAGCAAAGCACCATTATATCCCTGTAAATCCCTACTCTGAGGGGAAACCTTTTATAAACGCGTAATTCCCTCCCTGGTCCACATCGCCAGTCTATTTAAAACGCAAGCTGTTATTATCTAGCTGAGGAGGCCAATCTGGGCCAATCAGGACGCAGCTACTGTGGTAATGATGTGCTGAACTGATTGAAAGGTCATGAAAGGTCAAACGTACTGATTTCAGCGTAAACTGGCAATGTTTAAATGAATCAATTTACACTGATTAGCAGCTGAATTGTCATCAAAAAAATCGATGATCATAAATGGCCAATAAGCTTCTGACAAACAATATCAGTCAATTTCATTGGTCCAGATGTTTGCTGTACAAAGCAGAGGTGACGTAATGGGTGATGCAATGTGCGTGTTTTCAGACATTATTATTATCATTTTGTTTTGCTTTTGTATTAACACATTTTTTGACCCCCCAAATTAAAAAATATCCACCAAAACTGCATTGCATGCTGGATTTATACAGCAGAATGGCTCTGGCGAAGGGTATGTTGCTGTAAAATAAAAGTAAAATAAAAAGCATCACAAAAATGACTTCAGGGTCTTCCTGACACGGTGTTCCCTGGAAAGCAGTGAGATCCAGGAACAGTGATTATACAGACTCTCGGGCCGGGAGAAGGACACAGGTAAGCGCTAATTGGCAGAAGTTTTAATTGTGGGTAAATAATGAACAAGACCTCAGTGGTGTAATGAGCCTAATCCCTGTGGGTAAACAGGCTGATGCATGCTGGGTAAACAGGCTGTGGTGTGAGCCTGTACTGATGCATGCTGGGTAAACAGGCTGATGCATGCTGGGTAAACAGGCTGTGG
>JAINUG010000385.1:297500-312500 GCA_029706075.1 Aldrovandia affinis | reverse complement strand
GGGGAGGGAAGCCGACATGAGCTCGCTGCGTATAGGAGTGGCTCTGGAGTACCGGAGTTACGGTTAACGGCTTGGCGAGTGCCGTCTCGGCACACAATACGGGGGGATTGACACGAAAAATAGAGGGTGTCATTGGCTACTAAATTGGGAGAAAATGGCATAACAAAAAAGGTTTGTTATGTTAAAGATTAAATGTCCAAAACTGTGGATAAAATGTGGACGATTTCTTAATTACTCCCTGCCTGGTTTTGTTATTGAAAGCGACGCTAGCGTTTTGTGCCTTCATCTGATTGGAGGACCCTTTGCTGCATTTTTACCTGCAAGCAGCACCTGGGAAAAAGCTCTCAGCCGACAGACGAAGACAAACAGACGATCTCTCCCTGGAACAAGCGAAGCAAACGTGAAGCAGAGGGCGCTGGCCGAGAGCGCCATCTCTGTGCGGGCAGCTGCGTGACTCTATAACAGGGAGGGTGTGCAAAGACACACATTTTTCTGGCTTATGTTTGTAAATCATGGCTTTTGAAAAGTCTGACACTGAAAAGCTTGACAGCTGAAAGACGTTTAGTTTTTCCCAGAGGGAGCAAAGTACTTTTCTCTTGGTTTTCCTTCAGGAAAACTGTTGAGCTTCATTCTTGCCAACGTTGATACCGAACATTTATCCAAAACCATTCTTTCTTTTTTTCCCTTTTTTGTGCAACGTCCTGCCTGAGATGCCCCAAACACCATTAGGCCCCTGTGGAGGTACCGTAACCGGATTGGGCCGGTTGTGAGCTCTGGCCCTGCCACCATCAGGGTGAGCCTGCGTGCGATCTGTTTACCATGCGCTTTTATCATCTACTTTCTATTTTTCCCCCGATGTTTTTTTCTGAAATGGCTTGTCTGAAATGTTAATCTGATTGTTCAGGGGGCTGGCTGCTCACCAGGAATAAGCCTCAAGCCCCATTTCCAATGTATGGTCCCCCCCTCCCATCCCTCCCATCCCTCCCATCCGGCTGGTTTGTGGCCTGCTACCTCTCCTGCAGCCTGTCTTGGTAATGACTCAGGGCCAGGCTTGCTGCGGTAGAGCGATACATCAGCGCTAGGCTCCATGGGAAAATGGACGACTCATTCGAGGCTATTCCTGTGCAACACGTCATCCGTTCCGCCGGGCCCCATGACTTACCGCTGTTATTATAGTGATGGAGCTTTTCTCTTTCCACAGACGGGACATTCCACTTATCTTTCTGGCAAGCTCTTTTTCACCCCCCCTTCCCTTCTCTTTAGACAGCACACCTGTCTTTTCAGCCCCCCCTCTCCACCCTCTTCCCCCCCCATTCCCAAACGCTGCACAAACTCCTCCCACACCTACAGGTACATTTCTGCTTTTCAGTTTTTCACCTTTGACCTTTTCACAGTATTCAGATTTGCTACACATTACATTGCTGGGAAGAAGAAAGAAGAAAAAAATGTTTCTTGTGTCTTTGTCCCCTCCTGTCCTTGTGGTCCATACAAGGGAAACAGCAGGCACGAAACCTACCCCCCTACCCCCCTCCCCTCAACCCCCGCCAGACCGCGCTCCACACACACGATGCGTGTCACAGTACGAAGTTCTCCCGAGGGGTTCTGGCGCCAACGTTCATCACACGTCCCGCGTTCGTCCCCCCCCCCGGGTAACGGAAGCTCGTCCGCTCCTCCTCAGACTACGATGGGCGTGTCGGAGAAGACGGAGCTGATGGAGTCGGCGTCCGACCTCCTCCTCCTCCTCCCGCCGCCCCCACGCCCCCCTCTCAGCGCCTCCCGCTCTTCCTCCTCCTCCCCCTCCTCCTCCTCCTCATCCTCCCGGCCCGTGGCGTTGGCCTTGCCGTTCTGGCCCTGCTGCTGCTGCTTGGGCGCGCCGAAGGCCACGTGCCGCCCGGTCCCGTTGCCGTTGCCGTTGCCGTGGGTGGGCGTGGCGCTGAGCACCGACGAGTGGATGCTGTCGTCGTGGCGACTGGCGGTCCGCCGCAGCCCCCGGCAACAGAAGCAGCGGCAGGGCGTCAGGTAGAGGTAGATGAGCACCAGCACCACGCTGGCCAGGCAGCCCACCAGCGTGGTGTAGGCCGTGTTCATCGCGTCGCCGCCCGGGCTCAGCGTGAAGTTGTGCACGCGCACCGTGATGTAGAGCGTCTCGTTGAGCCCGCCGTCGCTCGCGGCCACGCAGGTGTACACCCCCGAGTCCTCGGGCCGCACGGGCCCCAGCTGCAGGCCCCCCCCCGGCAGGACCACCGCTGCTGCGGCTGCGGTTGCCGGGCGTGACCGGCACGTTGTCGGGCGTGGCCCAGGTCTTGCGCGCGCCCCTGTGGCGGGCGTCGCACGCCAGCACCAGCGTCTGGTCCAGGTAGGCGTCCTGCTCCTCCTCGGCGTAGGCGCTGCAGTTCATCGGCGCGCCGTCCAGACGGAACACGCCCAACACCGCCGCCCCGCCCGCCCCCTTGTGGGCGCCGGGCGGCACGCACGTGAACTCGTCGCGGAAGTCCACCGCCGAGTTGAGCCGGCGCACGTGCCAGCGCGCCAGCATGCCGTAGAGCGCGCAGTCGCACGCCAGCGGGTTGGCGTGGAGGTAGAGGCCGTTGCGGATCCAGGCGGGCAGCGCCTGCAGCTCGGCCAGCGGCAGCGCCTTGATGCGGTTGGAGGACAGGTCGAGGAGGCTGAGCTTCTCTGAGCGCGTGCGCTCCTTCACCAGCTCCAGCGGGAAGCGGGACACCTGGTTCTGGCTCAGGTACAGCTTCTGCAGGCTGCGCAGGCCCGTGAAGGCGGTGCGGTCGATCTGGGAGATGCGGTTGCCGTACAGCAGCAGCACCTCCAGCTGGCCGAGCGGCTCGAAGATCAGCTCGTCCAGCTGCCGCAGCGCGTTGGACGACAGGTCCAGGTAGCGCAGCCGCGTCACGAACAGGAAGGCCTCCGACGACAGGAAGCTCATGCCGTTGTGGCTGAGCAGCAGGTTGTGCAGCTTGGGCAGCTGGACGGGGGTCCACTCGGCGCGCAGGCGCGTGATGGCGTTGTAGCTCAGGTCCAGCACGGCGGTGTAGGCGGGCAGGGCGCCGGGCGCGGCGGTCAGGTTGACGCGCGAGCAGCTGACGATGTTGCTGGCGCAGATGCACGTGCGGTGGCAGTTGAGGTTGGAGCTGGCGGCCCCCGGGGCGAGCAGCAGCAGCGGCGAGAGGGCCAGGGAGAGGGCGAGGCACAGCGCGCCGATGCCCCGGGCCGGGACAGGGCGTCCCTCGCGCGCTGCTGGAACAACGCCATGGTGGCTGACGCTCTCTCTCTTAGCGCACCGACGGTCGCCGTTAGTCGAAGCTCGCGCACTGGCCCGGACCAATCGCCAGCGGGACTCCGGGCATCGCAGAGCAGAGGCTGCTGGGAAAACGCGAGAAAGCAGGAAATGTTTGTCGTCGTTGTTGTTGTTTTAGGAAAAACAGCATCGCGATTGGAAAGCGATGTTGTCATGGTTACGTGCTTTTGATTGCACCTCCCCTCAAAAAACAGACACATTCACCACCAGAGCACTCTCTAGCACATGCATAATAATTATGATTTTATCTGCACTGTCTCAAATGAGAAGGTTGGGGAGGGGGGAGGAATGGGAGGAATGGGAGGGGGGTGTGTTCGAGCAGAATGGAGATGCAATGGGGAATAAATACTAATGCCACAAAAACGCACGTGCAGCATTAGAGACTTGTCACGGCCTCAATCACAGAAAATATGCACGCGCTGTTGACCCGGATAAGAACACACATATATAGTGTTCGCTGAAATAACACGTTTGCCGCAGGTGTTCAGTTAAGTGTTGCATTGCACCATTTTCAACATACGAGCGCGAGCGATTTCCTTCTAAAGTACAAATAATGACTACGGTAGATAGATAAATTACCTTAAGATTCCTCCAATGCTCCCAACTCCACAATTCCGAGGTTTATTTATCTTAATAGTCCGGTGTCCATGCGTGTTAGGTGACGAGACGACAGGAAAGCCCTTCTGTGCTTTGAGGGAGAGGGAGAGGGAGAGAGAGAGAGAGAAAAGATACAATCACAGGAGTGATGGGGGAGAGAGCTAGAAAGACATCCTTGCGAAGGCGAGGTCCATGTTAGCTTAATTAACGACGATCTCACATCGTAGAAGACAGAATTACGCACGGTACAGGAAGACGGAAATCAAAACAAACATCTCTCTGCCGTGCCTTTGTTGACCCTCGCTTCTCCTTAGAAAGCCTTGTAATAATTATCAGTACGAATCCCAAAGCGGTTGGCACAATCCATCGTGTCTCGTTTATCTCGGACGCCTTCCGTAGCTAATAAGGGCGAAGAAAGATGGAAGTCCCGACTCCTCGGCAGACGTGCGTGGAAATCCGCGTTTCGGAAAAGCGCGACCTCCCCGACTCGTCGTGTTTAGTAACGCAGGAACGGCGCAAGCCGCCGATTGTTTACGATCAAACGCTCGAGCTCGCAGCGGCTGCCTCGCGGAGGTGAGCAGGGACCTGCGCGCGTGCTCTCTCTCTCTCGGCGGTGTGGGGAGACGCGAGGCTGCTGCTGCTGCTGCCGCGACGCTATGCGGCTTCTGACGTCCATCGCTCGCGGGAGGGATAGGCTGTGCCGAGCCGCCCGGAGAGCAACCGCACAGCAGCATCACACACACACACACACACACACTATACACACACACAACTCACACACACACACACACACACACACACACACAATCACACACACTCACTCACACACTATACACACACTCACACACACACACACACACACACATATATACACACACACTCACACACACACACACTCACATCTCAAACACACACTCACATCTCAAACACACACACACACACACACACACCTCACATCTCAAACACACACACACACACACACACACACACACGCACACACACACACACACTCACATCTCAAACACACACACACACCTCACATCTCAAACACACACACACACACACACACACACACACACCACACACACACTCACATCTCAAACACACACACACACACACACCTACACACACACACACACGCACCTCACATCTCAAACACACACACACCTCACATCTCAAACACACACACACACACACACCTACACACACACACACACACACACCTCACATCTCAAACACACACACACACTCACATCTCAAACACACACACACACACACACACACACACACACACAAACAAACACTGCGACCCAAACCCAGAGCCTCGTTACGCAATTGCCCCTCTGGGCTAAAACCGACAGGTAATTGTGGAGGAATAAAAATAGCCGTAGAAAGCGGAGGGGGAAAAAGTTAATGAATAAATGATGTTAATTAAATCACGGCCGGGTAGGTTTTCCGCGACATGGGCCGCATTTTAATCTTTTTCATTTATTTGGTTCCTTTCGTTAGATCTCAGTGACGCAGTCGCGCGCCTCATCTTTGAGCGGCTCTCGAGCCTTCGCCAGCATCTCGTGCTCCCTGACAGAAGAGCGTGTTGCTGTTCAGTTTGTACCGATACGGCACGTATAGGCTACGAGTAGGAACTCGCCGTCAAGAGATGACCATAGTCTGGGTCCATTGGTCCCAATTTAAATGATTGGCCTGAGCATGGGAACAATTGTCAATTAAAAGGATTAAATTACTTTACGGTTTGCAGGATATGGGTCGTACATGTATGGCTATGACATTAAAAAGGCACGAGCTTGAAAGAAACCACGTGGCCTTTCATTCTTTCCCCCTTCAGTTCAATGCACAGAATTATGTATTTGCATAGAATTTTGCATAAAGATATTTCACTCACCTCAGGGCGCCAGGCCGTCATTGGGAAACCAATACCTCGCAGCTGTCATTACACCAATTTCCAATCTCTAAAGTATTATGGAGAAGTAAAGGAATCCCGCCGAAGGTTTGTTGTTATTGATTGCACTGAAATGCAGGCACACACTTTTGGCGCAGTCTTCGTGTGCAGCCACCCTTCTCCTTCGCCCCGACTCCCACGGGGAGAGACGGGCTGTAATTTCACACTCTCGGGCCGGATTACATCGTGTACATTTGAGCCATGTCATTTTCTCAAAGCGAGGAGCCGCTCGCCTCCGGGGCCAGTCGCAGAGTGAGGAACACAGTCAGTCAGAGTGCCAGTCAAATCAATGAAACTGTCTGATTGTCTGAGTGGGTATACTGGATGTGTTTGCGTATTGCCAATGGAGGGAATTGGCAATGAGCTGACTTCTGTTTTATTTATTTTGAGTTCTGAATTTAATATGAGTTTTAAACATTTTTTTAAACATATTTTATAATGTGATGTATAGACACATACTGTATATTTAAACAATATTATCCACACTAGGAGCCCATATTTTGCCGCATATTGTCACTTTTCATCAATAGTTCCTGCTATTCATGTCTCATCAGTTTCCAGACCCCAGAGGGTGATATCAGGGAAGTCTGTGGTAACCAGTTATCAGAACAAGTGGCCAGTGGGATTGTTTGAATTCAAACTTTGGTGAAGGATGCAGGCACCAAAATGGCTGTGCTTTTATTAAAAAGCTGTGTTTTTTAAATAAAAGCTTCTGCTAAATGACATATATTATTATTTTTCATATTTAGCACCGAACAGGTTTATTATTGCTATATTCTGGATATTATGGATTTTGTAAAAATGTGATTTTTCCAAAATATCACACTCACCGTTGTCCTCTGTCCATGACATGTTAACCACAGGCTTTCCTGTTCACAAAACATTGAACTTCTTTTTTTACATTTCTGTGAAACTCACGCCAAATCTAACACATCAAATGCTAATACAGCCAGGGGCGATTCTAGGATTTGCCCTTTAGGGGGGGCTCAGCCCCCAATAAGAATGTGAGATGTACACGTGCAAAGCACAAGCCTACATTTTTAATTAATGTACTGTTACATTCCCCAAAACAAAAACACCACAATGGTGGACACTCTCAAAATTGAATCTGTGGTATTTTTAGATTTGAGAAAAAAAATTTTTTAGAAAAGTTTGTCTGTGTATATGAAGGAGGGGTGGAGGGAGGAGTAGAGAGGGCTGCTCCTCCTCTTTGAGGGGTGGAGGGAGGAGTGGAGAGGGCTGCTCCTCCTCTTTGAGGGGTGGAGGGAGGAGCTGCTCCTCCTCTTTGAGGGGTGGAGGGAGGAGTAGAGAGGGCTGCTCCTCCTCTTTGAGGGTGGAGGGAGGAGTGGAGAGGGCTGTGCCTCCTCTTGAGGGGTGGAGGGAGGAGTAGAGAGGGCTGCTCCTCCCCTCTTTGAGGGGTGGAGGGAGGAGTGGAGGGCTGCTCCTCCTCTTTGAGGGGTGGAGGGAGGAGTGGAGAGGGCTGCTCCTCCTCTTTGAGGGGTGGAGGGAGGAGGAGGGCTGCCCTCCTCTTTGAGGGGTGGAGGGAGGAGGGAGAGGGCTGCCCTCCTCTTTGAGGGGTGGAGGGAGGAGTGGAGAGGGCTGCTCCTCCTCTTTGAGAGGTGGAGGGAGGAGTGGAGAGGGCTGCTCCTCCTCTTGAGGGGTGGAGGGAGGAGTAGAGAGGGCTGCTCCTCTTTGAGGGGTGGAGGGAGGAGTGGAGAGGGCTGCTCCTCCTCTTTGAGGGATGGAGGGAGGAGTAGAGAGGGCTGCTCCTCCTCTTTGAGGGGTGGAGGGAGGAGTGGAGAGGGCTGCTCCTCCTCTTTGAGGTGTGGAGGGAGGAGTGGAGAGGGCTGCTCCTCCTCTTTGAGGGGTGGAGGGAGGAGCAGAGAGGGCTGTGCCTCCCTTTTGGCTGCTGTCAGGTGCTCCTGTTCCCTCCCACAGCCTGGAGACGACTACAGGACTTCACCTATAGGCAGGCTCACCTGCAGGCTAATGAGCAATCAACTCAGCTGTGAGCCGTTGCCTTCGTTAAGCCGTTATAAAAGCACAGTCTGCCATGCCTGGAAGAGACTTTGGGGGACGTGGAGGAATTGGTGCAGGTTTTTGTGGTACCCTCAGAACAGTGGTGGTTTAGTCTAACATTTATCTTCTGTATATTTGGTTTGTTTTTAGCTTAGTTATGAAACAAACAAACATCTATAAACAGCAAAACTTAAGATAATGGAAAAGGAACACAAGCTGCTTCTTCTCACACAGCTGCGCAGCTGAGGCAGACAGAATGCAGGCGCCCGATTGGCCAGAGGACATGCTCTTGTGCGACGAGACAGAGACCGAGGGACCGGATAGGTTCTGCCCAGCGGGGCGTTTTCATTGGCTGCTCGGCTCAGTCACATGGCTCTATGACCATCAACACAGACTGCATTTACCGCCCTCCTCCACAGCCACCTCACACTCACCTTCACCCTGCTTCACCTTGGCATGGGTGTTCCTCTCTTAGTTCTGATGAAGTGTAATTGGAGGAGGGACCCCTAGCTGCCTGGAGGAGGAACTGCAGTGTGGATAGGAGCAGGTCAGACAGCAGGGGTCACTCAGAGGACAGAGCAATGTCACCTCAATTTATAATAATCCAATTATAATCCCCCCTTTGGTATGACACAAATGTCGACAGCGTTAATGATTACACTTGAACCTACTCTTCGATAACTCTAGCGATGATCTCTAGCCACGTGAATGCACTCTTGTAAGTCACTTTGGATAAAAGCTTGGTTCTCTGTGGCTCAATAGGTAGAGCATGGTGCTGACAACGCTTAGGTTGTGGGTTAGATTCCCACTGGGGCCACATATACTGGAAAATGTATGCATTCATTACTGTAAATCGCTTTGGATAAAAGCGTCTGCTAAATGGCATGTATTATATTATTGTCTATTAAAAGCGTCAGCCAAATGATTTAATTGGAAGTGGAAGTGGACCGGAGGATTTATAGTCCGTCTTGTCGTGCGCTCCGCCCTCTCTGCCGCAGCTCAGGGACACAGTCTGACATGTGCGTAAATCTCTCGGTGACGCAAAGGTCGGTGGTGACATCTTACATTTTTACATGGTAAGCATTTAGCAGACGCTCTTATCCAGAGTGACTTACAAAAAGTGCATTAATACATGGTAAGATCAATCATAGTTTGCGCAAGAGATCAGTGCAGTAATACAGCGATAGACATCATCGTTGGCAGCTGCGTACCGTACCTGTAACACAGAGAGAGAAAAGGTTAGTAGAATATATATATTTTTAAAATAAAGTATTAAACATAACTACAAAATGTGAAATACAGTATTAAACACGTAAGCAGTGGTGATGACAATTAGTTAATGTACAGAAACAGTTGAGTAGTTGAGTCTGAAACGGTGGGTCTTGAGTCTCTTGTGGAAGATGGCAAGTGATTCTGCAGTCCTGACCCAGTGCGGAAGGTCGTTTCACCACCGAGGGGTCAGGACAGAGAAGAAGTGTCCGTTGGGCGTCCGCGACACGCGGGGCTGTCACACGAGCGGTCTGTCCGGAGCGGAGCGACGCTGGCGACCTGCGGGGCCGGTTGCCATGGCATCCGGGGTCAGCGGCAGGTGTTCTGTTGTCAGGACGATGTGAGCGGAGGCCCAGTGCTACACAGAGAGATCAGGAGACGTGAGGACGGTGTTTGTTGACTGTCTCTGTCTCTGTCTCTGTCTCTGTCTCTGTGTCTCTGTCCCTGTCCCTCCCTTCCTCTCTCTCTCTCTCTCTCTCTCTCTCTCTCTCTCTCTCTCTCTCTCTCTCTCTCTCTCTCTCTCTCTCTCTCTCTCTCTCTCTCTCTCTCGCTCGCCGCGCGCGCGCGTGGAAGTGTACGCAGTGTTTGGACACACACATGCCGTATCACTGCGTATCGGCGGTGGCACTGATTGAGCCAGCCCCAGAGAGAGCGTCACCCGAGATCCTGATGGATTCAAACACTTTGTTGTAAACTGAGAAAGTGATTAGCACGTTGTGCTGAACTAACGAAATCACGTTTTTGCAAATAAACGTTTTTGTTTACAAAAGAGTTACAAAAAAACCTGAAACAAATGATCACATTGTAATGATGTGTCCAGACAGGAATAACATGGGGGGATTGCAGTGTACTTTAGTGGGAGTTTACACCTCAGGTTTAAACCGCGAGAGCACAGGACCGCATTAGAACTGGAACAGCTGCTCCTAATCTGTGAGATACTCAACATCTGTTCCAGTTTGTTATACACTTCTGTGGTGGGTGGGTGTATGATGTACGAGGTGTGTGTGTGTGTGTGTGTGTGTGTATATGTGTGTGTGTGTATGATGCGCAAGGTGTGTGTGTGTGTGTGTGTGTGTGTGTGTGTGTGTGTGACGTGAGCGGGCACACACACAGTCTGTTCTGAGGCAGAAGTGGGACTCAATGGGTCCCAGCAGGTGCTGCGTGACTGCTTGCTTATTTCTGAATGGCTTATGAACAGTGTCGTGTGTGTGTATGTGTGTCTCACTCTGTGTGTGTGTGTGTGTGTGTGTGTGTGTGTGTGTGTGTGTCTCACTCTGTGTGTGTGTGTGTGTGTGTGTGTGTGTGTGTGTATGATGCGTGAGGTGTGAATGCGTTAGTGATGTGTGTCTGCTTGCTTATTTGTGAATGGGTTGTGTGTGTGCATTCGGCATTCGGCCCATCTAGGCTCGTCATGTCCTAATCTAAAGAGTATCTAGTACTGCATCTAGCCTGGACTTGAATAGCCCAAGTGTTTCTGCCTCTACTACCCTCTACTCTCCACACTGTGCCAACGTATAGTCTGCCATCTCTCCACACTCTTCCATCGTATAGTCTGACATCTCACCACACTATTTTTTATATTGCAAAGTGAGTAAGGATGGTGAGTGTTTATCAGGCTCTCCCTCCGCTGCCCACTTATCCACCGGCGGTGCACAGCTCATAACAATGAACTGGAAACCGGAGGGATGCCAGTTCACTTCCTGGGGCACTGCTGAAGTGCCCTTGAGCAAGGCACTGAACCCCTAAAACTGCCCCAGGGGCGCCGTACTATGGCTGACCCTGCCCTTGGACCTCTCTTGGGAGAGATAAGTGGAAAAACAAATTCCAATTACCCTTGTTACCAAATTGGGAAAAACGGGGAAAAAATCTGAAACAAATCAAAAACGACTCCTGCCATGCCGGCTCCCAGACCCACTTCACACCCTCCTGCCCAGGGCGGGATGGTCCCGTGCAGGCTGATCCCGTGCAGGCTGATCCCGTGCAGGCTGATCCCGTGCAGGCTGATCCCATGCAGGCTGCTCGTGGGGAGAGACTCGGGGACAGGCCTTACGTAAGCTGCTCCACTAACAGCACTGCGGCTGGAAGTCTGCTCTCCACACAGCTGTTTAACCATTTCCCTTCCCTCTCAGATAGAGAGCAGCAGCTACGCCCTGCCCTGGGTTGTGTCATACTTTCAGGGGGGTCAGATTGTTATGGCTGGAAAGATATATATATATATAATTATAATAATTACATAATAATAATAAATATAATATACTCCACTGATTCTGTACATTAATTAATTGCATTCACCACTGTTTACAAAAATAAAAAAAAAAAGTGTTTTAAATGACGAACTTTTCTTTCTGTGTGTTTCAGGTAGTGTGCAGCTGCCAACGATGATGTCCATTGCTTTATTACTACACTAATCTCTTGCACTAACAATGATTGTTCTTACCATGTAGTTTGGTTCCTCCCAAGGTTTCTCCCTATCAAGGGAGTTTTTCCTTGCCACTGTTGCCTTAGGCTTGCTTTTGGGTATCTCCTTCTGTTAAGTGTTTTGTGACAATTCATTTGTGAAAAGTGCTATACAAATAAATTAGACTAGATTTGATCTGATGTATTAATGCACATCTTGTAAGTTGCTCTGGTTAAGAGCGTCTGCTAAATGCCTAAAATGTAAATGTAAATGTAATGTAATAATAATAATATAATAATGATGGATCGCATTTATAAAATCTCATGGCACTTTACAGTGAAGGAGAGAAACTCATCTCAACACCCACCTGGGCAAAGCATGGCAGCCATTTTGTGCCAGAACACTCTCCACACAGCACAGTATCCCCATCGCTGCACCGGGATGTAGGTTCTCTGCTCAGTCCAGAGGGAAGACCGCCCCCTACTGGCCCACCAACTTCCTGCAGCAGCTCAGATTTTCCAGGTTTCCCATTCGGGTAATAACCAACCCTGTAGGGTCTGGTGTGATTGACCGCAGTTTACCTGTTCCCATGGGCAATCAGGGGCTGGCAGTGTAGTGTAATGGTTAGGGAGCTGGGCTTGTAACTCAGAGGTTGCAGAGGTTGCAGGTTCAATTCCAATTCCCAGGTGGGGGCACTGCCATTGTACCCTTGAGCTAAAGGTACTTAACCTGAATTGCTTCAGTAAAATATCCAGCTGTATAAATGGATTGTATTTAAAGAAATGTGAACTGTGTAAGTCGCTCTGGATAAGAGCATCTGCTAAATGCCCAAAATGTAAAATATATGTAAATGTACACCTGATTCCATAAAAATGATCAATTTTCGTTACTCACCTTCAGGCACTTTGTTTACTTATAGTTATGGGGTAATTGATAAATGCCTAAAATTTAAAAGGAGGGCTGAATTTCACTGAAAGTCTACAAATTAAGGTCGTTTTGACACATAGGCTAGAATTTACGACAACATTTCTCAAACACATACTGTGTGTGTCCTGTACACAGTGCTTGCAGTAGTGTGTGGCTGGTTAATGTGCTGTAATGTTTTCATTACGATGAGCTGTGATTACATTTTTTCTACATTCTACATGTGATTACATTCCCCGTTTTTCTCCCCAATTTGGAAGCCAATTATACCCTCTATTTATTTAGATTAACCCTCCTCCCCCACTCGTCTCTACGGGGCAAGAGACCCCCTTACGTGCTTCACAGCGAACTCACCGTTCAGACACCCTTACGTGCTTCACCGACCACCCTCCCCCTCCCTCAGGAGCGGACAGCCAAACGCCGCCCCTGATGGCCAGGGCCGGTCTGGTAGAGACGGGTTTTGAACTGCGTCCCTGATAGGCAGCTCACATTCGTACAGGACCAGCCAAATACGGGTGTGTTAGATCTTTGTGGTCCTAATGAGCAGAACAAATTTCAGTTTTAGGGTTCCGGGATAGAGGCCACACCTGTACAGGTGCAGATATTTTAACAAAATAATTTAATAATGCAGCTTATGCTCTCAAGCAGAGGATATTAACTGTATAAAATGCAGTTTTTAATAAACAGTATACTTACTGTAGCATTGGTAGGGACTTACCTGTGCTTACAATCATATCACAAATTAATGTAAAAAAACAAAAGCTACAAAAAGCTTATTAGTTATATGTTTTGTGTGTAGTCCAGAGCAGTCATCTTGCATGGTATACTGGGACTTCATTTTGAGTTTTTACGTTTTTAACTTTCCCCATAAATGTGTGCGATCAATATTTCACGAGCCTTCTTGTGGCTGCAGGGGTAGCTCGAATGCACGTGGCCATTAGTTCCACAGAATGTCCACTAATTTCCTGTCATTAATTTTTGCTGGTAGTTTCATAAAGCCTGTGGATGTGCTGTCGCAGAACATTAAAATATTAACGAGATGGTCCGCAAGTTAATGGTTCCTTTTTTTATAGCGGCCTTTTATGTAAGTCCATATTTAACCTGCTGTTCCACACGATGTTGAAACACACAGACAGACACCAGAGGGTCGGGGTTTGTGGAGAAGTGTATTTGGACCTGCCTGTCTGTCTGCCTGCCTGTCTGCCTGTCTGCCTGCCTGTCTGCCTCGAGCTCGGCCCTCTGTCCCGTGCAGGAACGGGACAGTAATAACGGGTTATGTTGTCGGTTTGATTGTTGTGCGACACGGGCGCGCTCGCGCTCTCCGCTGCGAGGTTGTGCGACACGGCGCTCGCGATGATGAACGCTCTGTTTGCCTCGGCTCGGCTACGCGGCTCTGGCGAGATCCTGTTGCCCAGCGACCGTTTTTTACAGCCCATAGTGTTTACCCCTGGCGGTGGCGAGTGGCCGTCACAGTGAGACGCACTGATCCGCAAATCAGCAGGCAAACACGGAGCTGTGAAAACGTTGCTTCTTCCTCCGTTTCATAATGCACGAGGCTGCAATTAAATATTTTAACGAGACAGCAGGTCTTGCGTTTTTTTAGCCGCAGCGAGTGCCAGCCGAGACAAACTGCGCATGCGCGCGCGCCTGTTGCCGGTCGACTCGTGTGACACGTGACACGGGGACCACTCCGGGAGTGATGGGCCTCTGTGTGAGGGTCACCATGGAGACGGGTCGGACGATGATCCGCCTCCTCCGAGACGGAACTGGCCCATCTACTTTCTGGAGACACCCTTCACGCTTCTCGGTGAGCTTGTGCCGGCTCACCCTCCCACCTCCCCCTGGGGCGGACAGCCAAATGCAATCGGCAGCTCAAATGCACTCAGGCAGCTCGCACTCGTAAAGGACCAGCCAATACGAGTGCGCTAGACCGCTCCGAGGCCCCCGGACGTTGCCTCGTTGCTGGACATACATCTTTCCTAGTCTGGAACGGTGCTGAAAAATCCCACAGTTCACCTTTGTGCCAGGGCATCAGTTGCGCTCTCTGGAACCCACAAAACATTCAATTGTTCTTCTTTGTAATACAAGATCTACAAGAGTTTAGCAAATCCAAAGCGCAAATTTTCTGTCTTGTGCACACACACCCACACGATCCTGCAGCCTGAAGGACTTCCTTTCAAACCGAAACGGAGCGATTAATTAGCTGAGCGCTAAGTCCTCTCGACCTCGGCAGAGAGAGAGCTCATTTTTCACGGTCATTTTCGGAAGACTTACCTCGTCCATCACCATCCCTTCTGTGATGGCTGAGTTGCATTACAAATGAGATTGAGTCTCTATTACCCCTGAAAAGCACCTTCCTTCCAAACACATTCCCTCCTCTCTGTGACCAGGGCATGCATTGAATTGAATTGAATTGAATTGAACATTGAACATTGGATTTATGTCGCGCTTTTTTCCAAGGAACTGAAAGCGCTTTACGATGATAGGGGGGCAACTCACCTCAACCAGCACCAATGTGCAGCACCC
>JAINUG010000385.1:277500-290000 GCA_029706075.1 Aldrovandia affinis | reverse complement strand
CTGCGACCGGGGTTCAATTCCACCCGCCGCACCAGTATCGGCTCTGGCCGGGAATGCCACTAGGGGGCGGCGATTGGCTGTCCGCCCCAGGGAGGGGCGAGGAAAGCCGATATGAGCTCACTGCGTATAGGAGTGGCTCTGGAGTACCGGAGTTACGGTCGACAGCTTGAGGGTGGCCGAGCGAGAAATGAGCAGGAGGCGTCTGGGGCGTGGTCCCCAGGAGAGAGCGGATCACGCTCACACTTCACTGAGTGACAGGCCTGTCTGAGGAGCACAGGCTGGAGAGGAGCTTTAACGCAGCTGTAACGGAGTTGGTTCTGCCTGCAGCAAGTTTCGAACCGAGGGATCTCGACGCGACAAGAGAGCGATTAAGCTCGCTGAGCTAAAGACTCAAGTCTCCAACTCTGGGAACTAATCACACTCTTATACACGTCACTTTCTGTAGCGGACGCTCACGTACCAGAGAACACCCGCTACATTCTCCCCCTCGAAACTCCTGCGGCAGCAACCACGGCCCAACCGATTGCCATCAGCTGTCTTATCCGAGTCACGGCACCAATGTAACGGAGTTGGTTCTGCCCGCAGCGAGTTTCGAACCGAGGGATCTCGACGCGACAAGAGAGCGATTAAGCTCGCTGAGCTAAAGACTCAAGTCTCCAACTCTGGGAACTAATCACACTCTTATACACGTCACTTTCTGTAGCGGACGCTCACGTACCAGAGCACACCCGCTACACAGCGCCAGCCTGATCTAATCGGGTAAAACACGCGCTATATGTGCCGTGACAAACCGATAACCACACTGCATAATTCAGCCGTGAATATTTGAAATGTTAATATTTAACCTCAGGATATGACTTAGATCTGTGAGGAACTATAATGATGGAATTGATTTTCTTGGCTGGAAATTTAATCCAAGACAAGTCATGCCATTAGTATACAGTATACAGTGGGGAAAATAAGTATTTCACCCCCTGCTGATTTTGTGAGTTTGCCCCCTTACAAAGAAAGGAACGGTCTATAATTTTCATGGTAGGTTCATCTTAACAGTGAGAGACAGAATATTTCTGAGAAAAAAAAATCCCAGAAAATCACATTATATGAATTTTAAACATTTATTTGTGTTGTATTGAGGAAAATAAGTATTTCATCCCCTAGCAAAACATGACTCAGTACTTGGTGGAGAAACCCTTGTTGGCAAGCACAGCGGTCAGACGTTTCTTGTAGTTGGTCACCAAGTTTGCTCAGATCCCAGTAGGGATTTTGGCCCACTCCTCTTTGCAGATCCTCTCCAAATCCTTAGGGTTTGTAGGTTGTATATACCGTATATACCGTAGCACATACTGTATATATATATATGTATATTGTTCGCTCTCAGTTCACAGGTAATGAAGTGTGTTGCATGCACATTTTTGCCCAAACAGTTGGCGGTGAGAATTGACTATCAGGATTCTGAACGATTAGCCCTGAGATATCGGTTGAAGGATTTTTGGTGTGCTCCCTCGAGAAACGCCCGGGACTGTTGACCTGAAAGACAGGTCGGTGAAAGGAGGCGGGGGGGGGGGGTGTATATATGACACACAACAAACTATATTTAATGCGGCTCCAGGGACTCCTGTGCTTGAAGATGAACGGCGTTTCGATGGTAGTGGGATGTGTGCCGTAACGCATCCTGGCCACGTCTCGCTCGTTATCCTTGATGAGAGAGAACGAGGGCATTTGTCCCTGACCCCCTCTGAGGAGTGAGTGTGTTTGAGAGTTCCACTTCTGATTCGCAGTGTTCCATTCTGGAATTGTGCAGTTCTGGAAGCTGTCAGCAGCCCTTTATGACGTCATCGATTAGAATCAACTAGAATGTTCCGGCGTGTTCTAGAACAAACATCACACACAGTGCAGTGTGCCACAGATAAACTGAGGAGGCTCACACAGGAAGCTCTGCATCTGAAGAATAAGAGGTTTGGCCTGGTCCAGACTCAGGGCTTATATAAAGGCAGCGATGGGCTTCAAATCCGTTCAGCTGCATCCTGCAGATTTATTTAGGAAGAAAGAGCTTGTCCTCCACAACCTGAGCCAGACCCAGCGCTAATATAGAACTGCAACCATAAGCTGTGGATGCAGTAAAGGAGGTGGTTTTGTATTTTTAGCGTTCACTTGCAGTGAAGTGCGTTGTTTTGCTCTGCTGAGCTGGTGACATGCATCTGTGCTCCGGGAAAGCTGATATCGTGACTCACGGTTCAGGTGATGGTATGGGATGGCAGAAAGGTGGCATAAACACATTTGCACACCTGTACGCAGGTGTAGCAGCTCCTCTGACAATGATCTGCATGAATGCGGTGTGTTGGTGCAAATGTGGCCGTGAAATTCAGAAACACTGGGCTGGATTCAATTCGTCCTTAACTTTAATGTAAAAATAAACACAAGTGATACAGGTAACTGCCAAAATGAAGGAAACACTTGAGTAAATGAAGGGTTCTGGTGGCTCTGTTATGGTGTGGGGTGCATTCTCCTGGCTTGGTTTAAGTCCACTCAACCCCTTAGAGGGCAAGATAAACACCAATAAATACAAAGCCATTCTGAGTGATCGCCTTCATCCTGTGGTGAAGCCTTTTTTATTCTGATGGCAGTGGTCTCTTCCAGGATGGCAATGCTCTCATCCACAGGGCATGAGTGGTCATTGAATGGTTTTATGAGCATTACAATTATGTAAGCCATATGTCATGGCTCATTGAAGTAGTTCTGGTGGCCCAATGCCCTATCAGACAGAGAGAGACAGAGAGGGAGGAAGGGAGGGACAGGGACAGATAGAGAGAGAGAGAGAGGGAGAGAGACAGAGAGAGAGACAGAGACACAGAGAGAGAAAGAGAGAGAGAGAGACAGAGAGAGAGAGAGAGAGAGAGAGAGAGACAGAGACACAGTGAGAGAGAGAGACAGAGACACAGTGAGAGAGAGAAACAGAGAGAGAGAGACAGAGAGAGAAACAGAGACAGAGACAGAGACACAGAGAGAGAGACAGAGACACAGAGAGAGACAGAGAGAGATCGGCTGGGAAACGGAGAGCAGGAGCGTATCGATGAGCAGTGGTCCTTCATTACTCTGGACGGTCTACATGATTACAGACATGAACGGGCCCTGGGGGGTCGATATCGACCCGGTCCCCTGGCCGTTTGTCTTCATAAAACTCACTCCTCTGACATTCTCTGACTCTGACTGGAGATTCAGTGCAGAGCTCTGTGTCGATATTCCCCCCCATCGTTTCAAACAGAGTGTGTGGCAGGGCAGTACCCCTGAAGAGGACCACGCTGGTGCACACACACACACACACTGTGTGTCTCCGCAGGGTGCCAGACAAACCTCAGCTGCTCACATCAATTTGGCCCGATAGATTTGTGGCATTCTGCCATTTGCCTTTGTCAGCCGGGGTGTAGACTCTGGCTGCTGGCTCCGCTGCGTCCGAGCTTCTGAACGAGCTGCTTTGTCTCTCTCGTTAGATGTGTGAGTGAGCGTGTGTGTGTGTGTGTGTGTGTGTGTGTGTGTGTGTGAGTGAGTGAGTGAGTGAGCGTGTGTTTGTGTGAATGCACCTGCTTTTAATATACAGTATACCCTGTATCCCTCATTTACTCAAGTATTTTTTACTCAAGTGTTTCCTTTATTTTGGCAGTTACCTGTATAATATGCAAATCGATCAATAATGCCTGACTACTTTCCTTCCACCGGTGTTTCTCACACAGAAGCAGTTTTCAGCTTTGAGAAGCTCAATTATTCACATTTTTGGAACTAAAAGCAGGAGGGGGGATATGTTCATGACCCGATTAAACTTTACGTTCAAGGAAAGTTCAAGAAGTAGAGCAAACAGCAACAAATGTGTGGACTATCAAGGCTGGACTATCAAGTGGTTCAGGACAAAAAAAGACACTCTATTTTTCTTTTCGAGTTTAGTTTCTTGGTTGTTTTTTGGGTGCACTCTTGGGGGACGTTCTCCTACAGAACGCAACGTTCTCGCTTTCCCGCCTGAGACCCAAAACACGGTTTCAGGCCAATTATCACAAGACGATGATGTTTGCTTGAACATAATTGATATCTTAATTATGCTGCTGAGACAGCTCTATTGTGTGAAATTATGAGAGATGTGAGAAGGTAACAATGTGCTTCGGCACAATAGACAATATATTACCACGCCTCCAGTGATGTGGCAGCAGAGACAGCTGACTCACACTGTGAGTGATGACCATGGCACCAGCTGCTGGTTGGTGATTACTTTTTTCTTTCTTTCCGTTTTTCTCCCAGTTGAGTTTCCAATTTCACCCTCTTTATTTCGATTCGCCCTCCCCCACAAACTCGCTGCCCGTCTCTATGGGTCAAGCTATTCCCCTGAGGCCGGCGATGATACGCCTCCTCCGAGACGGAACTTGCCTATTATTTTGTAGACACGGAAGTTCTCCATGCTCACCATTCACCCTCACCCTTTGGGTACAGCCAAACGCCCCCGATCGGGGCTTCGGCCAGGGCCGCTCTGGTAGAGACGGGTTTAGAACCGTGGCCGTGATGGGCAGCTCACACTCGCAAAGCACCAGTCAAAGCGAGAGCGTTAGGCCGCTACGCTATCCGAGGCCCCTTGGTGATGAGTTGTTAGTGATAATGAGCAGTGATATAGTGCTGGGTGGTGAGTTGTTAGTGATAATGAGCAGTGATATAGCGCACCTGGGTGGTGAGATGGTGGGACAGACTGCAGCTCTTTGTTGAGCTCCTGGGACACCATGTCTGGGTGCCTACCTCCTTCCTGAATGGAGAGTATCTGTCTGTCTCTCTGCCGGCCGTCCCCCTGTCTCTGATGTTCTTAATGACCCCGGTGGCTCATTTCGTCTCTATGCTTGGGACTGCTTCTCTGTAACGGAATAAAGGAATGATGGTGTCAGTCTGGGAGCAGAAGAGCCAGACTGTAGGACCCGGGGCCAGGCGGGGAGAGCGTGTCTGTATTTACAGCTCCGGCTGAGTTCGTCTCACTTTTAATGTGTGCAGAGAGCGATGAGCTCTTTCCGTTACATTCTTTTGGAGATTTATACCATCATGTCCGATTGTGCTTCCAGAATGGGACTGGCCCGAATGAACTTGTCTGTCTAGCAAAATATATCTGGGCACTGGTTATAAGTATATCACTGCACAAAGTTTCAAATTTGTTTTCTTTCCCGAGGAAGGAAAACTGCTAGTTGTGCAGTCTCTAGGAAAGGAACATTTGGAAATTAGTGCAAAAGTAAGTGAGACTTGATGGTTTTTTAGACACTCGTTACAAATCAAGACCAACTATAGCACTTGCACTTAGATCAATTTATTTAATTATAAATATACAACTTTTCTATGCAAATACATTTAGATTATTAGATGAGCCATATTTCTCTAGGAGATACAAAGTCTAGGTGATAAGGGATAAAATGTAAGGAAAAAGTTAGGAAAAGTCTTGACAATACGTCATTCATAACACCACACTCTGATACTGTTTCGCATTTGAATGATTGAATGAACGTTTCACCTGCACAACCAGAAGTGAAAGAAGGAGTGAAATCATGAAGGATGAAGGCTCAGGCCAGTGGACAGATATCAGGGTTACGTGCCTTTTAAGTCTAGTAGGGCGAAGAGTCGGTACTGGCCCCCTGGGGCCCTCCTAAATATCACACGCTGAGCGCGTGACCCTTTCTGTTCTTCCCTCCCACAGCATCGTCACACCTTCGGCTTTCAATCCCACAGTGCCTTTCTCTGGGGGCTGCTCAGAGAAATTTAAAGCTGCTTGGAAATGAGACTGAACTTGAGTTTCTGCATCTCAGCTTCCTTCCTAAAGGCAAGTGGGTTTCATGCACTCGATACAGGACTTAGATGATCACTCTCTCAATACAGGGTGAAGACGATCACTCTCTCGATTGATCATCATCTTGGCATTGTTCAAATCAAAATAAAATAAAATAAAATGTATTTGTATAGCGCTATTCACAAATGCATTGTCACAAAACGCTTAGGCCTAGACCCCCCCAGAAGGAAGCCTAAGGCGACAGTGGCAAGGGAAAACTCCCTCGATAGGGAGAAACCTTGGGAGGAACCAGACTAAAAGGGGGGGGAGCCCATCCTCTTCTGGCCGGCACAGGGTGTGTCCAAAAAAGACCGCATCATGGTCTGTTCAATAGGCTGCGTGTGAGAAATAGCCGGGCTGTATGAGAACCTGAGCGTAGCCAATGGAACAGAGAACAAGAATAGAATTAGGCATCCCATAAACAGGGGGAACATGCAGGGCACTGAGAGGAAGCCATCAGGCTTCACCAGCCAGACAAGGGGCTCCTGTTACCCTGGCAACACAACAGAATTGTACAAACAGGCCCGCACAGATCTGGGGCCACACGCACGAAGCTCCTGATTCCCAGCAGCGGAGAAGATCCTTTCTGGAGCTGCAGACCCTGATAATTGCATCCTTTCCTGTTTGAAGAGACAAATTGGCACATGTGTCAGAATGATGTTTCTCCTCTGGAATTAGCCTCTGGAGAGAGAGAGAGAGAGAAATCAGTGCCAGTGTGTGTGTGACATGTGTGTGTGTGTGTGTGTGTGTGTGTGACATGTATGCATGTGTGCAAGTGTGTGTGTGTGTGTGTGTGTGTGTGTGTGTGTGTGTGTGTGTGTGTGTGTGTGTGTGTGGTATGTATGTATGTATGTATGCATGCATATGTATGTGTATGTGTATGTGTGTGTGTGTGTGTGTGTGTGTGGGTGGTATGTATGTATGCATGCATGCATGCATGTGTGTATGTGTGTGTGTGTGTGTGTGTGTGTGTGTGTGTGTGTGTGTGTGTGTGGTATGTATGTATGCATGCATGTGTATGTGTGTGTGTGTGTGTATGTATGTGTGTGTGTGTATGTGTGTGCAAGTGTGTGTGTATGTATGTGTGTGTGGCATTCCACACTTGCTTCTCTGAGAGTCTGGCAGTGCCCCGCAGTGCATGATCTGAGCAGGGTTTTCTCAGCAGGATGTTAAAGGATATCTCCGGCCCCCTCATGGCCCTAAATCACATGAAAGCACAGCGGCAAACGCACAAGCAGCTTCAGCCAATCAGGACGTGTTGCCAGGGGACCTGTATCCCATCAAAGCACACACTTCAACCTGCCAAAACAGAAATGTCCTCTCTCCCTCTGCTGCTCACTCCCTTTAGAGGGAACACACATCACCCTTGGTGCAGGTGAGAGCCGGACTTTATTTCTCATTCATTAAAAAAAAAACATAAAAAATTATTCCAATTATTATTGTGACACCTGGAAACCTGGGACTTGGTGACTGAGCCGATTCCAAATCTCATTCACAGAGAAAATAGCCAACATCCAATATACGTAATATAAAAGTCAATATTTTTGTTAAAGTACTGCAGTCGTCAGTGTAAAAAGAGTGGAAGCAGGATACTATTATATCACAAAAAGACAAACTGCACACACATGACATCATCCTCTTCTGAAATATGAATGAAGCTGGCTGCTGCCCCTGCATCCAATCAGAAACCGAGGAGTTATTTTAAGAGAGAGAAAAGACCGCCTAGATTCAATTAGCACAATACTCAATTATTATCACATAATAACATAAACATATAACATATAAATCGACCCTTGGATACATATGACTATGGGAAGGGTTTGTATTATCCCGTTTGAAAATATCTTTGCGTTAATATAACAATGTTGTTTCACTATGTCTATCTGTAATTGGGAAATTTGAAGATTTAAGAATGATTTTCTTACATTGATAGTATTAAACAGCATGCTATGGTCTTGATAGTGTAAGTTGACGGTCAGTTATAGAACATGGCCGTCTTGATCTCTGGGACCTGAAACTAACGCCTAATTTATGCACCTAAGCTCTAAATAATAAAATTCCGCATAAAATGCAAATAATAAAATACCTCTGAAAAGCAGCGGTCAAGGGGCCTGTATTGGCTGGTCCAGTGGTTACAACGTCCGAGCTTTACAAGGTGAGCTGTCGGGTTTGAAACCCGTCTCGCTACCAGACCGGCTCTGGTGGGGAGCCCTGATCGGGGGCAGCGTTTGGCTGTCCGCCCCAGGGAGGGGGAGGGGAGGGGAGCCGACGTGACGCTGAGCTGCGCGAGTGGCCCTGTGTCTCCAGAACGTGGGTGGGGAGGCGAATTCCGTCTCGAAGGAAGCAGAGTTCTCACATTCTGGGGGATTAGCTTGCCTCTAATTGGCTAGAAATGGGAGAAAAATGGGATAAAATCAGAAACAAATTAAATAGGGCAAAATTAAAATAAATAGAGGGTGTAATTGGCCACTAAATTGGGAGGAAAAGGGAAAAAAACAAATACATTCTTTTTTTTTCTTTTTTCTTTTTCTTTTTAGATAAACCCCAGATGTTTTTCACTAAATTGGGAGAAAAAATGTAAAAATTGTTTAAATAAAAAAGCATGGGCCCAAATGAGATTTCGCTCACACTCACACCCCGAATCTTAGACCTACTCATTGCTAAAACAAAACTACATCCTTCCTGGCTAGTGCTTTCTCTTAAACTCGCTCCTTTAAGGCAGAAGTGTGGCTCGCGCTGTGTCCTCCTTATAGCTCTCTTTAGACGCGCATCCTTGGTTTCCTCGCGCTCTGATGCAACGCCTCCTCTAAGCATTTGAGCTGCGGCCAAAACGCAATGACCCCGCCCGCTCGGCCAGCCTTTCCCAGTCTCACTGCCGACGAGAACATCCCGTTCACTCAGAGAAACGCAGGGAGACGGCGAGGAGCAGTGTGTGGACGGGGACGGTTCATACGCAGCCATCTCGGGGAAGGAGCCAGCAGCCGCCGGGCCGTGAAATGTAGCGAGGTCTTTCCCCCTCGCCAGGGACGGCGATGAGTCACTGCGTGGGGCGGGGAGCGAGCGACACTCACTGGAGGGAGCTGGAGCAGAGGAGTCAATATTTTATTACAGAAGGGAATTACTTAACAGCCTGTGTGTGTGAGAGAGAGAGTGTGTGTTTGTGTGTCTGCCTGCATGTGAGTGTGTGTGTGTGTGTTTGAGAGAGTGTGCGCCTGTGTGTGTGTGTGTGTGTGTGTGTGTGTGTGTGTGTGTGTGTGTGTGTGTGTGTGAGAGTGTGTGTGTCTGCCTGCATGTGTGTGTGCCCATGTGTGTGTGTGTGTCTGCCTGTGTGTGTGCCTGCATGTGAGTGTGTGTGTTTGAGAGAGTGTGCGCCTGTGTGTGTGTGTGTGTATATGTGTGTGTGTGTGTGTGAGTGTGTGTGTCTGCCTGCATGTGTGTGCCCATGTGTGTGTGTGTGTGTCTGCCTGTGTGTGTGTGCCTGCATGTACTGTATGTGTGTGTTTGTGCCTGTATGTGCGTGTGTGTGTGTGCCTGCATGGATGGATGTGTGTGTGTGTGTGTGCCTGCATGTGTGTGTGTGTGTGTGCCTGCATGTATGTGTGTGTGCCTGCATGTATGTGTATGTGTGTGTTTGTGAGAGTGTGTGTCCGTGTGTGTATGTGTGAGAGAGTGTGTGTGTGCCTGTGTGTGTGTGTGTGTGTGTCTGCCTGTGTGTGTATGTGTGTGTGTGTGTGTGTGTGTGTGTGTGTGTGTGTGTGTGTGTGTGTGTGTGTGTGTGTGTGTGTGTGTGTGTGTGTGTGTGTGTGTGTGTGTGTGTGTGTGTGTAAGACTGCATGCAAACTATTATAAAAATAACATCAAATATATTTGGATGTGTTTCCATGCCACTCTGAGCTGGATGCATTATTAGTGATCCCTAAGTGAGGTATGTGCTCATTACAATATTGCTGTTAACTTGACAAAGACAAAGAGGAGAAACATGACCCAGGCAAGCCAGGGGCCATAGGTACACAGATTCTAAGAGTAGGAGTGCTGATCTAGGATCAGGTTTCCCCTGTCCATATCCTAACCATATCCATTATGAGCTAAAAGCCTAAACTGATCCTAGATCAACACTCATACTACTTGAATCTTTGTACATACGGGCCCAGAACCAGTTCAATATGGAGCTGGTCATCATACATCTATAGAACTGCTTAGCAAATTCAGGACAATATATCTTTTAATCTTTTTTTAATCATTTACTTAAAAACATTTTTACAACAAATATCTTTCTCAAAAGTGCGACCGCCCCGTCGCTCCTCTACCCCGACCCAGGCGACACGGGGACTCGTCTCGATCTGCATTCTCCGGGGGAGGGATGAGCTTTGGAGAGAGAGAGAGAGAGAGAGAGAGAGCGCGCGCGCCCATCGGAAGTGACTCACTTCCATCTGCACCATCACGCCTATATTTAGAGGGTCTTCAAATAACGCTTTCAAAAGCGGTGTCTGCAGTCTTGGAACGGGTCTTGACACGCTGCCGTCTCGCCCCGAGACTGGCGCTCACCTCGTCTCCTATGGATGCGTCTCTAGCTACAACAACACTAGCGGACGCGTAACCACGATATCCTCTCTCGGCACTGCCGTGACAACGACCGCGACGTGATAACGCGTCATTATTAATCTCCAGTAGTCATGCGTACCGTGAGAATGTTGCAGCTGAAAAGCACATTATTTCACACGAATGAAAGGTTTTAAATCGACACTGGAAAATGGCCGCACACAGCTGGGAATAGTGACTAAGGTTTTGGGTCCTGCAGTGCCTTAGAGTTCAGCTCACCATGGTAACTGGCCTTGGAGGGGGCGATCGATTCCAGCTGCTTTGGGCTTGAGACCTTTGCAATATTCGTCAAGAAGATCCAATTCTGCCTGTTGTAGTTGTGGTGTAGCGGTTGCCCGTTGCGACCGGGGTTCGATTCCACCGGCTGCGCGAGTATCGGCTCTGGAGTGCCACTAGGGGGCGGCAATTAGCTGTTCGCCCCAGGGAGGGGGGAGTTCGCTGCGTATAGGAGTGGCTCTGTGTGTACCGGAGTTACAGTCAACGGCTTGGCGAGTGCCGGCTCGGAGGAGGCGGTACATCGCCTTTGTCACTGCCAGTCTCAGGGCTACGGCAGCGAACTCACAATACGAGGGGGGGAGAACATGAAAAGAGAGGGTGTAATTGGCTACTAAATTGGGAGAAATATGGGATAAAATCTGAAACAAATTCTTTAAAAAAAGAAGATGATCCAAGTCCAATGCCTCCTTGAATACCTTCACAGGTGTGTCCCTCACAGGCCACTGTACCGTTTTTTAAATACATCTCAATGTTCAAATACATGAAACATCAATGCCAGATCAAGCTCAGTTTGGAAGAGAGGCTGCGCTGGCCAGAGTAAAGGTTAAACCCCCTGCTCCCGCATGCCACATCCTCGCCATGGCAACCATCTACAATCCACAGGAGTCTTAAAGGGGCGGGGCGGGAGGGTGCAGCGTGTAGCCCTGTGTAACACTGCCCCCTACTGGACATCTGCAGCAAATGAGCAGAACAAATTCTTATTGACATTAACTGCACTGGAGTTATGCACTGTTGTCACCACTTCGGCTGTGCAGTATAATGGTTAGGGTTCGATTCCCAGGTGGAGCACTGCCGTTGTACCCTTGAGCTAAAGGTACTTAATCTGATTGCTTCAGTAAATATCCAGCTGTATAACTGGATTGTGTGTAAAGAAATGTAAACTGTGTAAGTCGCTCTGGATAAGACCGTCTGCTAAATGCCTAAAATGTAATGATTGATTAAAAACATAACCTCACTTCTATATTTTTAGTTTATGATCATTTGATCATTTACGCAATTGTATCACAGCACATGTAATGCAATAGCTACCTTTCCTTGTGAAAATATCTCCTGAGCTAGATCTCCTGTTCCTGAATCTTTATAACATAACAATTATTCTAGGCAATTTTTCCAGAGAATAAGTTCTTGGGTCTGTTTTGACCATTTTCAGTTCATTTGTAATGATGTTAAGACTTTAGTTGATGTTAGTTACGTCATTACTATGAAACCTGTATTATTCTGCAGCGATTATTAATGGCCAGGGCCGGTCTGGTAGAGACGGGTTTCGAACCGCATCCCTGACAGGCAGCGCACACCATATTGGACCAGTCAAAATACTGTGCGTTAGACCGCTACACTATCTACCGCCCATGTTTTCCTAAATCTTGACACCATAAAACTCTTTGTCTTGTGAAGCAAGAAAATATTGCTGGTAATGTTTTTTTCCGTTTTTTCTTGTTCACAAACATAGTTTGACAAGCAATCACAAAAATATTAAATAATATAAAAAACAACACTGGTATTTTATGTTAAGTCGAAGATCTTAAGATCTTCAGGAAGAACCGTTGATTGAATCCAGGCCACTGTCTGTTTTAGAATTGGGTCGTCATGGTTTCCACAGTTAACCCTGTCAGCTCCTGGCAGTTCCGTATTTGCTGGAAGGACGTTGCTGTAATCGTACTGATAAGAGACAGGCCAGCCAGTCTGGGAAGGTTGTGTGATTACTGTAACGGAAGGGGGTTAACTCTGACAGAAACATGATTAGCTGCCAGTGAAGCTCTACAGCTCAACAGATTCAGTGTTGCTTCGT
>JAINUG010000385.1:230000-270000 GCA_029706075.1 Aldrovandia affinis | reverse complement strand
AAGAGGTGCAGGTGCAGGGGTCAGGGGTCAGGTAGGGAGGGCGAGGCACCCGGGACCCTGCAGTGCATGCTGGGAAGGATGTGGGTGAGGGGAGGAAGCCAGGCTCTCCTCCCCCTTCTGATCTTTCAGGTGCAGAGGAAGGGAGGCGTGTCACCTTTCCGCTTCCTTACTTCCCTGTTCAATAGCATCCACCATGGGCAGTATGGGGTATTTAGAGTATGGGGCAGCATGGGGTATTTAGAGTATGGGGCAGCATGGGGTATTTAGAGTATGAGGCAGTATGGGGTATTTAGAGTATTGAGCAGTATGGGGTATTTATAGTATGAGGCAGTGTGGGGTATTTAGAGTATGGAGCAGTATGGGGTATTTAGAGTATGAGGCAGCATGGGGTATTTAGAGTATGAGGCAGTATGGGGTATTTAGAGTATCGGGCAGTATGGGGTATTTAGAGTATGAGGCAGTATGGGGTATTTATAGTATGAGGCAGTGTGGGGTATTTAGAGTATTGAGCAGTGTGGGGTATTCAGAGTATGAGGCAGTATGGGGTATTTAGAGTATGGGGCAGTGTTCATGTTTATGGGGAAGGGGGGTGGTATTTGTGGGGAGGGGGAGTGTTTATGGGGGAGGGTATTTGGTGGGGTTGTTTATGGGTGGGTGTGTATGCCCCTTCTCCCCTCTGAACTGGCTGCTTGCAGCACCATGATGTGACACAAAAGTGTCTAACAGGACTGCTTGGCTGTGATTGGTCCTGGTAAAGTGTCTAACAGGACTGCTTGGCTGTGATTTGTCCTGGTTAACAGGACTGCTTGGCTGTGATTGGTCCTGGTAAAGTGTCTAACAGGACTGCTTGGCTGTGATTCATCCTGGTTAACAGGACTGCTTGGCTGTGATTGGTCCTGGTAAAGTATCTAAACAGGACTGCTTTGTACACCACAGATTACTGCAGAGAGGAGATTAGTTCCTGATAAGTAACTTTTGAATGTTTCAATGAAATCGTCAGTGGGCTTCAGAATTGCTGCTGACATCCGATTACACAGCTATCCAGGCAGAAGCTGGCTGCCAGCATGCCAAGGGCCTTCACCACACAGCGAATTCAGTGCAGGGCTTCACAGCTGTTGTGTGAAATATTAATCTCAGCCTCGAACGGTCTTCTGTGTTTTCTGTCTCTCTCTCTCTCTCTCTCTCTGAAAAATGCTGATTCTGTCTCTCTCTCTCTCTCACTCCAGGTGAACTTCATCGCCAGCGGGATCTGCCGCAGAGCGAGGGGGTTCGACTTCCTTCCTTCCTGGGAATCGTTGGATAAATGCGATCGGTGCCCCCCCCCATAGTCGCCAGGCGGTTTCAGAAGGGTGCGAGGGTGTTTCGTCGTGTTTTGACTGGAAGGTTCCTCTAGAGAGAGGAACAGGGGTTCCCTGTGTTCCCGGTCTCACTGCACCCCCCCCACCCCCGCTCCCAGGGCTGGGGAAGGATGGGCGATGAGTCCGTGAGTGACAGCGCTTGCTTGGCCCCGCCCCCAACCACCACCGCCATCCTCCTCCCATGGAACCCGCCATCACTCCCACCTCCCTGTGGAACTCCTCCTCCTCCTCCTCCTCCTCCTCCTCCTCCCCTGGTCCCTGAGCAGCCCCTTCCCGTCGTCCAATCGCTCGAGCTCCCCGGCGCCCGAGGGCGTGTCCCTGGCCCGCTCGCTGGCCCTGTCCGGCATGCTGCTCATGGCCCTGCTGGCGGCGGCGGGCAACGCGGCCGTCATGGCGGTCATCGTCCGCGCGCCGCAGCTGCGCAAGCTCGCCTTCGTCTTCCACCTGTGCCTGGTGGACCTGCTGGCGGCGCTGGTGCTGATGCCGCTGGGCATGCTGGCGGGCCGCTGGGCGCCGCTGGGCGACGGCGACGCATTCTGCCGCGGCTACCTCTGCCTGAGCGTCGGCCTGGTGACCGCCAGCATCCTGTCCGTCTCCGCCATCAACGTGGAGCGCTACTACTACGTGGTGCACCCGCTGCGGCACGAGGTGCGCATGACCCTGGGGCTGGCGGCGGCCGTGCTGGTGGGCATCTGGGTCAAGGCCTCGGTCATGTCGGCGCTGCCGCTGCTGGGCTGGACCTTCCAGCAGGGGGCGGCGGGATGGAGCCGGGAGGCCCCGCCCCCCTGGCGCAGCAGGGCCACCACAGACGCTGCTCGCTGCACTGGACGGGCGGCGGCGGTTCTGGGGGGGTCGGGGCGGGGAGGGGGCGGCTCGGCCAATCGCGTGGCCTTCACCGTCCTCTTCGCCCTGCTGTACTTCGTGTGCCCGCTGCTGATCATCCTGGTGGTGTACTGCAACATGTTCCGGTGGCGCGCGTGGCCACCATGCGGCCGTCCGGGGCCCCGCCCACCTCCATGGACACGCCCCCGACGCGACGGCGGCGCTCCGACTCGTTCAGCAGCCGCTCGACGGCGGCGGCCAGCTCGACGGGGAGGGGGGGCGGGGCCTCGGGTCAACACCCCGCAGCGCAGTTTCAGGGGGGCGGGCGGGAAGGCGGCGGGGGTGCTGGCCGCGGTCGGGGGCCAGTTCCTGTGCTGCTGGCTGCCCTACTTCTCCTTCCACCTCTACTCGGCGCTGTCGGCCTCCCCGCCCGCCTCCCTGGCCCAGCTCGAGGAGGTGGTCACCTGGATCGGCTACTCCTGCTTCACCTCCAACCCCTTCTTCTACGGCTGCCTCAACCGGCAGATCCGGGAGGAGCTGGGCAAGCGGTTCCCCTGCCTGTTCCGCTGGGCCGGGCCCGTGGAGGACGATCCGCTGCCCAGCCGAGAGGCCTCCATCGAGGAGAACTTCCTGCAGTTCCTCCAGGGCACCGGCTGCAGCCTGGAGCCCCGGGACTCCCGTGGGACCCCGAGCCCCAAGGCCGAGCACTCCCCCCCGCCCGCCACTGCTCAGCCGCCCCAGGCCCCGCCCCAGCGCCCGCCCACGCCCGTAGACTTCCGCATCCCGGGGCAGATCCTGGAGGAGACCACGGAGCTGATGGAGCAGCACAACCTGAACAGTGACCTCACCAGAGCAGGAAACTGCATCAAGACATTAACCCCGACTAAGCCCGGGGTGTAAACGGCCAGAAGTTAATCTCGAGGTGGTTTCGGTTGTTGTCCTTTTTTTGTTGGTGCGTATAGATCGTTTTTGTAGCTGTATCTTTCCTTGTGTTCCTGCAGAGGTCTGTTTGAAGGGCAGAGATGTGAATGCCCTTTGAGCTGAAGGTCAGTCATGAGAGCTTTTGATTCATTCCCAGACTCTTATGATGTTTTGATAGGGTATGTTTGATAAACAAATCCAATCGACTAACCAGTTTAGGGGAAATTTGACTGATAATCATTTTAGCATTTAGATCCATCTCTGTATCAGTGCTCTAGCAGAACACTGGGTGTGTTGCGTGAGAAGGAGTTACTATGGTGACACAGTACGCCTCTTTAAGCTGCCATCACGTTGTGAAAGTTAAATCTCAACCCTCGCCTCTTCAGTGGCTCCAAACTCAAAGCTCAGAGTCTGAGGCGGAATTTAATAACAAGACTTACGTTTTCCCCTTCCGTCAAAGATAGGCCATTTTAGCAAATGAGAGAGAATCCAATCTTTTTGCACTTGACAATCCAAGTAAGCTTTATTTCAAGGTGTCATGTAGAGTGACGATATGGATCTCTGTGTTTCTGGCCGGTCTCGACCAAACTGTTGCGTTCCCTCTCCCAGACAATCGACTGCATGGTCGTGACGGATGCTCAGCTGAAAGATTACGGTCTCAAAACTCAACTCTTTTTATATTATGACAGTGTGAGAACGTTGTTCGTCAGCTGAGGGGGAAACCCATCATTTTGGGGGATTTCTGCAGATATCTTTCCATGTTACGCTCTCTGCCCACGAGGGTCAGCCTTTTGATAATTTACTATATTCTCCCACCAGATTTCTACTCCATGTTAGAGCCTGCAGGGCCCAGAGACATATCTCGTCCTCTTTAAAGATCTGGAAAGATTGGCCAGCTTTCCCTCACAATGGGCCAAGAATCAAACCACTTCCCTCAGGGCACGTGGGTCAGATATCATATCAGCAGAGCAGGGAAGAGAATGTGTTTCTGAAGGAGGGTTTATCTGTAACACTCACCCCCTTCACATTACAAGATGGAATTTAATTCAGCTTTCATGGGGGGTTTTTCTGAAAAAAAAAGCAATTATCACCATTTATGATTTAAATTTCTAATTAAAATATTCATAATTAACAAGTTTTATTTAACGATTTGGATACGCCACTGGAGCCAACTGTATTTATAGTTGACGAGACTGACACTTGAGTGTATTTTTAACTGTTGCCTGAATACATTAACACTTCTCTCAGTAACATATTGCAGAGAAATATGCTGCCTGGGTCTTGTGATCTCCGTCATATAGCTGCGTGCATCTACTACTTCAAACAATGCACCATTGTGCCAGATTGTGTGTTTCAGCCAGGCTGCAATGCTAAGAGGAGGCCATTTTGTACAGACAGACTGTGAAAATAAAGGCAACACTTGAGTAAATGAGGGATCCTTTAAATGGGTGCAGCGTTGCGAGTGTCTGTCGGGGAGTGCCGCGGCTGGTACCAGCGTCTAGGCCTGGCCCTCCCCTTTCCAATGACCCCCCAGCTGGGACTGTCCTAGCCTGAGCCAGGCCTGTTTGAGCGTTCCCCCCCAGGTTACCAAATTGTCGCCTTCATTTTGGCAGTTACTTGTAGATGGACATGAATCTAGGTAAAGATGTGGAAATGGAAATTGCGCTGATTTAACGAGGAGGAGAAGTAGTATCTCAGCCAGACATGACGATGAAGACGTGTTCCTCCCCAGCTCAGAGATGTTTCATGAATACCGGGCCCTGATCCTGGATCAGTTTGGCCTTTTACCTCATAATGGATAAGGTTAGGATATGGCCAGGATAAACCTGATCCTAGATCAGCACTCCTACTCTGAGATGCTTCATGAAATACAGGCCCTGATCCATCCAGGGGACACGGAAACCTATTACAGGGGGTTGTAGCTCTACCAACATCAGGTTCTCTCAGAACGAACAGGACCAGCATGAGTGGCAGCAGGGTTTGGGTCAATTCCAGTTCAATTTAATCAATTTAGGAAAATGAATTGAATCTCAGGCTTTCAGTCCATAAAATGCTATTACTCCAGTGGTGAAATGGAGTTTCCTGAAATGACTGAACTGAAGTGGAGTTGACCCGAAGCAGCCAGGGCCCGGAGCAGGGGGCGACGCCTGTGTGCCACGCTGCTTACCGGTAAACGGAGACCAGCGTGGCCAGGGCACTGCGGTGTTTTGCCGTAAGCAACGTGGCTTGTTGTGACCACACTGTGCAGGGTGGAGGCAGAGTTTATACACCTGTCCGTGACAGCCTGTGCCCTTTACCTGAGCCTTATACGGTTCAGCCTTTCCTCTCTATCTCTCTCTCTAACTCTCACTCTATCCTCTGTTCCCCCTCTCTCTCTCTCTCCCTCTCACTCATTCCTTGTTAATTAGCACTGGCAATTAAGGAATGAAATGTTTTCATGTAGATTTTTTGGGGTGACAGAAACACAAAATGGCACAAGTATGTTTGAGTGGGGAAAAGATCTCTCCTGCTGGTTAATGCACACAAGTGAAATGTATTGGCTGCACGAAAACAATGTTTTGACCTGGAAGATCCTACATGTTGTCATTTCACCTGATGAAGATCTACCTGGTTGAAACTTTTGTTTTTGCATTTGTGCATCCAATAAATTTCTCTTGGAAGCATTAAACGTTTGTCTGTTGCACTGTTGTACTGGTAAACCTCTGAACAATTGTTATCTAGTAATGTGTTGCTGTTTATGTCCCCCAAAATATTGAAGGTGAAGATAGACGCCCTGATTCCCAATACAATGCAACACAGTCATTTAGCAGACGCTTTTACCCAAAGCGATTTACAGAAAGTGCTTTCAGCTCGAGTAGATGAACAACCACGTGATGCTACAATGTTCAAGCACATCAGTCCTCAAGTAAGCAGCATAAACAAAACAAGTGCTAATTACAAGGAAATTAACAATAAGTGCAACAAGTTTTCTTTTTTCTTTTTTATAATATAGGGATGGGTGGGTTGAGGTCCGAGGTGCAGTCTAGGTGCAGCCCATCTCCCGTTTTCAGCAGGAGATGGACAGACATTTTCAGCTGTCCTGACGTCATTGTGGTTGCCGGGACAGAGAAGAGTTGTGACCGGGATGAGCAGCCATTGGTCACGTGGCATGAGGGAGTAACCAATCGCCTAGAGGCAGCAGAGCGCAGCGGTCGGGCTGAGGTGTAGGGTTTGACCATGGCCGAGAGGTAGGGAGGGGCTGTTCCATTCACAGCCCAGTAGGCCAGCACCAGTGTCTTAAATCTGACGCTAGTGGCTATGGGGAGGAGGCCAGTGAAGGTGTGGAGTAACCCGCCTGGGGGGCAGTAGAGAGACACACAGCAGCCCGTTCTCACCTCCGTGTTCTGCCAGCCCATAAGTCCTATGAGTCATAGCCTACAGCCAGGTGTCCGATGATCAAGGTTTACCTGTCCGACCCTTCCTGCAGGGGACGACTTCCTTCCGATGACTGACCTTCAATGACCTTCACTGACCTTTGACTTGCTGTCTCAAACCTGGACTTCACGGGAAACACAAACAATGCGGCCTGCAGTCCAACACACCCACACACACACACACACACACACACACACACAGGTCACTTCAAACCTTCTTACTGTAGTCTGTGGTCCCAAGATCTATACAAAAAAGTTGGTTTTGTGTACAAATGTAGTTCTTTAAAATGAGATATTTATTTCTTTTGTCTGAGTATTTATTTATTTATTAGGTAAGATGAATTGATTCTTGGGTGTTGATACCTCTTTGTAATTGTTGTAATTTTTCAGGGTTTTTTGATGATTATTATAATATTTTTTTTCATTTCGTTATGTATTCTTCTGATTATTTTCCTGGATTAAAAAAACACGTAATTAAGTTAAACATGTTGTGAGTGATTTGTGTGGTTTGAAACAGAGTGAAAGGCTGAAAGAGCTGAGTGTGAACAGAGTCAGTGTTTCCAAAGGCAGAAAGATCGGCACACTCTGTTGACTACACTCATAACATCACTGCAACCGGAGGACAGAAAAGAGACCTATTTTTCCTTTTTTTTTTTAACAGAACAATATCTCTCACACACACACACACACACACACACACACACACGCACGCATGCACGTTCATGGTCTTGCGAATATGAGATGGAGAGAACCTTTTACAGTCGATGGTTTCTATTCAGCTACACTATAAAAAATATAATTGAAAGTGCTTTAAGTGTTGATAATTCACTTGCTTTTCAACACGTGGGCCTAAACGTGTTCTCTGCGGAGAAGCAACGGGAGACCATGGGGGAGGGGGAGGGGAGGGGGAGGGAGGGGGGTTACAGTATGGCCCCAGGAGAAGGCCAGAGTGGGGGCGGGGCTGACATTTGGGGGAAATATATATGCCATTTAGCAGATGCTTTTATCCAAAGCGACTTACAGTAGTGAATATATACATTTTTCAGTATATGTGGCCCCAATGGGAATTGAACCCACAACCTTAGCTTTGTCTCTACCTACTGAGCCACACAGAACCACGCTCTACCTACTGAGCCGCACAGAACCACGCTCTACCTACTGAGCCACACAGAACCATGAGACACACAGAACCACACTCTACCTACTGAGCCGCACAGAACCACGCTCTACCTACTGAGCCTACAGAGACACGCTCTACAGAACCACGCTCTACCTACTGAGCCACACAGAACCACGCTCTACCTACTGAGCCGCACAGAACCACGCTCTACCTACTGAGCCACACAGTACCACGCTCTACCTGAGCCACACAGTACCACGCTCTACCTACTGAGCCACACAGAACCACACCTACTGAGCCACACAGTACCACGCTGAGACACACAGAACCATGCTCTACCTACTGAGACACACAGAACCACACTCTACCTACTGAGCCACACAGAACCACAGAGATATTTGTGAATACCCTGTCTTCACTACTTCCAGGACCACTGACTCTGTACATTTTACTCATTGGCATCACCACTGCTTAATGTTTAATACTGCATTTTGTAATATGTATCTGTGTTGAAGTCTGCCCCAAAAAATGTAATAATCCATGAACTTTTCCTTCCCTGTGTTACAGGTACGGTATCCAGCTGCCAACAATTGTCTATCACTGTATCACTACACTGATCTCTTGCGCTAACAATGATTGATCTTACCCTGTATAAATGCACATCTTGTAAGTTGCTCTGGATAAGAGCATCCGCTAAATGCCTAAATGTAAATGTAAATGTCACTAGGTTTAAGATGAAGTGTAGTGTGTGAATTTCCTGCCCACAGCAGGTACACTGTGCAGTTCATCAGACTGACTGAAAGGGCCCTTAACCACTAAAGACATGTGATACGTAAACACTGTGTTTCAGTGTTTTTGCTGCGTGACAACTGTGGAACAGGGGGTTTTTTGGGGGGGGTTTGGCCACAGAACTGACAGAAGGGCGCCGCCTAGTGGCCTGCGGCCCACACTGCAGGATGTGGGAGGAGCGTTCCTCTCCAGAGCGTGACAGGCTGCCTCCAACTTCTCTCTCACAGCCTGGTGTTTCCATGGCAACTCGTGACATTTCACAGCCTGAGGGAGCGGGTGGGCGGAGTCTGTTCTGAGGTGACCTCCACCCACCCCCCCACACACACTCACACACACACACACTCACACACACACACACACGCACACACACACACACACACCAAATAATTTAACCTCTTCTGCACTGTGATTCTGTCACTGCTTCCCTGCATTAAAACGCACAATGACATATCATTCACTTACACACTCCCTCTCCCTAACGCGCAATGACATATCATTCACTTACACACTCCCTCTCCCTAACGCACAGACCACAAACAAACACACCTAAATCTAAAGTAAACAAATCCATATTAATAAATCCATAATCAGATCCATAAATCCAAATAAGTCTGCTGCTTTCTAGTTAGGGCTGATTCTCCTTCTCTAATACTGCAGATCCTCTCTGCACAATCTGAAGAATCTGTTTATGATTATCTTTCGGTTCTAACAGACATTAACTTAATTTAGGATGTTCTGTAGATCGTGAGATAGAGACCTCTACAGCCACTGCCCCTCATTCAGATAACACAGAAGCACTAGTGTTTCTTTAAATGGTACTAATGTGTGTGTGTGTGTGTGTGTGTGTGTGTGTGAGAGAGAGAGAGTGTGTGTGTGTGTGTGTGTGCATGTCTGTTTGTGTGTGTGTGTGTGTGTGTGTGATGTCTGTGTTGTGTGTGTGTGTGTGTGTGTGTGTGAGTGTGTGTGTGTGTGTGTGTGTGCATGTCTGTTTGTGAGTGTGTGTGTGCATGTCTGTTTGTGTGTGTGTGTGTGTGTGTGTGTGTGTGCGAGTGTGTGTTAGTGTGTGTGTGTGTGTGTGTGTTAGTGTGTGTGTGTGTGTGTGTGTGTGTTGTGTGTTGTGAGATTTGCTTTCAAATATGCATACTTCTCATTTCCAAAATGCAATGCACACAAACCGATTCGGTGAAACCAGCGCATTAGATACCCTCTACAAACACACAGTATACGAGCGCACAATGTAGTACACGTCCTTTAGGATTCTCGCGAGGGCCACACTGTCAGAGTCAGGATGTTTTAAAGGCATAAGCACGGTCAAAACAACGACAGCTTGTGTGCATTGGATTAATACACGACGGTGAGCTGGCGGAATGCCTTAAAGCATTCACAAAAGAAGCCGGCGCTAACGTGAATTTTACTTTGCATTTTCAGACATGCATCGTTCAACCAAGAACGATATTTTATTTTATATTTATATTTATTTATAGTTTATTGCAATAATATACAAATCCACTGGGGGCGCTCACACACCAAAATACACCTGTGGTTCTAAAACTTTCTTACAGTTAGAATACGGAATATTTTTACTCAATTTAAGCCATCTCTGTCATAGTCTTCATTAGTTTTCCAAAAATTTGAAGAAAAAAACCCCCAAATGATTTAAACGGAAGTGCGATTTAATTTTCTTTTGAGACAGAACTTTCTGGAGGAAAATGAGGAAAATTCTGGAGGAAAGTATGAAACTCGTTTAAGGTTAATTTGTGTGTTTTTTTTAAAGGTACCTGAGGGATAAAATGTGGTTGTTCGAACTGTCTGTAATAATGAACGATTTCTCATGAATAGGCTCGCATTCTGTACCTGTGTAATTGGTGAAATATACACTCATATAAATGGGAATTTCTTCCATATTCATCATCATCTTCATCATCGTCATTGTTTTATTATTAGCCAAAAAAGACGCCGTCATATGTAATCGTCGAAAAATGTAATGCGTATTTAATTTCCCCGCGATGAAAGGTGATCGGGTGTAAACTACATTTCCCATCAGCCCTGAAGTAAAAAAAACCAAAAGCGTTGTCGACTTTCTGTTCATTTACATATTTTTCCCCGAACAGTGACTGTTCTCGGCGGGGTACCACCGCGCCTAACACTTCGCCTTTTACTCGAAACTTTCACGATAAAAGCAGATCATAGATAGGCGCGTGCATCTATCTAAGTTTTAACGGAACTTGTGACATTTTCGTTATATTTATAGCTTTTTTTTTCTTTTCTTTTTTTTCAACTTTTAGTTGCATTTTTTTTTCTTTCTCTCTCTTTTAACCAATGGCCAGCGTATAACGCGTAAAAGGAAGACTGCTCGCTTGCTACGCCAGATCTTTTGAGACATTTTCTACCAAAAAAAAAATATATATCACCGTTTCTTAAAACAAAACGTTTTTGGATTGATTTCCCACGCGGTTCTGTTTAAATTAACATTGTTGCACAACAAGGAGGAAGCTGCGTTGCGGGGAAAAAGTGCACTTTGGCGTAATCCGCTGCTTCTCTCTCGCATGTGAGGGTTTTGCTGCCAACGCCTTTTTTCCGCCCGTTTCTGCTGCTCGGTTATTTCGGCTGCTGGAGAAATCGCTCGCTGCGTTTTGTGTTCGTGTGTCGCTTTTAACAAACAGAAAAAACTAAAGAAAACTTGAGAGTTTGGGGCTTAATAATTATAAGTGTGTAGACACGTATTATATAGCGCGTTATCGGTGATTCGAGATGGGATGTACACTGAGCGCCGAGGACAAAGCGGCGGTGGAGAGGAGTAAGATGATCGATCGCAATCTGCGGGAGGACGGGGAGAAGGCGTCCAGAGAAGTGAAACTCCTGCTGCTCGGTGAGTGGGGTACGGGGGGGGGGTGAATTCCCAATTCCACGCGATTCCACGCGCAATGTTTCCGAAGGACCTGTTGTTGATGCTTCGTGGCCCACGCCACGGGCTGCTGCTGCTGTGTTTGCGCCACCCTTGCTAAGATCTGATAGCCTCAGCACAATTTTACGTGGCTACTTTTTTGTTGCTGCTGCGTTTCTGAAATGACAGTGGGCAACTCTGTGATCTTGGAACAGCGATGGTTGTCCCTCGCCCACTTCCCTGAGCACTCGACATATAAATTATGACATTATGGAAATGTTATACATTTGAATTGAGTGCAATTCGCCTCGGTTATTCCTGCTTGCTAACTTGCTCAAATAAGTTACCTAAAAAAATTGAATTAATCTCGCCCCGCGGTGTCAGTTTGCTGCGATTCGTTGATAAATATGTTCCAGGAAATTAGTTTTTTGGTAATTCAATTGGTAACAAGAGTTTCAAAGGGAGTGAGGCAAGTTTTGTGGTCCCAGCTGTGCTTCTAATGTAAATATATACTGTTTCCTTTGTCGCTATGTTGCCGAGAGACCACTTAGTAGTGTATTGCGTGTATGTAGCTACTCTGTATCGCCCCATTTCGTCATGCATCGCTTCGCCCCAACAATTCCGGTAACATAACAGTCCGTGATCAATGCATATTTAATTCCACGCGTTTGTCTTGGAGGAACTGGGGCCCTGTGCCTTGGTCGCTGGTGTTGACTGATCCCAGAGCAGTTCAGCATTTATAACACCGCCTGTTTTTAAAGGGCTGAAGTTTAAAAAAAAATTAATCTTTGTTATTTGGCGTTGCCCCACGGCAGCATGGCCCGCTGGATCGGTAACCGAGCAGGGGAGAAGATCCCCCTGGATCCACAAGGCTCGCGTGAAACATGACACGCGTGTACGTAGCCCGTGCTCCAATGGACCAACCGCCCGCAAGTCAATCAATTTCAACGACATCAATCAATCAGTTCGGATCCGATCCGATCCGATTCATTTCCTTTCCAGCCCCCCCAGCGGCAATCAATCCTGCGTTCCGTTCGATACGTGTCAAATAAGCCAAGCGGGGGGTGATTGGCTGCTAAACATGGTGGTCGGATGGAAGGTTGTGTATGCAAATATTCTACAGCGGTACAGTATTTTCTGAAATTCAATATCGCAACGTGTTTTCCTACTCTTGTCTGAGGCCGCTTTCAGTTCCGGAAATAATGCATTAGCAAACACACAGGGGATTTTCCGTTCTGTATTGAGGTCTGCGATTGAGGCTTTGAGGGAGTTTGATTGGCTCCTGGCTTTGTGGCCACATCAGTGCGCCACTGCCTGCTTGAGTGGGTCCTGGGCCCGTATGTACAAAGATTCTAAGAGTAGGAGTGCTGATCTAGGATCAGTTTAGCCCTTTAGCTCATAATGGATATGGTTAGGATATGGACAGGGGAAACCTGATCCTAGACCAGCACTTCTACTCTTAGAATCTTTGTATATGTACAAAACCTCATTTGCCGATCTCAATACAGAATGGAAAACCCCCTTTGTACATATGGGACCTGATATGGAGGCTCAAAGCAATTGCTCCTTAGACCAATACCACCTGTCAGTCATTTCCACACGCCCTCTCCTTATTTACTACACTACATTTCCCAGGGGGGCAGGGCCCTGTGAGAGATTGTATGACTGTAGGCTTCAGAGATGATCATGTTACCTTATGTAGTTACATTTAACATTTTTTACATTTATGGCATTTAGCAGATGCTCTTATCCAGAGCGACTTACAAAGTACATTTATACATGGTAAGATTAATCAAGGTTAGTGCAAGAGATCAGTGCAGTAATACAGTAATATACATCATTGTTAGCAGCTGCACACCGTACCTGTAACACAGGGAGATAAAAGTTAGTCGTTTAATATATACGCCATTTAGCAGACGCTTTTATCCAAAGCGACTTACAGTAGTGAATGCATACATTTTCAGTATATGTGGCCCCAGTGGGGAATGAACCCACAACCTAAGCGTTGCCAACGCTGTGCTCTACCTACTGAGCCACAGAGTACCACAAAAAAACAAAAACAGTTTAAACAAAAAATTATTAGTTTTAAACATGTAAACAGTGGTTATGGTAGTTAATTAAGGGCCCTTTTCCATTGCACCAAAAACAAGAACCAGAACTTTTGGTACTGGAAAGCGGGAACTTTGGGTTTTCCATTCGCCAAGGTTCCAGTTTCGCATAGTTCTCGTTGTTGATTTTTGGTGCCTGTACTTACCGTACCAAACAGGGGGCAGGGCTAACAGCACTGTTTATCGCTGATTGGTTACCAAACAGGACCTTGGGGGCAGGACTAACAGCACTGTTTATGGCTGATTGGTTACGCACTTTGCGTCATTCAAGTGACTGATCATGAGGGGGAAGAAGCATTGTTGTTAGCGTTACAGCACACATATCAGCATAATGTAGAAAACCACGGGACCATGAAACAAGTGCAGTTATCATAAAAAATAAAGTGTAGCCTAATGTTGTTACAGAAGCGCAGTGTCTGTTTTTATGCAATTATGTTCCAGTTAAACTACGCCATATGAGGACAGTTCTGGCAAGTAGATTTCTGGTCGAGCAAGAGAGGAAAAAAACATTAACATTTAAGATTCAGATTCAGATTCAGATTTCTTTATTGTTACATCTGTGATACTACGTACACCAGAGTAAAAATCTTGGGCCAGGCCCCTCAACCAATCAGAATACAATAGAAATAGCACACTTTGTAAACAAAATAGAAATAGAATAGATAAATAAATAAAATATAAGGTAACAAAATAATTTAATAATTTAATCCTGCTATAGCTTGCTATCAAGTGATACGTTTTTTTAATATGGCAGCTTAACCAAAAATAAATAATATGGCAGCTCGGTGGAAACAGGAACGGTAACGAGAACTGGAACTCTAGCACTAGTTCCTGTTAGGTGTAGCCCCTGTTTTGTTTTGTGCAATGGAAAAGGGCCCTAATGTACAGAATCAGTGGTAGTGGAGTCTGAAGAGGTGGGCTTTGTGCTACTCTGTGAAGCTCCTCTTGATTAGAAGGGTCAACATGGCCACCGAAGCTGAAATTTGTAGGAAATGTTGTGACTTCATCATGACTCACAGATTGTCAATACACGTTTTCATCTTGAAGAGTAAAGTACATAGCAGCCTGAATGTGTATAAAATATTCAGTGACTTTGGTGCTGCTGGTGAATAAAACAGAGACTCTGCAGGCACTTCACTGATCCACAAATGAGGGTATTGATTTTTAACAGTTAAGCCAAGTAATGTGATCATCTAATTCATCCTCAGAATAGGCCATGTTTGGGGCGGCGGATAGCATAGTGGTCTAACGCTTTTGGCTGGTCCGATATGGTGTGCCTTGCCTGTCAGGGACGCGGTTCGAAACCCGTCTCTACCAGACCGGCCCTGGTCGTCAGCCCCGATCGGGGGCGGCGTTTGGCTGTCCGCCCCAGGGGAAGGGGGAAGGGAGAGCCGGCTCGGGTCCACCGTGAAGCACGCAAAGAGTTTGCTGCCCTGGAGAATTAGCTTGCCTCATAGAGACGGGCAGTGGACTCATGTGGGGAGGGCAAAGCTAAATATATAGAGGGTGTAATTGGCTACCAAATTGGGAGAAAAAAAAAATCGGAAACGAAACAAAAAGAATAGGCCATGTTTAGTAAGAGCCTGTGGTCGGAGGAAAGCGCTTCTCGCAGGAATGTAAAGACTCTGCAGGCTGCGGAGCCCCTGGGCTACAGGAAGGCTGCTGACACTGATGACAGAGACACAGACTCCACACGAGTCCCAGCTCTCTGTGCAGTCTGCAGGTGGAGAGTTGCAGGTAAAGGTGCTTTTTACATTACATTACAGGCATTTTGCAGACGCTCTTATCCAGAGCGACGTACAACAAAGTGTTAACCGTAGTCAAGAACAGTTTAGCTGAAAGCCACCCTAGTGGGAAGTACAGTTCCTGGGTGCTAGGAGCAACCACATAGTTAAACTAGGACCCTGTAGGTAAATCTGTAGCCACAATTCAACGGTAGCAATAAAGCAATCAATGCAGAAAATAATGCCTAAGCCTAATACAATACATAAACAAGTAGACATGTGTTAAACTAAGCAACTATGTCCCTTTTGGCTGCTCTGCGGGTGTAACGGAGTTGCTTCTGCCTGCAGGAGTTTTGAACCGAGGCCCCCAACACAACAAGAGACTCGATTAGCTTCCCCAGCTCCGGGAACTAATTGTACTCTTATTGGCGTCACTTTCTGTAGCGGACGCTCTACGTGCTTTACTCACGTATCGGAGCTCCACCGCTATGCGGGCTGTGGGGGAGACGTACGTGCTCTTTCTGAGATGAGCCCAACGACGTTTGCACAACGTTTGCACAATGTTTCAGACAGGGCTGATGACGCAACGTGTTAGTTGTGATAAACGGAAGATCCGCGCTCTGATATTGTGCCTTCATCCCAGAAGCATGCTTAAAATGGCGTGTACATTTCTGGCTCGTATAACTAGGGTTTCATTTCAACATTGGAGGGGAAATTGTTGCTGCTCACTGTTGCTACCCCCAATGTTTAAATATAATCTTAGAGTGGACCCCCCCCCTTCCCAGACCCCCAAAAACCTATAGCACTAAGAGGCAATCCCCATCTACCAACACTTTCTGTTGCATTAAAAATGCAACCCAGTAAACAGATGGCATTCAGATGCAGTCAGCTGGTGAGCTGTGAAGTTACAGCACACATTGACCTCACACTGCCAGAGAGTGAGTGGACAGGCTGCCCTGTTACCAAGACAATTTCTCAAAAATGATGACATCATTGTTACATCATTGTTACATCATGTCTGCCATGTGAAACCATTTTAGCAGTGACCCGTTAAGCCGGCGAAATGAGCTCATACATTATACATTATATAATATAATTATATTATATATATATATACACATGTCATTCCACTTCTGGTCGTAACAGATTCTATTAATATGATGCGTTTGACGCTGCTAGCTTCCATGATCCAGGTGATTTCTCTTTGATCTCCGTAGATATTAAATATGAGATGCATTGAAGTATTGTTAGAGGTCAGAGCCCAGAGAGTTTGAAAAGATCACTGTGATCAGTCAGATGTGTGATTTAAATCAGTCAAGGTCAGATGTGTGATTTAAATCAGTCAGGGTCAGATGTGTGATTTAAATCAGTCAGGGTCAGATGTGTGATTTAAATCAGTCAGGGTCAGATGTGTGATTTAAATCAGTCAGGGTTGATCACAACAGGATCCTCAGTGAGTCTCTGAACTTGGTTAAATGTACACTACAGCACACAAGTTTAGTTTGAAACTGTATTTTTTTTTTGGAATGGCATTTTGAATTAAAATGCTAAATTTATCCACTCTATTGTCAAGCTGTCAGTTTCAAAACCATACTAACATCCACAGAAGGTTTACTGTTTTAGGAGAAGGAAAGTGTGGGAAATGAATGTGTGCCATTGTGTTTACTTTTTCAAGTATTGCAGGAAAATGCCTTAAATTGCAGAAAGTATTTTTTTGTAGGCTGCAATCTTGCAAGAGACTGAAGTACACATTACACAAAATGACAGTCTGTAAGTGGCCTGCTCGGGTGTGCTACTGAACTCTGTTTTGTATGAAGAGGTAAGATTCACGTCTTAATTGTAACTAGGAAAATTGCAGTCTTTGATTAGAAGGTTTGCATGATTTTTCATTTTTGTGTCCCAGGTAAATACTTAACCAGTCTCAATACTGGCCTCGCGTTGCTTTTTCACCCTATCCAGGATCATGGCTCATGGTTAGATTGGTGGAACTATAGCTCACTAATTGCCTTCCAAACTCTGAAGCTAGCAACTAGGAGGCTAAACATCTTAACGGTAAACACTCTCTTTAATTGGCTGTTAATGTGGGTCGGAGGCAGGCTTTGTGACATTGCACATCCGTGCATGAATCGCATCACCGCTTTATCACATTGCATTGCCGTCGCATGAGTTGCAAACAGTGTTCATAACTTTTGATTGCTAGCTGGCTAATCCGATGCGTTGATTGGCTGAGGTAAAGAAAAGCTCCTTAGGGACACGGACGCATCTGATTGGACGCATGGCCGTGTGTTTTGGTGCGATTGTGAAAACGCACGGTTGCACAACCTGCCGCGTGGCTGTTGTGCAGTCACGTACTCTGGGAGAGAACACAACAAGGCCCAAAGAAGGGCTAAATATAAAGGGCCATTAATATTTAAAACCGGAATGGCATTTGTAGACATTTTAAAACACAGCTGAAAGAGGCACAGACGTGGTACACCTGTGACCTGTAAATTATGGATGTGGCTTAAGGGGTGTGTTCGGAGGCGTTCTCGGTGTAAGCGTGATTAAAATGAGCCTCGCAGTGCCTCGGTAATATCACTAAAGACCTCACAGGGGCTGCAACTTCAGCGTTGAATTAATTTGGAAATGACTAATAGGAAAATTGTGCAAGTAGGCTTGCTTCTATTGTTTGGCAGGATATTGCAGAACCCTGTTGGCCAATGCGGGACTGTGTAACTGGGGTATAATCTTCTAATCTTTCAGTTCTATAATAATGTAGTTCTGCAGCATCCATCCACTGTGTTGAGCATAAGCAAAATCTGACAGGACTATTAATATTTTATGTACAGGGTATAAAGGCTCCTTAGATCACAAGTGAAAAGCATTTAAAAAAAGGTTTTCTGAGCACTTAAAAGTGTTTTCCATAAACAGGAGTCATAAGGCCTCTTGGCTGAGGTTAAGAAAGTGAAGGCACTTAATGTAGTGTCTTGGTTTGTTACTATGACGACTGAAGAGCAGATGCATCACCAGCTAGATGAGTGAGCTGAGGCTGTCTGCACAGCTGACAATTCTGCCAAACGCTGTAGACAACTGTGGCACGAGAACCTGGACAGCTCCTGGAGAAGTCAGTGCTACACTCTGCAAATGTTTAACCAAAGGGCCTTTAGTGTAAGGGTGATTCAGCCTGACACATCTCTACGCAGTCTGACAACAATGTGAGCCGCGCAGACAGTGATAAAAACTTTCCTCCTGCAGAGTCGGTTATGTCCTAAACGGGGAAAACTTTAAATGTTGGAAAAGGGGCGGTGGATAGCGTAGCGGTCTAACGCACCGTATCTTTGCTGGTCTGATACGAATGTGCGCTGCCTTTTAGGGATGCGGTTCGAAACCCGTCTCTTATCAGACCAGCCCTGGTCGTCAGCCCCAATCGGGGGTGACGTTTGGCTGTCCGCCCCAGGGGAAGGGGGGAGGGTGAACAGACTCAGGTCCACCGTGAAGCACATAAGGTGGTCTCCAGAACGTGGGTGGGCAAATTCCGTCTCGAAGTTTGCTGCCCTCTGAGAATTCGCTTGCCTTGTAGAGATGAGCGGCGGACCCGTGTGGGGACGGTAAATCTAAATAAATAGAGGGTGTAATTGGCTACTAAACTGGGAGAAAAACGAGAAAAAATCTGAAACACATTAAAAAAACCTTTTTTTTTAAAGATACAATTGTAAAAATGTTGGAACAGACAACGTTCTGCTGTAAAAAAAAAAAAAACTGAGTCGTGATAGGGGATGGCGTGTGTAATTTTATGTTTCGATGTCACCACATGGACATGGATATCGAATGGCCAAATCTTTCACATTTTTAGTATGTAAACAAGTGAAGTTCTGCCCACTGAGTGAGCACAGGGAGACCTGTGCCAGTCTCTAAAGGACACATGCCAGGTGTGTGAAGGACACATACCAGTCTGAAGGACATCCCCGTCTCTAAAGGACACATAGCAGTCCGTGAAGGAGTTCATGAAGAAATGGCCATACGAGCAGAAGGCCCAGCATCAGAAGCAGATAACAATGTCACTCTGGCCTGGTTATCTGCAGAAACGGAGATGTCAACAGAGTTTGCAACATAACGGCTGCTGAAACAGGAAGAGCATTTGTGCTAGTTTGGTTAAGCGTCGATATATTCTATCCATATGGTCACAATGTAGGTGAGTCTACATCACCAAGACTGTTTCATACCAACATTCAACGCTGGCCACTTCCACCGGGGTTTTATTCCACCGGCCGCGCCAGAGTCGGTTCTGGCCGGGAATGCCACCAGCGGATTGGCTGTCCGCCCCAGGGAGGGGGAAGGGAGGAGGGAAGCTGACATGAAGTTTGCTGCGTATAGAAGTGGCTCTGGAGTGCCGGAGTTATGGTCGACAGCTTGGCGAGTGCTGTCTCGGAGGAGGCGATACTTCGACCGTGTCACTGCCGGTCTCAGGGCTACGGCAGCGAACTCAAAATACGAGGGGGGGGATTGACATGAAAAATGGAGGGTGCAATTGGCTACTAAATTGGGAGAAAATGGGATGAAATCAGAAACAAATTCTTTATATATATTTATATAAAATTTAAAAAAAGACTGTTTCATACCGCCTGTGATGTTGTTGTAATGTTTTCTCATTTGTACAGAGAGTAATGATTTGCAGGGTAGTTGATAGTTGTGATGAACTGGTAGTATAGTCAGTCTCTCACTGTTCAGGAGCGTTACAGAGATAAAGACAGACTCACAGAAAACAGATTATTTTCACTCTTTCCTGGGTAATTACTTTCCTCCAGGGGAATTTAAGGACAGTAATCTTACTGTTCATTTAGATTTGAATCTAAACACTGCTGCTAATCAAATTACTGCAATGAGTCAAATTAACACCAGTTGTAATACGTGAGCAGGTTAATATATTCCACCTTTTTGACAGATTTTTTGAATGGTAATATTCCTGTTATGAGTTCAGAGGTGAACCTAATTACTTTCAGTGTGCCACAGAGTCATCACTGCTAGCTCTAGCATTACTTCCAGCGCTATGCTGGTCCCAGCTCATGCTAGCTGTAATATGCTAGCTCTACACAACTGCTATGCTGGTCCCAGTTCATGCTAGCTCTAACATGCTAGCTCCACACAAGTGCTATGCTGGTCCCAGCTCATGCTAGCACTAACATGCTAGCTCCACACAAGCGCTATGCTGTTCCCAGTTCATGCTAGCTCTAACATGCTAGCTCTACACAAGCGCTATGTTGGTCCCAGCTCATGCTAGATCTACATAAGTGCTATGCTGGTCCCAGTTCATGCTAGCTCTACACAAGCTCTATGCTGGTCCCAGTTCATGCTAGCTCTGACATGCTAGCTCCACACAAGCGCTATGCTGTTCCCAGTTCATGCTAGCTCTAACATGCTAGCTCTACACAAGTGCTATGTTGGTCCCAGCTCATGCTAGATCTACACAAGTGCTATCTTGGTACCAGTTCTTGCTAGCTCTAACTTGCTAGCTCTACACAAGTGCTATGCTGGTCCTAGCTCATGCTAGCTGTAATATGCTAGCTCTACACAAGTGCTATGCTGGTCCCAGTTCATGCTAGCTCTAACATGCTAGATCTACACAAGCGCTATGCTGGTCCCAGCTCATGCTAGCTCTGACATGCTAGCTCCACACAAGCGCTATGCTGGTCCCAGTTCATGCTAGCTCTAACATGCTAGCTCCACACAAGCTGTATGCTGGTCCCAGTTCATGCTAGCTCTAACATGCTAGCTCCACACAAGCTGTATGCTGGTCCCAGTTCATGCTAGCACTAACATGCTAGCTCCACACAAGCGCTATGCTGGTCCCAGCTCATGCTAGCTCTAACATGCTAGCTCTACACAAGCGCTATGCTGGTCCCAGTTCATGCTAGCTCTAACATGCTAGCTCCACACAAGTGCTATGCTGGTCCCAGCTCATACCCGGAGTGCAAGTGTAGTTCCCTCCTAGTCATTTCAGGAGAAGGGAGGCAGGGGAAAAGCAATTTAGTTTTTAAAGTTGCTGTAAGCCAGCTGGCCAAGCTTGGTGGCTTTGCGGAGTGAAAAGTCACTGCCTGTGAGCATGAAAGTGTTTTTTGATGCAGAGTGGATTCCTTTTCCGCCCTGCGGTCACAAAAACCCACACGAGGGCGTACTCTTTGTAGATGCTCTGATGTAATGCGCTGGCTGTGCTCTTCAGTGAGCTGGGGCTGGCGCCTCCGCTTCCTCTTTCTGAGATTAACATGTCCGTCCGTTCACCATTTTAAACACATGCTGTTTGAACAGAGCGGCAGCAGCGGTTCGACTCATTTTCAGTCGAGAAATTCCATTCGTTTTATTCGAATCTTTTTCTTTTTTGATCTCAGTCGGTGAATTTTGGGAAAGTGGGAGTAATCGTCTAGCAGCCGTAGATAGAGAAAATGGCAGAAGACTATAAGAACAAACTGAAAAATCACGTATTCCTCCACAGGCCAAAGCCACAAGGCCGCAGGCCTGCCTGCCTGCCTGCCTGATCCCTGGGGGCTGATTACTATTCGTAACACGGTGCAGAAAACCTCACAGGAGGGGATTCTTTTCTTCCCCTCTCAAAGAGCTCTGAGGCAGTGCGCCGAGAACAACATAAACAGAAAGGAGTTTTTTTTCTCAGATTTATTTCTGCTTTTCTTTCTGTGAAATCCCCCCCCCCCACCCCCTTTGCGAGACACATGCCCTTTGTGAAGTCTCTGAAGCTGAACTTCTACTGGCTTTGGTTGACTTCAACCAGGAATAGGAAATAGATAGGAAATCTCCATTGTTCATAGAAATGGTGGAAGACATTTCAGGGCATGAAATAGTGGCAATCCTGACCAGGCTGCTCATAACCTTACAGTACTATGAGCCTGACCAGGCTGCTCATAACCTTATAGTACTATGAGCCTGACCAGGCTGCTCATAACCTTACAGTACTATGAGTCTGACCAGGCTGCTCATAACCTTACAGTACTATGAGTCTGACCAGGCTGCTCATAACCTTACAGTACTATGAGTCTGACCAGGCTGCTCATAACCTTACAGTACTATGAGCCTGACCAGGCTGCTCATAACCTTACAGTACTATGAGCCTGACCAGGCTGCTCATAACCTTACAGTACTATGAGCCTGACCAGGCTGCTCATAACCTTACAGTACTATGAGCCTGACCAGGCTGCTCATAACCTTACAGTACTATGAGCCTGACCAGGCTGCTCATAACCCACAGTACCAGGCTGCTCATAACCTTACAGTACTATGAGTCTGACCAGGCTGCTCATAACCTTACAGTACTATGAGCCTGACCAGGCTGCTCATAACCTTACAGTACTATGAGTCTGACCAGGCTGCTCATAACCTTACAGTACTATGAGCCTGACCAGGCTGCTCATAACCTTACAGTACTATGAGCCTGACTGAGCCTGACCAGGCTGCTCATAACCTTACAGCACTATGAGTCTGACCAGGCTGCTCATAACCTTACAGCACTATGAGTCTGACCAGGCTGCTCATAACCTTACAGTACTATGAGTCTGACCAGGCTGCTCATAACCTTACAGTACTATGAGCCTGACCAGGCTGCTCATAACCTTACAGTACTATGAGTCTGACCAGGCTGCTCATAACCTTACAGTACTATGAGTCTGACCAGGCTGCTCATAACCTTATAGCACTATGAGCCTGACCAGGCTGCTCATAACCTTACAGTACTATGAGTCTGACCAGGCTGCTCATAACCTTACAGTACTATGAGTCTGACCAGGCTGCTCATAACCTTATAGCACTATGAGCCTGACCAGGCTGCTCATGACCTTACAGTACTATGAGCCTGACCAGGCTGCTCATGACCTTACAGTATTGTGTGCCTGTCCAAATTGATGTGGTGTTTTTGATCTTACCAGCTTGCTGTCCTCTGAATATCCAAACCAGAACACCTCAGCAACATGCAAAACAAAAAAGCCTTTGACAGAGAGATCTAGCCGTGCGATTGGCGGAGGGGACAGGTTTGAAGACGCGCGATTGGCTGGGGAGGCAGTGGCATGCAGCAGAATGCCAGCCATGCCGCAGTGCCCCTGAGGCCACGCTCCCACGCTGAGATAATTCATCTCTCATTTGTGCAGCTGCCGGAGTTATGAGACCCGTCCCTGTTCTGCTCCAGTGTAGCTTCCCATTGTAGCGGCCTGAGATACGAGCGCTGGGTCCTGAGATACGAGCGCTGGGTCCTGAGATACGCGCGCTGGGTCCTCTCCACACACCACACACACACACCGCACGCCACAAACGCACTACCACACCACACACACACCGCACGCCACACACACACACACACACACACACGCCACACACACACACACACACACACACACACACACACACACACACACACACCGCACGCCACAAACGCACTACACACACCACACACACACACCGCACGCCACACACACACACACACGCCACACACACACACACGCCACACACACCGCACGCCACACACACACACACACACACACACCGCACGCCACACACACACACACACACACACCGCACGCCACACACACTGCACCCATGTACACACAAACGCACTACACACACACCGCACGCACACATGCACTACACACACCACACACTTGCATGCACACACACCACATGCACCACACACATGTACACACACACACACCACACACACCACACACGCACACACACACACACCGCACGCCACACACACACACACCGCACGCCACACACACACACACACACACACACACACACACCGCACGCACACACACACACCGCACGCCACACACACACACGCCACACACACACACACACACACCGCACACACACACACACACACCGCACACACACACACACACACACACACACACACACACACGCCACACACACACACACACCCACACGCCACACACACACACACACACACACACACACCATAAACCACACAATTAAAGCTGAAATAAAGGTGAGCGATTGGAGCTCTCATATCTCTCAGGGCAGCAGGATGCTATGCTGGTAACAACTCTCCGATGTTTTAAAAACTCTCATTTAAACCCAGTGTACTGGTCTGGGGTGTCACACTCCCATTTAAACCCAGTGTACTGGTCTGGGGTGTCACACTTTAATATTCTCCTGCCGCACTAATATTGCTCCAGCTCAGTTTTCCCTGATACGAGTGCATCCTCACACTAAAGGTGTAAGAAGTTAGGATAATTGTGAATAAAGTGAAATCTTTTGCATCAGGTGAGGTGTAGACTAAACACTCCACAAGGACTGCCTGTTTAAAAGCTTTCCCTCAGGGCAGATCCCCCCTCTCCGTTCTCTGTGGGAGAAGAGGATTTATTGGGTCAGCCGAGGGGAGCTCTCTCTGGGCACACAAAACCACAGCTCTACGCATGGCTGGAGCCCATCTTCCTGAGCCGGAATCAAGTCAAGTCTTAAACGAGAATGTGATTCACAGATACGAGGCCTTCTGCACCATGTCTGCTGATCCAGACATATTTCCGGTCGGAGGGCCAGACACAAGATAAGATAAGATATACTTTTATTGTCCCGGAAGGGAAACTTGTCTTAGACTTAGTGTCGCTGCTTTACAAAAACCATGAACACGTATCACATAATATATAAATACAAACAAACAAACAAACGTACATACATGCGTAGTGCCATCAGTGAAAGCTGGAGCAACATATTGCACAACCCCTGTCGCACCATCATAAAACTCTATGATAATGATTATGTTATTTCTATAGCACTTTTCATGTCACAAAGAAAATCTCAGTGCTTTACATAGTAGTACATGAGTTGAGTTTGGACAAAGGTTTATAATGCATCCAAGACATTTTTAAAAGCAGGTTACACTAAATCTTCCAATGTTTCATGAAGCATGTTTCAGGCCAGAGGACCAGACTTGTTTCAGGTCTTACTCCCATCTGGTGAGGACTGCAGAATCCCAGTCACCCTGGAGACAGTGCTCAGATGAGTCCCATTAATGCAGCTGTTGAGATGCAGACTGAATTCTGGGTGTTTAGCCGACTGAGAGACGGACAAGATTGAATTGCGTATAAAGATAGTTTAATTTCTGAGTAAGGCAGGCACTGAGTGGTGTCATTTGGTTGTGGGTTTGGCTATAAGTATACTTACTTTGTGATTGTGTTTTTGCTCTGTGTCTTACGCTCTCTCACCCAAGTGTAAACGAACACGCACGCATGCACACATACACACTCACATGCATACACACACACACACACACACTCACACATGCACTCGCACACACACACACACACACACACACACACACACACACACACACACACACACTCACGAATGCACTCGCATGCACACACACAGACACAGACACTCACACTCTTACACATGCGCACACACACACACACACACACACACACACACACACACACACACTCACATGTGAGATTTGGCAGAGTGCTCAAAGACTGGTTTGCATCATTGTCTGAAATAGTTTCCTCCAGATGAGGGTCTGTCACACTGAAGGCAGCGAGACTTAATCTTCCATCCAGTCAATCTGATCTCCCCCCACATCCTGTCTCTGCTGAGAGTAAGCAGCAGCACGTCCGTGCCAGATGACAGCAGGTATAATGGAGCTGTCTCTGGTGTGCGGTGTGAAATGGCGCTCCTCTCCAGAGGTGTTTACTCAAAGCCTGTTTTCCCCAGAGAGAGCCCCTCCCCTTCAGCTCGACCAGATCAGAGGCTTTGATACACACCAAGGGTTATTCACCCCTTTCTTTTACACATCCCACGACATCAGAACACAAACATACGGGACAGCGGCGTTTAATCGCTCGCACCCAACGGCCTGCGCGCTTTCACCCCCAGCCCTCCCCACACATTCTTATTTTAAACATTTGTTTCAGTTTTTTTCCCCTGTTTTTTTGAAGAAAGACATTCATATTATGTTTACTTCATACATTGCACCTTGATAGGGCAGCAGTGTAGTGTAGTGAGTAGGGAACTGGACTTGTAATGCAAAGGTTGCAGGTTCGATTCCCAGGTGGGGCACTGCTGTTGTAAGGTACTTAATCTGGATTGCTTCAGTAAAATATCCAGCTGTATAAATGGGTTGTATGTAAATAAATGTAAACCGTAAGTCACTCTGGATAAGAACATCCACTAAATGCTCAAATTTGATGTAAATTATATGATTTACATGTTGACCATGACCACACACACACACACACACACACACCCACACACACGCACCCTCATACACACACACACACACACACACACACACACACACACACACACACACACACACATATATATATATACATGTTGGCTGTTGGTTTGTTTTGCTCTTGTGTGTAAAAACAACACTGCAGAGAAATGAATAAGTTTAATAGTTTAAAGACTCCCAGGCATAGACTCCCAATGTTAATGTCATATTCATGTTAATATCATATCCAACATTACCACCTCTTACACACACCACAGGGTCTTGCACCTTTGGAAAGCTCGCAGTCAAGAGTTTTCATCGAAATGACTCCTGTTCTCTTCAGCAGCCAGCCGAACATTGATGGTCAGATTGTATTGCAGTCTGTGTGAATACACCACATAATGACGAATATTATTTAATTAGAATTATTATTAGTCATTTTTAATAGGTTGTTTTTACTATTTGAGCCAACGCTCACACTCATAACAGGATTTTTAACGCTTGATAATGTTATAGCAATCAAATTTAAATATTCATAACTCATTTATTGTTGTGTTTCGTAGACTGGTAGGCAGGGACGTGCACTGTGAATAATTTAATATTTGAATATTCTGGCGTGGTTCAAAAGAACACATTTTTTGAATATGAAAACAGCACTTTTCCCCTTGAGCTCCGTGTGAATCTGTGTCTCTGTGTTTGTGATGACTCACCCCGCACACAAATCACCTCTCATGCGTCTTCCACGGCTACAGCGCTCTACTTCATCAATATTCATCAATTAACAGGGTGCGGATCCATATTTAACCCAGTAGTCATTTCAGGGTTGAGTAGTTCAATAATTGAAAATGCAATCTCATCCCTATTAGCTACTGTGGTTAATAGCACAATACTCACTTTGGCAAATGCACTATAGAAATGCACTATATACAATTTTACTTTCGTGAGATAAAGTACAATTGTTCATTTCTTATTTATAAATGAGAAATGCCAGCTCACCCTCCCCCCCCCCTGGGGTGGACAGACAAATGCTGCCCCCGATTGGGGCTGACGACCAGGGCTGGTACATTTCAAATGAACATCAGAACATTAAACGTGTTCATGTCATCATCATCTTTGACTTTGGGGCGAGAAATTTCAATTACACCTGAACAACTTTTCTATCAGCGCATTTTGTCCTGAACGACAGCGTTCAAATAAACAATGATATTCCGCTAATAATATATTTTATAGAGCGCTTTTGAAAACATCAGAGACACTGTACAGGGTTTAGAGAAGAAGTCTGCCGAAGACTGAACACCAGCGTTATAAACAACAGAAGAATGTGATCATTTGGATTTAATCTGTTGTTTTATGGATCCTGGCAGCCCTGCTGAAACTCCACGATTGCTGGCACATTTCAGGGCCTGACACGCCCTCCCCGAATGGAGGGACACATTAGACACGACGGACCCTTCCTAAATACTGCGGTAAAACGCTACCCGCACTAGGGTGGCAAAGGGGTGGAAGGTTTCCGGTAAATGTCTGGTAAATTTTAGGTAAATTTCCATGGGAACTTTGGCTTGGATGTTTTGCCCATCACGAAAAGCATGTAAGATCATATATATATATATATTTGAGCAGTTATCTTAAAATTACTAACAGAGCTGGAGTCTTAAATACTGAAACTATTTTGTATTTGCTTTATCTTTATTTTTTCTGCCTTGTTTGTTTTTGTAATCACAACGTTCTGTGTGTCTGAAAGAGCTCCTGCCAAGGTGGATGAGGGATTTGCTCCCCCTACTGGTGAGGCATCTGATCACAGCTAGTATTGCTCCTGTATCTGTAGGTAAGCCCTTGGATTTAAGAAACAGCCGTAAATCCAAATTAAGATTTTTATTCATATACATGTAATGGCCAAAAAGATGGAATCCCTTGGGTTAAAGTGGGATACAGTCTATATTGAAAGCAGGTGATTCCACACAGGCATTGCGAACAGTTGACATCCCAGCATGCTCTGGGTCGTGTACAAAAGCTCTGGGCAGGCCTGGTTGCCTGTAATTATGGCTAACATGGCTAGAAGGTGACTCTGAAAGAGGGGTGAGTGTTGGGGCACGTTTGGCAGGCGCTTCAGTGACGAAGACCACTCAACTTGTTGATGTTTTTCACGAGGAACAGTGGGTAAGGTGATGTGGGCATGGAACTCTGAGGGAAACGCGTCATCAACATCAAAGGGGCAACTGCGCACAAACTCCTGGAACGTGATGTCCCTGACGTGGTGCAAGGCTAAACAGGCGAGAGACACTAAATCAAACTGACTGCAACTTTCAGTCTGGGGCGTTAGCAGGTCATTTCATCAAGAGCAGATCGTCTGCAGAGCAGGACACCATAGCCGTATCATATTGGTGTTTCCACCTTACACACACATATATATATATATATACCTACCTCTGTGTGTGTGTGTATATATATATATATATATATATATATATATATACCTGTGTCCCAAGGGTGTGGGAAATGGCTGCCTGGCCCTTTATACACGTGTTTGTGTGTGTCCAAAGCGTGTAGTGAATGCATACATTTTCAGTATATGCATCCCAGCGGGGAGAACCCAGGGAAATGGCTCTACCAACTGAGCCAACTGAGCTCTTGTGAGCCACTAGAGCCATCAGCACTACATCTCCCAGCAGCCTACAGTCCCACACCTGATTACCAGCTGAAGCAAGTGAAGCAACTGGGAATGCTGCTGAATCCAATTTGGGGAGTAAATAAAAGACGCACCTTTTCGCCCCAAACAAGTCACAAAGTAACGGAAGGGAAACGCGCGGTGAGTGAGAGAGTGATAAAGGATTGTTTACTTGGCTTGACTTGGGTTGTTTTGAGAACCCCGTTTTGTGTACCGACTACTGATTGAGGCTGGCTTGGATTTTGACAGTGGATCACAGACAAAGACAAAGGATTGTGGACTGTATGTGTTTGTTTTCCCGATTACCCATCTTTTTGAAGATGAAGAAATGATGACAAGAAGTCAGTTGAATAAAATTATCATTTCGTTTTTGGAATTCTGCCTCCTCCGGGTTCGTCAACTGCCTACGCCCTCTGAAAAGGTCCCTGAGTGTCACCCCACCCCCCCAGTGGCACTACAATAAAGATATATATATAATATTATGAATACACACGGTGTATACAGTGACAGGAGAAAAGATGGCCGTCCCCAGCAGGACTCTGAGACGGTCCCTTGCCTCATGTGGCACTCGTGGGTTTTGATTATAAGTTGTGAGCGAAGCTCCAGATGAGCCCCTGTGGAATAAACGAATGGAAAGAAACCGGAGGCCCGCGGGACGAGCCGATATTACAAACATCACTCTTCCTGTTGTCACATATTCACCCCCTCGAGTCACGGCCGAACGCTGTCCGGGTCTCGCAGCGCACACCAAACACAACGTGCCGTGCGTACACAAACACGCGATGGAAATGCACGTAAACATTGGACGGGTTTATTATTATTTTATTTTTTTACGTTCTTTGGACTGAAGGTACGAGGCGGCCATATTTAATGTTAGGAAAACAGTCCATGCGCACACAGGTACACTTTTAAACCTGGACAAGGCTAATTTATTTTCACATTTTCCTGCCAACGTGTGTTTTATATATGGCTGCACTGTGCAAGGCTTGATTTTATGAGGCGTTATATATATATATTTTTGGGCAGAAAGGCAGATGATTGCGTCTAGGCAGTTTGATGTGGGATTTAATAAGCTTAGTGGAGGTCCACTAAGTATTAAAGAATGCAAAGTGTTTTATTTTGTGTCATATTTCATGTCCAATGTCATAGCTTTCTCTCCAGATCAATGTCGGCCTAGATTACCGCCTCTAACCAGGCGGAATGGGCCTTGAAGGTGTATCATTTGCTTTGCACATAAAAATGTAGCTGAAATATTTGGTCACAATGACAAATGCAGCCGACCCAAACCACAGCACAGATCGGAATGATTCATTGTCATTTTATTACCGGTGAATTTTTATTTCCCATCCATCCCACCCCATATTCTAGGTACATTATATCAACACGCACGGAGATTGAAATATTTGTTTTCAGTCCAGATTCTTGGGGATCGTTTGCAAAACTTGTGCATGCAGGCCCGGTGATGTTGAACAAACGTGAGAGACATGAAATACACTTTTTAATAATTAATAGTGTGAAATACACAGGTGATTGATTAGCTGTCTGGTTTTGTTCGTGAGCTGATTAAAGGTCATGTGCTCAGCGCAGAGGCTTGCAAGGTCGCGACCTCAAGGTCATTTCCTCAGATTTAATCATCATCATTATCATCATCGTCTCCACGGTGATGCGTTCCCTGACTGGAGACGAGAGCATGATTGACACCTTGCCGCTGCGGTCGGTGCTACATTTCAAATCGAGCAAGGCGCAAAACGCAAGCAAGCAGAGGCCACGGGTGGAACTTAGTTCAAGGTAAATTCTGCACTTGTATCAGGAAGTATTTTATTAGATTTTTTTACACAGAGCGGTTGTCAATGCCGGGAACAGCTTGCCGGGTCATGTAGTAGAGGCAGAAACACTTGGGGGTATTCAAGTCCAGGCTTGTGGCAGTGCTGGAAATTCTTTAGATGAGGAAACGACGAGTCTAGACGAGCCAAACGGCCTGTTCTCCTCGTTATGCATTCTGGTGTTCTGATGTATTCTTAAAGCCCCACAGTCTCCGGACCAGCGGGAGACTCTTGGTGTCTCTGATGGTTTTATTGTTGTTCATTAAATTGGATGATTTATGTATTTTATCACACCTCTGGTGTTAAGGCAGTTACATTTATATGTTATTTAAATTTATGTCGGTGTGTGTGGTTTGTTCTTCCTTTCTCAATAAGACGGTACGCCTTAACAAAACCAAAACTGCAGGAAATGACTCAACGTCTGCTTCCTGATTTGAGGGGAATCTCCCGTGGTCTGCAACCTGACAGTGAGGCAGGTTACAAAACACCAAACACCTCACCTGACCTCACCTCACTACCCTCAAATCACCAAACACCCACCAAATGCTCCAGGGATGTGATTTCTCCAGGATTTTCATGATTAATCTATAAAGAGTACACATTTTCAGACCCTAAAAATTATCTGTTGTCTCTGGGGGGCCACTAGCATTTGGCTTTATTGCTGAACATTCTCTCCTGCTATGCGCTGTCAAAAAGCACAAACGTTCTTTGTGTGTGTGTGTGTGTGTGTGTGTGTGTGTGTGTGTGTGTGTGTGTGTGTGTGTGTGTGTGTGTGTGTGTGTGTGTGTGTGTGTGTGTGTGTGTGTGTGTGTGTGTGTGTGTGTGTGTGTGTGTGTGTGTGTGTGTGTGTGTGTGTGTGTGTGTGTGTGTGTTCAAATCCCAAATCACTCTGTTAGGCTCTCCTGATTAACCAGGAGGTATCGGGGAGATGCACACCCCTGACATCTGTGTTCAGGTGTTCACATCAGACCCAAGCCCCGCGCCTCACCTGGACAGGTACCTGTGCCACGCCCGGACAAGGTGCACTTCCCTGGAGAGCAGTGTTTTTCCCCACTGGGCTGTGTGACAGGCCTGTGCTGTGGGCCGTATCGTTGCGTGGCGCTGTGTTTTATCTGATGCCCGTATCCACCGTGGCTCATGTCAATATTGCAACAACAAACAAAGCCAGTAAAAGCCAAGCACGTCTACCTGTGCATGCTGACAGAGGGGCGTGACGCCACCGCCGGTCGAAAATATCAACAACATGCGCCAGAGTCGTGCTAGTTTTATTCCACGTACCTCTGTTGATCGAAGGCATTCGGCCAGGTAGCCATCGCACTGCAGCTGGGTACAGGAGAGCTTCCTGTCAGGAGACTGCCCTGATGGGAACTCCTTCGGTGACCCAAAGATGTGTTTGAGATGAACAGTTTTTGAGGTACAGAGTTTGGGCTACAGAGGAGTGTCAGGAAAGGAGGCTAAATAAAGATTTGGCTACGCAAAATGAAACCACATTAAAGTGTTGAGTTCAGTTCTGGTCACTGCACTGAAACAAAGGTAGAAAAGATACAAGAGTAGTCCCACATTTTAGACTATTTGGGCGTTTTAGACTGAAGAGAGTCTCGGTGTTCCTTTTTTGAGGGAACTGATTTACGAGTTAGGAGTTAGGAAGCCTCCTTGTTCAGGTGAATTTTAGTTGTCTACACTGTCAAGGAGAGAGAGAATAAACCAGTGTTGAGTTCTTCTAGAATAACCGGTGCTGGTTTTCCGTAGTTGTATTTACCCATCTTTTATGGTGTCAGATAATAAGAACATAAGGAAGCATAATGAGGAGAGCCCATCTAGGCTCGTCATGTCCTAATCTAAAGAGTATCTAGTACTGCATCTAGCCTGGACTTGAATAGCCCAAGTGTTTCTGCCTCTACTACCTGACCTGGCAAGCTGTTCCAGGCATTGACAACTCTCTGTGTAAAGAAAAACTTCCTAATATCTGTGCAGAATTTGCCTTTAACTAATTTCCACCTCTGGCCTCTTGTTCTGATAACCCCACTTATCTTAAAAAATCTTTGTTAGTTCACTTTGTCAATCCCTTTTAGGAATTAAAAACCTCAATCAAATCCCCCCTAAGTTTCCTTTTGCTAAGCTCAAATAGATTGAGTGCCTATCCTCATAACTTTTACATTTCATACCAGGTATCAATTTAGTTGCCCTTCTTTGAACTTTTTCCAAGAGCGTCTATATCTTTCTTGTAGTGTGGTGCCCAGAACTGCTGGCAGGTTTTTTTTTTTGTAACGTGACAGAGCCCAATCCTCCCAATCCACCTCTCTTTGATCCGCCTCCATAGCCTCCAGAGGGAGTTTTCCTCCCGTTGTAGCTGGAAGTTCAGATGCGCTCTTTCTCTCCCTCCTTCTTGTGAATGCTCTGTCGTCGGGGCTCACAGCGTTTGTTTTCTACCTTTGGCCTAGAAAGCCGGGTAGCTGGAGACGTCCGCCGAACCTTTCATGCGCTGACATCTTAGCGAGCGTCGATCGTGGAGCCTCACTGGGTAATGTGGCACCTCTGGGACGCCGCTGACAGCTCCTCAGCTGAGGTGTGTTGTCTAAAGCAAGTCTGCTGTCCGTACGGTGGCGGTGACGGACGGGGAAGATGATCTGTGTGGATTCTCCTGGGCTCTCGCACTCTCCCAGAAGGACTGCACCACATGCAGTCACGGGAATCTTAAGGGTTTGTGACAGAATCCCAGCAGGAACTCTTGAACATGAATCATTAAAACAACAGCACAAATATCAAGGGCATCTGCTGAGCATACAATGCAGTCAAGTTGATTTCCCTGGGGCCGTACGTACAGAGATTCTAAGAGTAGCAGTGCTGATCTAGGATCAGTTTAGCCTTTTAGCTCATAATGGATATGGTTAGGATATGGACAGGGGAAAACCTGATCCCAGATCTGCACTCCTACTCTTAGAATCCTTGTACATACGGCCTTTTAGGCCCTTCAAGCCAGAATGACTCAACTTCTGCGTTTAGTCTTCCAAGCCAGAACGGCTGAAAGCCTCACCTCTGCTGCCAGTAGGAGCGTGTGCATGTGTGTCTTTCTGCCCATTGGCCTGAAAGAGTGACTGGAAAAGTCTGGGATGAGTTTAGATTACGTGGAAGAAGGGAAAGGTTGGTTCTGTGTGTCTCAGTAGGTAGAGCGTGGTTCTGTGTGGCTCAGTAGGTAGAGTGTGGTTCTGTGTGTCTCAGTAGGTAGAGCGTGGTTCTGTGTGGCTCAGTAGGTAGAGTGTGGTTCTGTGTGTCTCAGTAGGTAGAGCGTGGTTCTGTGTGGCTCAGTAGGTAGAGCGTGGTTCTGTGTGGCTCAGTAGGTAGAGCATGGTTCTGTGTGGCTCAGTAGGTAGAGCATGGTTCTGTGTGTCTCAGTAGGTAGAGCGTGGTTCTGTGTGGCTCAGTAGGTAGAGCGTGGTTCTGTGTGGCTCAGTAGGTAGAGCATGGTTCTGTGTGTCTCAGTAGGTAGAGCGTGGTTCTGTGTGGCTCAGTAGGTAGAGTGTGGTTCTGTGTGGCTCAGTAGGTAGAGCGTGGTTCTGTGTGGCTCAGTGGGTAGAGCGTGGTTCTGTGTGGCTCAGTAGGTAGAGAGTGGTTCTGTGTGGCTCAGTAGGTAGAGCGTGGTTCTGTGTGGCTCAGTAGGTAGAGTGGTTCTGTGTGGCTCAGTAGGTAGAGTGCAGCACTGACAATGCTTAGGTTGTGGGTTTGATTCCTATACTGGGACCGCATGTACTGAAAATATATAAGAGCGTCTGCTAAAGGGCGTATATAAAGGGGCTTTTATGGACGTGGGATTTCCGACTGGCTCCAGAGCCAGTTAAGGTTATCTGACTCCACCCCTCTACGTTTGATCACACTTTTTACTTTCATCTTGTTTTTCTTCCTCGTGATCTCAATGTGGTTAGCCCAGGCCTGTCGGCCTGAACACACTCCGTTGTCCCGGGTTCGAGGGCTCGCGCCAAAAGCAGACACCCTTTTCATCTCAAACAACACGAATATTGAAATATTACAGTCGAGTCTTTTATTGTAGTCCACTTGGGTTTAAGCTCAATTCCAATTCAATTCACTCAGTTCACGAAATTATTTGAAAGTCAGTTAATTATTACTTAAGTGAAAAATGGGAAAATGTATGAATTGAATTTGGATCTGATCCCAGCCCTGTCTTTCAGCCCTTTCTAATATTACCGTCTAAAATTGCATCATGATTCACTCGCTTATTGAATATTTGTCACATTTCTCAAACGGTGTTTCTCTTGCCCGTTAATCGGAGGCACCAGTCGTGGCTGCCTAAAGCCTTTGCTTTCATTGGCTGTTGGGAGTTGATACAGGTGGGTGGTTCTGTACAGGTTTGTGGGAGTGGGTCTGTACAGGTGGGTGTGATTGGTTCTGTATAGGTAGGTGGTTCTGTACAGGTGGGTGTGATTGGTTCTGTACAGGTAGGCGGTTCTGTACAGGTGGGTGTGATTGGTTCTGTACAGGTAGGTGGTTCTGTACAGGTAAATTGTGTGGCTAACGCTGTTTTGTCTTGTTCTTCAGGTGCTGGAGAGTCAGGGAAGAGCACTATCGTGAAGCAGATGAAGTAAGTACCAATCATAACCAATACATACAACACATCCGGGTACAGACTTACAACTTCTTATGTTCTGTATCCATACGTCCATATACTGTATGTATATACATATATATATATATATATATATATATATATATATATAGAGAGAGAGAGTAGGCTCCATTTTTATTCATACACTTGATGAAGATTAACAAAAGAGATTGTATAAAATACACTATATAGTGTACAGAGCATAGTGTGTGTGTGTGTGTGTGTGTGTGTGTGTGTGTGTGTGTGTGTGTGTGTGTGTGTGTGTGTGTGTGTGTATATATATATATATATATATATATATATATATACACACACACACACACATATATTTTCTATATCCATGGATACATCTCATGCTCAGTCAGTTATTCTATATTTATATAGATACTTATTTTCTTAGCTACGGCATGTGGAATCTAGTTTTCGTGTCTTTCATAAATCCCAGCCCCCCCAGCGGATCCAGTCAGATCCCAGCGTCCCTGAAAGTTTATAAAGCGATGAGACACGCAGAGGCCTCTGCCCCCCCGCGTGGCTGAACATAACAAACGCAGAACAGTGCGTTTAACGCATAGCAGGCCTGTACCCACCCCGAGCCAGGCCTGGCCCGATCGCCGGGGCTCTCCAGAGAGCGCCTTTAATGTGAAGCAGAGAGAGGGAGGAGAATGGCGGGTTTGTCTCGGGGCCTCCCGGACTCTGTCAGCGGAGCGGAGAGAGATTCACACGCCCGGAGTCCCTGCGCATGTTTCCTGCGGTGAGTCTCTGTGGAGCGTGATTACCGGCGAGGTTAAACCGGTGCAGCGTCGACGAGTTTCCCTTTGGCTTCTAGTTCTTTTGTTCGTCGCAGTTGTGAAAGAGTGGAAGCAGGAGCGTGTTCCTTTCAGGAGTGATTCAGCACAGTCCCGGAGGACAGCCCGGCTCTGGCTGTGTTTGGCTGCGATACGCCGGCTGGATTTGTATCTACATCCTCTTTTTCTCTTCTCGACCTTGGAAACAACGAAACAGTGGAACAGTGAAACAATGAAACAATGGGAGATGATGAAACACAGAGTTGCCGCGTGCTGGGGGGGGAGGGGGGGGGGGGGGGGCTCCGTACCGGTCACACAAAGTGCTGCTGGAGCCTTTCTTTCTCTCAGGCCGTTTTTTGTGACAGTCGATTAGCTCTGCGTTTGCCCTCCTTGGCCAGCTTTGAGCTCAGCACATTTAAAAAAACATTTTTTTAAAGGTTTTGTTTCAGATTTTCTCCCAATTTAGTAGCCAATTAAACCCTCTCTTTTCATGTTAATCCCCCCTCATATTGTGAGTTCGCTGCCATAGCCCTGAGACCAGCAGTGACAAAGGTGAAGTATCGTCTCCTCCGAGCCGGAACCCGCCAAGCCGTTGACTGTAACTCCGGTACTCCAGAGCCACTCCTGTATGCAGATAACTCATATCGGCTTCCTTCCCCCGTCTCGGGGGTGGACAGCCAGTTGCCGCCCCTAGTGGCACTCCCGGCCAGAGCCGACACTGGCACGACCGGTGGAATCAAGCCCCGGTCGCAGTGGCCAGCGTCGAACGTTGTAACCGCTAGACCACCCAGGAGGCCTGCGCTCAGCACCTTTTGAGACTGCTGCTCACCTGGCTTGTGTTACCTGGGGGAGAAGGGGGCTGTTGTGGGCTGTGTGGGGGTGTCAGGGTCTGTGTGGGGGTTACCTGTTCACAGAGGACACCTCTAAAACAGGCCTGTAAAGGAGGCGGAGTTGATGGGTGTGAGACGCGTTTAGGAAGGTGACCCAGGCAGGATGAGGCAGAGTGTAGGCCTGTCGTCTGCAGGTGTGAGGAGATGTCGTCCTGGGCCCAATGATTAACCGCAGTAATTAAACGGTGCCGCGGGAGACGTGTAATTAGGAGAGATTAATTACGAGGTCAGTCAGCAGCTGTTGCCCTGGCGATCAGGGGCACACCTCCTCGATCCATTTATATTTTATTGGCCGTCACGATTTGAGCCTTTTTAAATATGATTGACAGCTGTCAGTGACCAGAGCCTCTCTGGGTCGAAACCTTAGGCAGTGTGTGGAGTTCATTCATTTATTAACTCATCAGGAATGTCAATGTGGCAGCCACATCTCTCCTCTCATCTCCTCCTTCTCTCTCCTCCTCCCTCCCTCCTTTCCCCTCTCCTCCTCCCCCTTCCATCCCATCCCATCCCTCTCTCCTTCTCCTTCCCTCCTCCTTCTCTCCTCTCCTCCCCTCCCTCCTCTTGCTGTCCCTCCCCTCCTCCCCTCCTCCTCCCTCTCTCCCTCCCTCTCTCCCTCTCCTCTTCCCCCTCCTCCCTCCCCTCCCTCCCCTCCTCCCTCTCTCCTCCTCCCTCCTCTCTCCTCCTCCCTCTCCTCTCCCTCCTCCTCCCTCTCCCTCCTCCCTCCCCCTCCCCTCCCTCCCTCTCCCCCCTCCCCTCCTCTCTCTCTCCCTCCTCTCCTCCTCCCCTCCTCCCTCCCTCTCCCCTCCCCTCCTCTCTCTCCTCTCTCCCCTCTCCTCCTAACTCTCTCCCTCCAATCCTCTCTCTCTCTCTCTCTCTCTCTCTCTCTCTCTCTCAGGATCATCCATGAGGACGGTTACTCAGAGGAGGAGTGTAAGCAGTATAAGGTGGTCGTGTACAGCAACACCATCCAGTCCATCATGGCCATCATCCGCGCCATGGGCTGCCTAAAGATCGACTTCGGGGAAGCCACACGAGCCGTAAGTTCAGCCGTGGGCCTGGGTCTGCCCTCCATCAACACCCCCAACTCTGAGGCCTGATTAACAGCAGCGAGTGTGCGCTTCTATTCACAAACACACGGGCAAGTTCAGCGATGATCACCGAACTGAACCGGTGAAACTGTGTTTTGTGAAGGTGACAGTAACGCATGCATTTGAGATGTGTTTGAGCCTGGGCCTGGACTGGGATAAACGTGTGGTGGTGTTGGGTCAGGCTGTGGTCCGGTCCAGAAACTGTGTTCATTCCCAGCAACGCTCCATAGGCTACCACAGATCACATGCTCATGAAACATTGCACCTTTTCTGTTCAAAAGTTAGGGCACCTTAGACCAGCTACATGGACCATAAAAACCTGAGTGTGTACAGCAGTGTGCAGGTGTGTGTGGTTCTGTGTGGCTCAGTAGGTAGAGCACAGTGTTGGCAACTCTCAGGTTGTGGGTTCAATCCCTACTGGGGCCACATATATTGAAAATGTATGCATTCACTACTGTAAGTATGCTAAATGGCGTATATTATATATTATATTATATATTAAACAAAGAGTACCATTTTATCTGTGAGGCTTAGAGGGAAGCCTTTCTACAGCGGACAACGATCGTGCGCTTGCTCTCTCCTCTCTCTCTTTCTCTCTCTTTCTCTCTCTTTCTCTCTCTTTCTCTCTCTTTCTCTCTCTTTCTCTCTCTTTCTCTCTATTTCTCTCTCTTTCTCTCTCTTTCTGTCTGTCTGTCTGTCTCTCTCTGTCTTTCTCTCTCTGTCTCTCTCTCTCTCTCTCTCTCTCTCTCTCTCTCTCTCTCTCTCTCTCTCTCTCTGTATGTTTTTCATGCATTACACAACATCAAACTGTGAAGCTGTATGTTTTTCTGGCAACACAACATCAAACTGTGGCAGCCAGGTGCAAGTCAGGGATGCTGTTACCGTGGCAGCCAGAGAGGTCAGAGATGCTGTTAACGTGGCAGCCAGAGAGGTCAGAGATGCTGTTACCGTGGCAGCCAGGGAGGTCAGAGATGCTGTTACTGTGGCAGCCAGGGAGGTCAGAGATGCTGTTACCGTGGCAGCCAGGGAGGTCAGAGATGCTGTTACCGTGGCTTTTTCTTTGCTGCAGCTCAGGGGGGGGGTCTTTAAAGCTTTGCCCCATGGAAACCACACTGCTGTTCATTCAGCCTTTCAGCCTCCCTTCCCCTGCTGGCTTGTTCTCCTGTTCTCAAACACATATTGTATGTCTCCCTGTTAGGTAAGGGAAGGGTTTCATGAATTGATTGCTTTGGTCTGTTTCTGTTTCTTTGTTTTGCTTAATATTGACTCATCTTTGCTCTATTGGCAGGTAGCTGTGAGTCTCATTGTCTGCGAGAGTAGTGTGTGTGCAGTGTGTGTGTGTGTGCAGTGTGTGTGTGTGTGTGTGTGTGTGTGTGTGTGTGTGTGTGTGTGTGTGTGTGCGTGTGCGTGTGCGTGTGTGTGTGTGTGTGTGTGTGCGTGTGTGTATATATCACAGTGCTCTCTGTGTGTATGTGTGTGTCTGTGTGTGTGTGCAGTGTGTGTGTGTGTGTGTGTGTGTGTGTGTGTGTGTGTGTGTGTGTGCGCAATGTGTGTGTGTGTGCGTGTGTGTATCACAGTGTGTGTATCACAGTGTGTGTGTGTGTGCGTGTGTGTTTGTATCACAGTGTGTGTGTGTGTGTGTGTATATATCACAGTGCTCTCTGTGTGTGTGTGTGTGTGTGTGTGTGTGTGTGTGTGTGTGTGTGTGTGTGTGTGTGTGTGTGTGTGTGTGTGTGTGTATCACAGTGCTCTGTGTGTGTGTGTGTGTGTGTGTGTG
>JAINUG010000385.1:222500-225000 GCA_029706075.1 Aldrovandia affinis | reverse complement strand
TTTATGGCACAATTAATTAAAGACACACATAAATGCGGAGTTCGGTTAGCAACAGCTGAGCCGCGAGGCAGCAAGCTGCTGTGTTGAGAATCGGAATCAGAAGTGTCTTTACTGCCGCTCGCAGTTAAGTGCGCAGGAATGTTTCTTGGTGTCGCTGCGGCGCAGTTGGTCACACAGTGAAGACACACAGACGGTGCACTACTGCAGTAGAGCGATAGGCAACATTATTAATACATCAGAGGGCATAGGCGGTACATTAATGGGACAGGCGCACCACCTACCTGTTCATTGATAAAAGAACGTTGCATTAACTTATTGTGTGATGGTGAGGGGATTGTGAGATGTGTTCCATCTTGTGAGTCGCTCCGGATAAGAGTGTCTGCTAAATGCTTAAAATGTAAAAATGTAGATGTAAAATGTTCCTTATTTAACATGGATGTGGATGTGGAGTCATGAACCTTGTTTTAGGGAGAGTCTTTTGTGAGGGGACTCGGTTTGTCTGTTTCAGCTTGACTCATGACTCGTAAACCTGTGAGCTTTCGGCCATAACTTGTAAATGTCTCCTCCTGTCCGATGACAGCACTGGGATTAGTTTGCACTGGGTGACGTGTGGCGGATTGCAAAGTCACCCGGGGGCCCATGTGACACCTCTCAGCCAATGGGGGAGCGAGAGGGGTGGATGTGACGTGCTGTTGGCTGTTTCTGTCTCCGTAGAACCGCATGCATGAGAGCATGAAGCTGTTCGACAGCATCTGCAACAACAAGTGGTTCACCGACACCTCCATCATCCTCTTCCTCAACAAGAAGGACCTGTTCGAGGAGAAGATCAAGAGGAGTCCCCTCACCATCTGCTACCCAGAGTACTCTGGTGAGACCTCCACACTCAAATCTCTTTTACCAGCTGTGCCTTCTGTCAAATATACATTCAAAACGCTTTATTGGAAATGTCATACAGAAATGCATGTGTGAAGTGGTTCTATGTGGCTCAGTAGGTAGAGCGTGGTTCTATGTGGCTCAGTAGGTAGAGTGTGGTTCTGTGTGGTTCAGTAGGTAGAGCGTGGTTCTGTGTGGCTCAGTAGGTAGAGCGTGGTTCTGTGTGTCTCAGTGGTTCTGTGTGGCTCAGTAGGTAGAGCGTGGTTCTGTGTGGCTCAGTAGGTAGAGCATGGTTCTGTGTGGCTCAGTAGGTAGAGCGTGGTTCTGTGTGGCTCAGTAGGTAGAGCGTGGTTCTGTGTGGCTCAGTAGGTAGAGTATAGTTCTGTGTGGCTCAGTAGGTAGAGTGTGGTTCTGTGTGGCTCAGTAGGTAGAGCGTGGTTCTGTGTGGCTCAGTAGGTAGAGCATGCATTCACTACAGTAAGTCACTTTGGATAAAAGCATCTGCTAAATGGCATATGTTATATATTATGATATTATGTACGTGGCCTGCTGTGCTACTGGTGATAATTGGTTCATGTTCTGACGTTGGTCACGGTTCATAAAACTTTGGAAACGTCAGAAGAGAGAATGGATGGTTTATTTATTGGCACTGTGGTGCACCCCTGGCAGTACAGACTCTGAATTGCTCGTACGCACAAAGAAGGGGTCGTTTCGGGGCCAGTGAACGGCAGACTCACAATGATACAATGCCTGACAAGTTTTTTATTTTTTTATTATTTTGAAAAATATTTATTTCCGATTTTTTCCCGTATTTCTCCCAATTTGGTAGCCAATTTCTCCCAATTTCCCCCACGAGTCCGCCGCCCGTCTGAGATGGAACCCGACAACGGTTTTGAACAGAGTGCCTGATAGGCAGGTCACACTCGTACAGGACCAGCCAAATTTTTAAATATGTTTTTTTTTATATGTTTCTCTGTTTTAATGTGTGTTGAAGCTGCCAAACGAATGTCCCTCTTTTGGGATAATAAAGGTGTTCTAATCTATTCTAATGTAATGTAATCTAATCTAATCTAAAGCCCGTTTGTGCAGCGCCCTGCCAAAGGGAGGTGTCTGCACGTGCCCAGTCTCTCTGGGGTCTGAAGTGCTCCTGCAGGCTTGGCGAGTCTCTCGTTGTTTTCATTAGCATTTCTCACCACTTATTGAGTGCTGTTCTAAACATGCTGCTGCTGTTGTTTCACGTCGACAGAGTCGTAAACTCTGAACGTTGACTGTAATTGCCTGTAAACCAGCCTGTCTGTAATGAACTGTAGTCTTTATGGCTTTCACAGTGTCGCAAGGCAGATGCAGACAGCTGATTGCTAATTCATCCACCCGGGACTAATGTAGCAATCAGTTTGGGTAATTATGTAATGTTTGTGGATAGCCTTGGGGAGTTCCGCAGCATGGCAGTAATGCTCTTCAGCTCCCCCAGAGGGTGGGAGGACTCATTGACCCAACCTGGTGACCGAGTGATAATGCCGAACCATTTCAATACTGTAGTATGTCATAAGAAATGGATGATGTCATAAGTAACGAATTATGTCATGAGTAATGAATGATGCCATATATTCCGGCGCGTGCCCTCCGG
>JAINUG010000385.1:187500-217500 GCA_029706075.1 Aldrovandia affinis | reverse complement strand
GCCTTTTTTTTTTTAAGAGAATTAATTTTTTTTGTTTTTTTAAATTGACGTTGATGGATTTTAATGGAGTGGGGTTAGGTGAAGCACAGACGTGACAACTCCGGCTCTGGTTTGTGTAAGCGAGCGTTTCGGTGGGAAGGGAGGACCGCAGCCGTACAGCATGCCTTCGCTCTGTAAACTACAAGTGTTGCCAAATAGCCAAGCATCATTCTGTGATTCAACTGCAGCCACTTCCACGTTTCGATAAGTTGCGTACATTCCTGTGAATGACCTGGTGAAGTCTCTGATTTCTCTGTCGGTTTGATTTTGTACAGATGTATTGTTTATCTTTACACTATTAAATGGTGGTGATAAACCCTGGTCTCTGGCGTGTCACTTTTTTAAGAATTTGTTTCTGATTTTATCACATTTTTCTCCCAATTTAGTAGCCAGTTACACCCTCTCTTTCTCATGTCAATCCCCCCCCTCGTGTTGTGAGTTTGCTGCCGTAGCCCTGAGACCGGCAGGGACAAAGACGAAGTATTGGAAGCAAAGACGGAACTCGCCAAGCCGTCGACCGTAACTCCGGTACTCCAGAGCCACTCCTGTACGCAGCAAACTCATATCGGCTTCCCTCCCTCCTCCCTGGGGCGGACAGCCAATTGGCGCCCCCTAGTGTTACAGGTATGGTATGCAGCTGCCAACGATTATGTCTATTACTGTATTACGACACTGATCTCTTGCGCAGAAAAATAATTTATCTTACCATATATTAATGCACATCTAAGTTGCTCTGGATAACAGCATCTGCTAAATGCCAAAATGTATATGTAAATGCAAAATGTAGTGGCACTCCCGGCCAGAGCTGACTCTGGCATGGCCGGTGGAATCGAACCCCGTTGTAGTGGGCAGTGTCGAACGTTGTAACCGCTAGATCAGCCAGGAGGCCATTGTGTGTCACTTTTTAATGCCTTAACCTTGATCAATCGCTCACAAAGGGACACCTTATTTCCTCCATTTTTCAGCTTCTAAGATTTTGCTGGAAGTCAAATAAGGGATAGACACACTGCTATGCACACAGATAAGCGATAGACACAGTGCTATGCTTTTGTTGCATCTTCTTTAGCCTAGTTATTATTTGGCATGTGCAACTTTTTGAGTCGCTGTGTGGATATTAGTTTCTATTAAATTATTCTCAGTTGCAATTGTGTTACAGAAGGTGACTTCAGGGAAGCAATATGCTGCAGGTGAGATTGAGTATGGCTGTTCCTCAGCAGTGTTTTTGTGTCAAAATATGCAGATTTGTTTTGCCGTCAAACATTGTGTGGCCAGCAGTGATGAATGTGATATAGGTTTGTGTTGTGGTTGTTCTCGGCAGCCTCGTGATAATTGTAATTGTGTTCCGTCTGCCATCGTTATAATTTAGCTGGACTACGGCAGCGAACTATGAGGGAAGGGGGATTGAACTAAGCACAGCGGGTAATTGGTTACAAAATTGTGAGAAAAACACGGTAAAATCGGAAAAATAAAATTATAAAAGAAGCTTTATTTTATTATTTTCAAAGGGAACACCTTATTTTGGAGATCGAGGTGATACTGGGACACTGAAAACTGTTTAATATTTCATCAATTAAAATATGCGTCACATCCCCGGTGCCTCTCCCTGCCGTCTGAAGGTGGCTAATCTTGAGTTTCCAACCCCAGTAAACTAACCATGGATAAATCCAAGAAAAGAAAAGTCTTGGAGGAAAATAGAGAGTTTAATTCAGCATGGACAGATTTATTTGCTTTCACTCCTAACGATGCGGGTTTACCTGTATGCTTGATATGTGGTGAGAAATGAGCAAACAACAAAAAATTAATGTTGAAAGACATTTCCAGAACAAAACACAGCATTTGCTGAAAAGTACCAAGCTGGAGATGAAAGAAAAAAGCGATTTCGGAACTGCTGCGGAAAGCTGAGCAGAGCAAATCTACTTTCAAGAAGTGGATCAAATCTCTAAACTCAACTACTGCTGCTAGTTTTGTGGCAGCTCAGGAGATAGTAAGGCGCGGAAAGCCGTTCACGGATGGAGAATACATGAAAGAATAATTCATTAAAATATCAGAACATCTATTCTCGGACTTCAAAAACAAACGTGAAATTGTTCAGAAAATTTGAGATATGCCTCTCTCTGCAAAGACCGTCAAGGACAGGACCATTAAGATGGCATAAAACATTACCAGTCAACAAATTGAGGAGATTAATTCAGCTCCAGCATACTCAATCGCCTGTGATGAGTCAAGTGATGTAAACGATATTGAGCAGACAGCGCTGTTATGCAAATAAGGGAAGGACTCAAATAGACCTGCATGGTTCTGTGTTTTATTTCAAAGTAGGTCTACACATGCCAGTGTTTTTTTCTCCTCTTCATAAGAGTTTGAGGTTTTCCTTTGTTATAACAGGTAAAAACAGCAATAAAATGTCAACAGTTTTCTTTTTGTTGTTCTATAATTTCACAAATGCAGTGGGTGACAAAAACACATATTTACACACACGCATTTTATTTCCTATTTTAGTTCCTATAATATGTTTTTTAGTATTTTTAGTGATTTTTCCATGATATTATGGACAAAAAATTTGAATTAATTAGTATCTTGTATGACCTCCTTTTGCCTTACAAACTTGATAACTTCTGTCAAACATACTAGAAATAAGCTTTTGAATAAATGCAAATCCCTCTGTATATATAGTATAACTATAAAACTTTATACACTGTGTTATCTTCATTATAAGGGTCAAATAGGTTTTGCGGCTCCAGATGAATTTTATGTAGTGGGAGAGGGGCCAAAAATGGCTCTTTTGATAGTAAAGGTTGCCGACCCCTGGTCTAGACAGTGAGGATTTCAGGGGTACTCTTTGGAAACCTCAGACCTCGTACATTCCAAGAGTTCATATAACACACTGTGGAGGTGGCAGCCGTGGTCCACAGGAGATTCGGGTTTTCAGCACACCCCAGTGCCTCGAATCATAAAAAAAGCGAAGACCATATTGAAGTTGTTTCTCTCTCAGGTGTTCGAGGTTTCCCGGATAGTTTATCCTGCCGGTCCAAGTGTCTGTATGGCTATAAATCACGGGCTAGGTACAGAGAGTGTGCGTGTCTGGCCCTGCGGTCTTCCCAGAGGAAGTGTGTCCCATCGGGGGGGAATTCCCTGACAAGACGGTGAGGAGTTAAACCATGCCTGTATTTTTGGCTCATTGCAACATTTAAAAAAAATGAAGTAAGCTCCATTTGTCCAGGCATCGCAAGTGTGTTTTAAATCAATATTTATATGTAATGAAAATAAGATGCTTTCATTTACAACACAAGGAAACACAAGAAATTCTGACATTTAACATTTCAGGCATTTAGCAGACGCTCTTATCCAGAGCGACTTACACAGTTTACATTATTTTTACATACAATCCACTTATACAGCTGGATATTTTTACTGAAGCAATTCAGGTTAAGTACCTTTAGCTCAAGGGTACAACGGCAGATGTGTCCCACCTGGGGATTGAACCAGCAACCTCTGAGTTACAGGCCCAGTTCCCTAACCATTACACTACACTGCCGCCCAGGCTACTTCTGCTACTGTGTAGATTACATGTACATCAACGTGAGCAGCCATTTGAAATTCAATAATCTTTACAGTAATTTTTAATGTCGTGTTCAGCATAATGCTGATATTTTCAAGCCTACGACTTTCAGAGATGATACGAACAGCGTTTGAGTGTGGAGGTGGATTTGACTGTACGCGGAGGTGATTGGCTGCACCGTTGCTATAGAAATAAGAGAATTAATCCTTAAGTAACCTAACAGTACACACTGTTGTGATGACAACCCTTCGTGTCTAACAGGTAGGTATGAAAAAAACCTTTTTTTTCAAGGGCTAACCAGACCAGGGCCCATATGTACAAAGATTCTGAGAGTAGGAGTGCTGATCTAGGATCAGGTTTCCCCTGTCCATATCCTAACCATATCCATTATGAGCTAAAAGGCTAAACTGATCCTAGATCAGCACTCCTACTCTTAGAATCTTTGTACACACGGCCCCTGGAGTCTGGGAAAGTGAGGCGTTGAACGGCCGAGAGTTTGGGTGGATGGAGTTCTGCAGACACCTGCGGCAGGTTCAGCAGGTAGAACACACCTGACTGAACAGAATGTCTCCACCTGTACGGCGGGGCGGTGTTTTCAGGTGTGGCCGTAAGTGGCCGTTCCTGAAAACATTGATCTTACATCATGGCATCACCTCCACCTCCACTGTGAGAACAGTGTCAGCTGAGGCCCCAGTGTTTTTAGGATGAGACACAGAAGTGAGAACTTTTGTGAGTGAGACACAATCAGGATTGACCCCCAGCCTTGCTTCAGCTAGTGTAATCACACGCTAGTTAATCCATTTTGGCATTCCAACACCAGCATTGACGTCCATTTCAAACATGCTTTGAGAGAGAGAGAGAGAGAGAGAGAGACCCGACAGAGACACACACACACACACAGAGACACAGACACAGAGAGACACAGACACAGAGACACAAAGAGACAGAGAGAGACACAGACAGAGACACAGAGACACACAGACACAGACAGAGACACACAGACACAGACACAGAGACAGAGACAGAGAGAGACACAGACACAGAGACAGAGACACAGACACAGAAAGAGACAGAGACAGAGTGAGAGAGAGACACAGACAGAGAGAGACACAGAGAGTGACACAGAGGGAGACACAGAGAGTGAGTGTGAGTGTGAGTGTGAGTGTGAGTGTGTGTGAGTGTGAGTGTGTGTGTGTGAGTGTGAGTGTGAGTGTGTCACAGAGCACACATGCTGCCCAGGTGCGTCTGGGCTCTGGATCAGGGCGATGTGAGCCAGATGTGGACTCCGTGGAGACCGCAGGACTGTCTGTTTAAGGCTCAGCACAGGGAACCCCGCAGTCATAAAGCATCTCAAAGCAGGAGTGCTGATCTAGGATCAGGTTTCCCCTGTCCATATCAGAGCCTTATCCAGTATGAGCTAAAAGGCTAAACTGATCCTAGATCAGCACTTTACTCTGAGACGCTTCATGAATTTTGGCCCGGAGCTAAAAGTGGAAGGCACTAATTATGTAACTGAATCATGTACAACTGAGTTTGTGCCTAGAGACACAGAGAAGTGTGTCTGTATGTGTGTGTATGTATATGTGTGCGTGTGTGCGTGTGTGTGTGAGTGTATGCAGGACAGAGCGTGTGTGTGTGTGTGTGTGTGTGTGTGTGTGTATATTTGTGTGTGTGTGTGTGTATGTTTGTATGTGTGTGTGTGTGTGTGTGTGTGTGTGTGTGTGTGTGTGTGTGTATGTAATATTGTGTTTGTGAGTGTGTGTGTATATACAGTATATGTATGTATATGTGAGTGTGTGTGTGTATACAGTATCAAATCAAATTTATTTGTATAGCGCTTTTTACAATTTAATTGTCACAAAACGCTTAACAGAGGGGGAACCCAGGCCTAGACCCCCCCAAAAGCAAGCCTAAAGGCAACAGTGGCAAAGAAAAACTTCCTTGATAGGGGAGGAACCTTGGGAGGAACCAGACTAAAAGGGGGAGCCCATCCTCTTCTGGCCCGGACAGGGTGTGTCCAAAAAAGACCATGTCATGGTCAGTCCAAGGTGGCTCAGGGCTGAAAGACTTTGCCCCTCCTGAGTTAGGTAGTCAGCGGGGAAGGCTAAACCAGTATATGTATGTATATGTGTGTGTGTATATGTGATATTGTGTGTGTGTGAGTGTGTGTGTATACAGTATACAGTATGTATGTATATGTGAGTGCATGTGTGTGTGTGTATGGCGTGTGTGTGTGTGTGTGTGTGTGTGTGTGTGTGTGTGTGTGTGTGTGTGTGTGTGTTTATATGTGATATTGACACATATATGACATGATATTGACAGATATATGACACATGATATGACATATGATATTGACAGATATATGACACATCCCAAAAAAAATATATATATATTGTGTGTGTATACAGTATATGTATGTATATGTGAGTGTGTCTATGTGATATTGTGTGTGTGTGTGTGTGTGTGTGATATTGTGTGTGTGTGTGTGTGTGTGTATATGTGATATTGTGTGTGTGTGTGTGTATATGTGATATTGTGTGTGTGTGCGTGCGTGCGTGCATGTGTGCATGTGTGTGTGTGTGTGTGTGAGGGGGGGATGGTCCAGCACAGACCTGATTTAATACCACGGCTCTGCCTCATGGGGTCCCGCCGCAGGTGAGGAACATGAAATGTGTTTTAGAGTTCCTCCCACACGCTGCGTTTCTGCATGAATGGAACAAGCTGAGTCCCACACTTTTATCACCCCACAGACCACAAGTTCCACCACCCGCCAGGCAGCTCAGAGTTACTGCTGCCACCAGGGCCGGAACGAAACGCTCATCTACGCCGTCCAGGTCACGGAACAGGCTGTTTGGGGAGAACCATACACTTCAATAAAAGGGTCATATGGACAAACTTAATGTCAAATATGTTTCCACTTCAGATATATTTTCAACAGAAATGTGTCTCTCTTAAGTCAGCCTTTAGGGTCACAGCTTGAGTTGGGTGAACTGTGGAGCAGCTTGTGGCTCTCTGGGCCCAGGGTTCGAGGGCGGGGTTCCTGTGTCAGGATGGTATTCAGGGCTGCAGTAAGTCAGGACTCCAACACCCCAAGAGACTCTGCCCCTTGTGTTTATCTACATTCCATTCATACAGCTGGATATTTTAATGAAGCAGTTCAGGTTAAGTACCTTTAGCTCGAGGGTACAACTGCAGTGCCCCCACCTGTGAATTAAACCAGCAACCTCTGAGGTACAAGCTCCAGCTCGCTAGCCGCTGCGCTGTGGCCCTGCCCCGAGATGGAACGTCGCCCCCCTTCTGCTCTTTAGGAACGCCCTACTGCTCCTCGGCGAGCTTGTGCCAGCTCACCCACCGCTCATCCTTCCTTCTGCCTGCAGGGGGAACGGGGGCTATGGGGAGCCAAATAACATACAGTGTACATACCAGGGTTTGGGGATCAACTCCATTTCAAATCATTCAATTCAGGAAAATGAACTGAATTGTCCATAATGTTATATGATGATATGATATTTTCAATTAATTAACTGATTGAATTTCAATTAACGTCTTGAGCAAGGCACTGGAGGACGTGTTGTTAGTTTGCCTCTCAGGGATCCTCTTTGAAATGAGCAGAAAAAATGTCAGTCTGAGCAAAAAAGAGATGCTCATTAAACAGACTGAAAACCAGGCTCAAAATCAGGCCTAGTTTGTGTGTGAGTCAGAGCTGCACCACATGATGCACACAGCATCCGCCTCAATCCACCATCTAGAGACCACAGGCTCTCTCCTCTCCTCTTCCCTCCTCTCTCCCCTCCCCTCCCCCTCCCTCCTCCCCTCTCCCCCTCTCCCTCTCCCCTCCCTCTCCTCTCCTCTTTCTCTCTCTCCTCTCTCTCCCTCCTCTCTCTCTCTCTCCTCCCTCTCTCCCTCTCTCTCTGCCTCCTCCCCTCTCCTCCCCTCCCTCCCTCCCTCTCTCCTCTCCCCTTCCCTCCTCCTCTCCTCTCCTCTTTCCTCCTCCCTCCTCTCCTCTCCTCTTTCTCCTCTCCTCTCTCTCTCCCACTCTCTCCTCTCCTCTCTCCTCCTCTCTCTCCCCTCTCTGCTACTCCCCTCCCCTTTCCTCTGTCCTCTTTCCCTCCTCTCCTCTCCCCTTCCCTCCTCAACCTCTCCCTCCTCTCCCCTTCCCTCCTCCTCCCCTCTCCTTTCCTTCCCTCCTCCCCTCCCCTCCCCTCCTCCCTCCCTCCCCTCCCTCCCTTTCTCCTCTTCCCCTCCTCCTTTCCTCCTCTCCTCTCTCTCTCCTCTTCCTCCTCCTCCTCTCCTCCCCTCTCTGCTACTCCCCTCCCCTTTCCTCTGTCCTCTTTCCTCCTCCCCTCCTCTCCTCCTCTCCTCCTCTCCTCCTCCCCTCTCCTTTCCTCCCCTCCCCTCCTGTTCATGTGAAAGGAGGATGTGTGTCTATTTTCCTGCAGGCACTTTTTATCAGCTCAGTGAATGGAGCCAGATGCTGCAATTTCCCTGCCCACACAAACACACACAAACATAAACACACACACACACACACACTCTCAAACACTCCCAAACAGGGCATTGCATTTATCTCCACACACACTCATAAACACACACAACACACACACACACTCACACACAAAGCGGGCATTGCGTTTATCTCCACACACACACATACTGTATATATATATACACAAATATATTAATTTAAAAACCTAACCTTTCCGGCCCTGTTTTATAGATGTGGTGTGCATCTGTTTACAATGGCATCTGTTGTTGCTGTACTGATCTGTTGCTAGCTGTGATTATTCTTCCCATTTCAAAGGCACTCACTGTACGTCTCTTTGGATAAGATCTTCTGCTAAACGCTTAACGTGTAAAATGTCAGATGTCAGAGGACATGACATAAAAAAGGAAAACCATGCAAAGAACAGCCAGTGCTGACTTTGTTTACCTGTGTGTGTTTATTTTGTTTACCTGCTTGTCGACATCTGTTTGATTTTAGTCTCTTTGTTGATGTCAGTTTTAAATCTTCTCCTCCGATAGCATAGCGGTCTAGTGCACCCTGGCTGGAGTGTGAGCTGCCTATCACGGTCGCGGTTTGAAACCCGTCTCTACCAGACCAGCCCTGGTGGGGAGCTCCGATTGGGGAGCGGCGTTTGGCTGTCCGCCCCAGGGGGAGGGGGAAGGGGAGAGCTGGCACGAGCTCGCCGAGGAGCGGTAGGGCAACCTCGTAAACAGGGTTGGGCGAGTTCCATCTTGAAGGAGGCGAATGTTGCCTCGAGGTATTAGCTTGTCCTGCGGAGGCGGGCGGTGAGTTTGTGAGGGAGTGTAAATCAAAAAAGAAAGGGTATAATTTTTTTTAAACATTTTAACATTTAGCAGACGCTCTTATCCAGAGCAACTTACAGGATATGCATTAATACATGGTAGGAACAATCATAGTTTGCGCAAGAGATCAGTGCAGTAATACAGCGATAGACATCGTTGTAGGCAGCTGCGTACCATACCTGTAACACTGGGAAGGAAAAGGTTGGTAATTATTTTTACTAAAAAAATTTTTTTAAATAAGGAGTAAGCAGGGATACAGAATTCAGTGGTAGTGGAGTCTGAAAATGTGGGTTTTGAGTCTCTTGTGGAAGATCGCAAGTGATTCCGCGGTCCTGACCGATTGCGGAAGGTCGTTCCACCAGCGAGGGATCAGGACAGAGAAGAGGCGAGACCGCGAGGGTGGGCGGAGGGATGGGGCAGTCAGTTTGCCAGAGGAGGTGGAGTGGAGGGGTCTGGCTGGGGTGTAGGGTGTGATGAGTGTCTGGAGGTATGGGGCAGCAGTACCTCTAGCCCAGGGGTGGGCAGTCTTACCCTGTGTGGGCCGGTGTGGGTGCAGGCTTTTGTTCCAGCCCAGCAGTAGCTCACCTGATTTGACTAATCAGCTAATCAAAGTCTTCAATCAGGGCTTTGATTAGTGGAATCAGGTGTGTCACTGTTCAGCTGGAACAAAAGCCTGCACCCACACCGGCCCACACAGGGTAAGATTGCCCCCCCCCCTGCTCTAGCCGCTTGAAAAGCAAGCACCAGTGACTTGAATCTGATGCGTGCTGCGATGGGGAGCCGGTGCAGAGAGGAGAGTAGAGGGGTGACGTGGGTGGAGCCAGAAGCGTCATGCCCATACAAACTGCCCCGTGGGGCATAACTGCACGTGCCCCCTCAGATTTTTTCTGATTCCTTTTTTTTCAGATTTTTTATTTTATTTTATTACCATTTAAACAAAAAAAAAAATGTAGTTATGATCGTTTTATATTATGAGTCAAACGTATTCTTATAATTATGTCATAGATCATACCTCAAAAAGTCACACACCCCCTTTGCCTATGGTTGGTTCTTCCAAGTGTAAAGGTTTTGTTTTGCAAAGTGCGCGCACTGACCGGACCGGTCATATCAATGAGAGAGGTAGAGACGGTTGCAGGTGCAGTTGGCTGCTCAAGAGGTTAGTAGAGCAATAATCCCCTTTTCAAACTTGTGAAAAAGAAATGCAATTCGTTTTACAAAGGTATTGCGTTTAAGAAATATCTGGTTTGCTTTGCAAGATAGTTGTCTAGCTACCAGCTAGCTAGCTAAAGTTAGCATCCCTCAATCCGGTTGTTTAGCTAGCTCAGCTGTCTGTCAGGAGTTGACTGATTGCAGAGCTGATAGTTACCACCATCACTATCACAGGTTATAGTTCGCAAAAGACTGAATTCCTTTTAGTATCTCCAGGTGACAGGCATGCAGAGGAAAATATCAGCGTTTTTTGTTAAGCAAGCAGAAAGCCCCATCCCTTCCCTGAGGCAGGATACAGACGGGGCAAGACGAGGTAGGTTAGCTAGCTAAACTAGCTATCTAAGTAGGTATGTTACAAAATTTTGAAATGTTATAAATCGAGCCTGATATCCCACCAGATAGAGCATGAAAATTAATCTAATTTGATACCTTATTCACTCTCATATGTTAAGTTTTAAGGAAGTTATGGTCATTTTAACACTCGAAAATTTGCATATTGATTTTCAATGGGCTTGAAACAAAAGCTGTGACCCAATAACATAAATGGCCATAACTTTCTTAAAAAGAAAGATAATTGCATGACATTTTCAAATTACAGATTGAAGCATTCTAAAAACGATATGATATCTTAATTTGAATGATCTGAAATTACATTACATAATCAATTAATCACATAATTACATGTTGCACACCGCCGCGACACGGCAAAAACCATGGCAGGCAGTGAGCATTTGGGCAAAGATATCTCACATTCGGGTCAAAAATATCGCATTTCGCAACGACAGATTTCAATGAAATTTCAACAGAAACAAGATAAAATATTGTTGGATACCTTTTATTACCTTTGCGATATATGACCAAAACCGAGACTTTGAAGCATGTTTAAAATCGAGCAATGTTTAATCAAATTTCGAAACAAGACGAAGGATCGAGTTTTTAACTACGTTATATCGCAGACATATGGTGAAATAAAACCCCACAGCCAATGAAAAGCCTGCAGTTTTGGGAGACGCGCATAATCACTGCTCGCGCAGAGACACCGGCATATCTAGAGCGCCGCTGCGCACCCGAATTGTAACATACCTAATCTAAGTGAGATTTGTGACGTGCTCTGACAGAATCAGTCTAATTTGCAATGGCTGATTTGCATAGAAATACCATTTCATTTCACCACGTAGATTTTTGTCCGTTTTGGGTTGAAATTAAATTAAATGTAAAAGCACTTTGGGCTACATTGTTTGTATGAAAAGTGCTATACAAATAAAGTTTATTATTATTAATAAAAACTAGTGGTTTTGAGTTGTGCCCCCCTCAGATTTTTGCCTTGCATGACGCCCCTGGGTGGGGCTACCAAATTGAGAGGAAAAACTGGGAAAATATCTGAAACAAACAAAAAACTAAAAAAGCTCACCCAGTAAAACCTGTTCTGAATCAGCAGGGTGGCCAATCAGCTTGAAGCTGAGCCAGTTAGTGGGTATACATTACATTACATTACATTACAGGCATTTGGCAGACGCTCTTATCCAGAGCGACGTACAACAAAATGTTAACCGTAGTCAAGAACAGTTTAGCTGAAAGCCACCCTAGTGGGAAGTACAGTTCCTGGGTGCTAGGAGCAACCACATAGTTAAACTAGGACCCTGTAGGTAAATCTGTAGCCACAATTCAAAGGCAGCAATAAAGCAATCAATGCAGAAAATAATGCCTAAGCCTAATACAATACATAAACAAGTAGACATGTGTAATACTAAGCAGCTACGTCCCTAAGGGGCGTAGCCCCTCCAAGAGACGTGTTTGTAAGTATATTTTGGCGAGCTTTTAGCACGTTAGCTCATGTTGGACGTGCTTCACAGTCTCCGGATCTGTGCGCTGAGAGCAGTTGTTCTGAGGAGGGCGTCCCCGTAGTCCATCGCCCTGAGTCATCGGTTTCACTGCTCTGTGTGACTCGCTGCAGCTCGTTCAGCGATCACGTTCTCACGAGCACGCGGCTGGAGAGAGCGATCACGTTCTCACGAGCACGCGGCTGGAGAGAGCGATCACGTTCTCACGAGCACGCGGCTGGAGAGAGCGATCACGTTCACACGAGCACGCGGCTGGAGAGAGCGATCACGTTCTCACGAGCACGCGGCTGGAGAGAGCGATCACGTTCTCACGAGCACGCGGCTGGAGAGAGCGATCACGTTCTCGCGAGCACGCGGCTGGAGAGAGCGACAAGGAGCCGCGGAGGAGTTCAGACGTGGTCCTGCTCTGGGAGGGGTTTCTCACGAGCACGCAGCTGGAGAGAGCGATCACGCGGTCGGAGCCGCGGAGGAGTTCAGACGTCAGGGTCCTCAGCTCTGACTGGGCTTTTCACTTTAGGAGAGATGCAACAACGAAACCAACAGGGGAGATGAGCAGCATGGCTGTGGCTCTGTTAGCTGTGAATAACAAAGAGCAGCATTTCAGCACAAACAAAGAAGGTCCACACACACAACTCCATCACACCACCAATCACAGACGCCTCCATCAAACCACCAATCACAGACACCGCCATCAAACCACCAATCACAGACACCTCCATCAAACCACCAATCACAGACACCTCCATCAAACCACCAATCACAGACACCTCCATCACACCATGAATCATACTAGGCTGCCAGTGACACACTGACGTACACAAGGAGATTATTCGCTTAAATCAGCTAAAAAGAAACAAATCTACAAACTTTTGTCTCCCTGTGTTACAGATACGGTATGTAGCTGCCAACAATGATGTCTATCGCTGTGTTACTGCACTGATCTCTTGCGCAAACTATGATTATGATTGATCTTACCACGTATAGATGCACATCTTGTAAGTCGTTCTGGATAAGAGCGTCTGATATATCTCTAAAATGTCAATGTAAATCAGCTCATCACGTTGGGATTAGCGCAGGTTATCTCCGGAGGGGGGCTGTGTGCCACAATAAAGACGCTTGAGTAAATGAGGGATACAAGTATATGGAGATAACTTAAACATCTAAAAAACTAAAACATCTGGGCTTCATCTATCTGTCCATTGTTACATGGCTTTACATGTCTTAAAAAAAAAAAAAAAAAAAAATGTATTCGTTTTTTTCCCTTTTCCTCCCAATTTAGTGGCCAATTACACCCTCTATTTATTAAGATTTGCCCTCCCCACACGAGTCCGCCGCTCATCTCTACGAGGCAAGCTAATTCTCAGAGGGCAGCGAACTCCGCTTCCTTCGAGACGTAATTCGCCCACCCACGTTCTGGAGACTCCCTTACGTGCTTCACAGCGGACCCGAGCCGGCTCACCCTCCCCCTCCCCTGGGGCAGACAGCCAAACGCCCCCGCCCCGATCGGGGCTGACCACCAGGGCTGGTCTGGTAGAGAAGGGTTTTTAACCGCGTCCCTGACAGGCAGCGCACACCGTATCAGACCAGCCAAAATACGATGCGTTAGACCGCTATCCGCCACCCCCCGTGTTGGGGCATAGTCCTGTCCGTGTGCTCCACCCCCGCTTGTGCAGGGAGGGCTGGGCTGTCCCCAGTGTGAGCCAGGCCCTGGGCCCTCTGTGCGTGTGCATGTGTGTGTGTGTGTGTGTGTGTGTGTGTGTGTGTGTGTGTGTGTGTGTTTGTCTGTGTTTGTGTTTGTGTCTGTGTGTGTGTCTGTGTCTGTGTCTGTCTGTCTGTGTCTGTGTGTCTGTGTGTGTTTGTGTGCGTGTGTGTGCGTGTGTGTGTGTGTGTGTCTCTGTGTCTGTGTCTGTGTGTCTGTGTGTGTGTGTGTGTGTGTGTGTGTGTGTGTGTGTGTGTGTGTATGTGTCTGTGTCTGTGTCTGTGTCTGTGTGTGTGTGTGTGTGTGTGTGTGTGTGTGTGTGTGTGTGTGTGTGGCGTGCGTGCGTGCTGTGTGTTTCCAGCTGGCCTTAATCAGCTCAGCTCACTGAAAACATGTGGAGTGCTCCAGTGCATTTAACTGATTCAAACCCAATGCAAAGCTTGGCTCAGCGCTGTGTCAGTGTACTGTAATGGTTAGGGAACTTGACTTGTAATTCAAAGGTTGCAGGTTCAATTCCCAGGTGGGGGCACTGCTGTTGTACCCTTGAGCTAAAGGTACTTAACCTGAATTGCTTCAGTAAAATATCCAGCTGTATAAATGGATTGTGTGTGAAGAAATGTCAACTGTGTAAGTCGCTCTGGATATGAGCGTCTGCTAAATGCTTAAAAATGTTAAAAATGTCGCTTTGTTTGAGGTTTTAGCTATTCCTCCGGCAGGTGTTACCTGGTATCCACACTCTCAGAGTTTCAGCACCTCTCACCTGCCATTCAAGCAGTTAGCTGATCAGGCAAAACACATTTTTTCTGAAGGCATTGTATATTTCACAGAACACTTTATAATAATATAAATCAGTGCATCATTTGCCTGGAAACCGCTAGAGATTATGAGCCAGCGCTTAAATGAATATGGTAAGCATTAGTAAGCATTTCTGTCCCTGTGATCTGAGGGGAAAATCTTTGTGAGAGGCCCTATTGCAATGGTAATGTGAGATAGTTAGTTTCGTGCACTTCCTTACTGGTATGGATGTGCGGCTCTTTAGCGATGTGTGTGAGTGTGTGTGCTTGTGAGTGTGTGTGTGTGTGTGTGCTTGTGAGTGTATGTGTGTGTGTGTGTGCTTGTGTGTGTGTGTGTGTATGTATGTGTGTGTGTGTGTGTCTTTTTGAGTGTGTGTGTGTCTTGTGTTTGTGTGTGTGTGTCTATGTGTTTGTTTCTTTGTGTGTGTCTGTGTCTATGTGTCTGTGTGTCTCTGTGTGTGTGTGTGTGTGTGTGTGTGTGTGTCTCTGTGTGTGTGTGTGTGTGTGTGTGTGCTTGTGAGGGGGTTGTAATATGAGAAGGCTAACTGGTGAGACTCTGGGGGGTGTTGATTGAAGGGGGTGTGGGTTGGGGCCACGCCCCCAGGGTGTCCGGCCCGCTCCTCTCCAGGTTTTACGGCTCTTTGGGGCTGAAAGGCTTTTTAAAACGTCCCACAGACCCGTGACCCCTGCCTCTGAGAGCAGGCCCAGCCCCAAAACCGCGCCAGGTGTTCAGCGTTAAAATATGGATGTGTCGTTCTCTGGTCCAGAGCGAAGTTTCTAAAATAATGTGCCTGCTCGCAGCTCAAAAAGTATTCGGTTATTAAAAATTGTGGCAATATTTCTAATAATAGTATTATAATTTGTGCAATAACTGAATTTATCTTGGAAACAGCAGAATCATTCAGGATTGGGAATTGGCCTCATTTTGATCTATATTCAGGTTAATAGTATAGGCCATTTAGCAGTCGTTTTCATCCAAATTGATTTACAGTAGTGAATGCATACATTTTTCAGTATATTAATGTAAGCTATACACACTAATCACCACCAGGGGGAGCTCTCTGTTTTGCTTTTCTTTTTAAATGTGCTGATCGCGTGCTCCAGTGATTTGTAGTGGCTGTTATCTCTGCCCGCCTCCCTCCTCTCTCTCTCTCTAGGCTGTTCTTTCATAGTGCCCCCTCCCCCTCCTCTCTCTTAGCTGTTCTCCTGTAGGCTGTTCTGCTAGTTCTCCTCTCTCTTTATCACCCTGTAGTGGCTGTTCTCCCCCCCCCCCCCTCTCTCTCTCTCTCTCTCTCTCTCTCTCTCTCTCTTTTAGGCTGTTCTCTCATAGTGCCCCCTCCTCCTCTCTATGACAGGCATTTGCTGCAGCTGCTTTAATTGACTGTCTGCCTTTTTCCACCGAACGCAACGGGTCGCACGTTTTTTGTCCACGCAGCGGCCTGCCTCATTCTGATTGGCTCTGGCCGGCTGGCCCTGTGGTTGCTGGGGCAACCGAGCAGGCCTGGGTTTAGCATGATCAGGGGAATCCGAGGGGCTGCCCCGCTGGCCCCGCCCCTTCCCAGCAAAGAGCTCCCCTCAGCATCTTCATCAAGATCCCCCCTCTCCTCTCCCCCTCTCCTCTCCTCTCCCCCTCTCCTCCCTCTCCCCCTCTCCTCCTCCTCCCCTCCTCTCCTCCTCCCTCCCTCCCTCCGTTCATCTCCTCCTCTCCCCCTCTCCTCCTCCTCCCCTTCCTCTCCTCTCCCCTCTCCTCCTCTCCTCCCTCCTCCCTGGAAGGGCAGCACGGGACCACAGGCAAGGGCGATGTCCTCAAACCCGCTGCCCGGAAACCCCCCAAACAAATCCCTGTTCCGGAAACGGGGCAGCCTGCAGATCACGGCCGGCGCTGGTGAGTGGGGCGGGGCCGCGGGGGGGCCGCGGGGGTCGGGGCCTGGGGGTCTCGGCGAGCAGTGTGGGGTTTGTAACTGAGAGGTTGCTGGTTCAATTCCCAGGTGGGACACTGCCGTTGTACCCTTGAGATAAAGGTACTTAACCTGAATTGCTTCAGTAAAATATCCAGCTGTATAAATGGATTGTAAAGAAATGTAAACTGTGTAAGTCACTCTGGATAAGAGGGTCTGCTAAATGCCTGTAATGGAAGGGGGAGGGGCGGGTCGGGGGTCGGGGGAGGGTGGGGAGGGTGCAGGTGCAGGTCCTGTCCTGTCCTGTGGAATGAGGGGGGCACTCTCAGTAGAGACAGCTGCTGCACATAACAACCTCAACACCAGGGTCCCTGTGAGCCAGGAACAAAGACTCTCAGAGTAGGAGTGCTGATCTAGGATCAGTTTAGCATTTTAGCTCATAATGGATATGGTTAGGATATGGACAGGGGGAAACCTGATCCTAGATCAGCACTCCTACTCTTAGAATCTTTGTACACACGGGCCCTGACCTCTGTTTTAACAGGCTGCTGTGTTTGAGGCACATCCTCTTCTCTCTCTCTCTCTCCCACTCTCTCTCTCTCTCTCTCTCTCTCTCTCTCTCTCTCTCTCTCTCTCTCTCTCTCTCTCTCTCTCTCTCTCTCTCTCTGCCCACTTCCCTTCCCTCTCTCTCTCTCTCTCTCTGTCCACTTCCCTCTCTCTCTCTCTTCCCTCTCTCTCTTCCTCTCTTCTCTCTCTCTCCACTTCCCTTTCTCTCTCTCTCTCTCTCTCTCTCTCTCTCTCTCTCTCTCTCTCTCTCTCTCTCTCTCTCTCTCTCTCTCTCTCTGTCCACTTCCCTTTCTCTCTCTCTCTCTCTCTCTCTCCTCTCTCTGTCCACTTCCCTTTCTCTTCTCTCTCTCTCTCTCTCTCTCTCTCTCTCTCTCTCTCTCTCTCTCTCTCTCTCTCTCTCTCTCTCTCTCTCTCTCTCTCTCTCTCTCTCTCTCTCTCTCTCTCTCTCTCTCTCTCTCTCTCTCTCTCTGCACACATGGCTGAGCATGAACACAGAGTGCATGTCCCATCAGATAACATGAAGACACACTGAGTTCTTAAAGAAGAAGCGTTCCACCCCATGAAGCGTGGGTGGCAGTGTAGTGTAATGGTTAGGGGAACTGGGCTTGTAACTCAGAGGTTGCTGGTTAAATTCCTTCAATTGCTGGAACACTGTTGTTGTACCCTTGAGCTAAATGTACTGAAGCTGAGTTCCTTCAGTAAAATATCCAGCTGTATAAATGGATTGTATGTAAAGAAATGTAAACTGTCTAAGTCGCTCTGGATAAGAGTGTCTGCTAAATGCCTAAAATGTAAAATGTGTTGATTTGAGTTCTACAGGTCCTGTGGTTCCTGTCAGCAGGAACACAAAAACATACAGGACTTGTGACACAACGTCCACACCTGTTCTGAACACTTCTTCTGTTTGATTTAGTGTCTATTTATGTAGATTCTCCACAGAACTCGCCCAACCAGCCTACCGCTCCTACCCACACCGCTCCTTGCCCCCTCCCCCTCTGCCCCCACACCGGCCCTGGGGCAGACAACCAAATGCTGCCCCTGATCAGGGCTCCTCACCAGGCCCGGTCTGGTACACTCGATCATGATAGGCAGCTCACACTCGTAAAGGACCAGCCAATACGGGTGCGTTGCTGCCCCTGAGAGGGTTCCCTCACCAGGCGCTATCCGAGGCCCCATAAAACTTACAGAATTACTCTCACACGGTCAAATAATACTGCAGTGCGGATCCCCACCATTTTCTCTCTCTCTCTCTCTCTCCCTTTCTACATCTCTTTCTCTCTCCCTGTCTCTCTCTCTCTCTCTCCCCCTCCTCCCCCTCACCCAATCTGAATTATTGAGCCACTGCGGTACAGAGTTTTATCTCATTAACCCCTTGTAGTGACACACAGTCCCATTTAAAGGCACGGGGCTTCCTGCTGAACTCAAGCGCAATCCTCACCCATTCAGATCCTCTGAGCACTCACACTGGAGTCAGACTCAATTCACACTGGAGTCAGACTCAATTCACACTGGAGTCAGACTCAATTCACACTGGAGTCAGAAGGAGTCAGACTCCAGTGTAAAGGAGCAGCAGAGAGAGGCTGTGCCCCCCGGGCCAGGTTAAGAGTGGCAGTGTAGTGGGAACTGGGTTTGTAACTCAGAGGTTGCAGGTTTGATTCTCAGGTCAGGCACTACTGTTGTACCCCTGTTGTAGATTAATGGCACTGAATTTTTTCAGTAAAGAAAGTAATCTCGATTCCACCAAGTCGCGCCAGTATCGCCTCTGTACGGGAATGCCACTAGGGGGGGCAATTGGCTGCCCGGCCCAGGAAAGGGGGGAAGGAAGCCGATATGAGTTGGCTGCGTATAGGAGTGGCCCTGTGCGCATTCTGGAGTTACGGTGACGGCTTGGCGGGTTCTGGCGGTGCCCCGCCGCATGTCTCTGCTGGTGTCAGGACTACGGTAGCAAACTCTCAATATGGGGGTGGAAAAAGGGGTAATTGGATACTAAATTGGGGAGAAAAATGAGGGTGACCTAATTGGATACTAAATTGGGCCATGTGGCAGGGTTAATGTGGCAGGGTTTTGATTGGCTGCCATGTGACCTGTTGGTTATGATTGGCTGCCATGTGGCAGGGTTGCCATATGGCAGGGTTTTGATTGGCTGCCATGTGCAGGGTTTTGATTGGCTGCCATGTGGCAGGGTTATGATTGGCTGCCATGTGGCAGGGTTATGATTGGCTGTCATGTGGCAGGGTTATGATTGGCTGCCATGTGGCAGGGTTTTGATTGGCTGCCATGTGGCAGGGTTTTGATTGGCTGCCATGTGGCAGGGTTATGATTGGCTGCCACGTGGCAGGGTTGATTGGCTGAGGGTTGGCTGCCATGTGGCAGGGTTATGATTGGCTGCCATGTGGCAGGGTTATGATTGGCTGCCATGTGGCAGGGTTATGATTGGCTGCCATGTGGCAGGGTTTTGATTGGCGTGTAGTCACTGAGCCGTTTTGTGAGGCGTGGAGGGTGGCGTTGAGTTTCTGTGCGGAGCGAGGCGTTGTGTCAGAAACGTGCCGGGGCAGGGCCGTTCTCCCGTTCACTACTCAAAGATTAAGAGAAGAAAATGTGAACGGTTCTAAAAGCACGGTCGCAGCAGATTCTCAGAGCTCACGCCCAGAACAATAAACACAGGAGCAGATGGGAAGCGTTTGGGCTGTTGGGGCCGTTCCTCCTGCTCTCCCTTCCTCTCCACCGCACAGCTGCTGTTTGCAGAGCACGAGGGAAGGACAGAGCTGGACCTGGGCATTTATATTGTGAATATTTGAGAAAAGAAACAGACTCCAGCAGAGTTTATTTACCTCTCCTTGAGCAGACTCAGAGCATCATTGACCCTGTGTGACTCTCTGTGATTATGTGTGTGTCTCTGTGTGTCTCTGTGTGACTCTGTGTGTCTCTGTGTGTCTCCGTGTGTCTCTGTGTGACTCTGCGTGTCTCTGTGTGTCTCTGTGTCTCCATGTGACTCCATGTGTGTGTGTGTGTGTGTGTGTGTGTGTGTGTGTGTGTGTGTGTGTGTGTGTGTGTGTGTGTGTGTGTCTGTGTGTCTCTGTGTGGCCCGTTAGGAATGAGATTCTCTAACACATACAAAGAAACATGTCCAATAAAAACCATAACTGCCTTATTATTATTATTTATTTATTTATTTTTACAATGAGCAGCCGATAAAAGTGTGTGGGTCTTCTCCAGATTGTCGTGGGTGTGTAAAATGTTACTCATTAATTGCGGCAGTTCCCTGCGCGAGGAGATAAGAGGGTCCTGATTACAGATCTGATTACGCCTCAAACCCACCGGCGCTGAGCCACACACACTCGCCCTTTGATCCCCGTACCTCTATCAGATGGGTGTGCCTCTGGCCACCAATCTCCGGGCTTCCCCTGTGACCTTTGACCCTGCGGGCTTGTGTCACCACAGGAGCTGTTTCCCTCCTCTCCCTCCCAAAAACAGAAAAACAGATCAGAGTGAAGGAAGCTTCCGACAGCCGCAAGGTAGGGTGGCTTTCAAACGCTGGCCAGATTGGGACAGGCTCCTGTACCAGCTGTCTTGTTTTCCAGAATTGCTGCACACAATCTTTCCTGATATTGGCAATAAGATTCTCTAAGACGAACAAAGAAAAATGCATTTCTTAACAACCAATGCATTTTTGAATCTTAACTGTGTGGCTCAACTGTGTGTCAATAGCTGATGAAGGTATTTTGAATCTTATTTAGGGTATAGTAGGTAGAGCGTGGTTCTGTGTTCTGTGGTAGGCTCAGTAGGTAGAGCGTGGTTCTGTGTGTCTCAGTGGCTCAAGTAGGTAGAGCGTGGTTCTGTGTGGCTCAGTAGGTAGAGTGTGTGTTCTGTGTGGCTCAGTAGGTAGAGTGTGGTTATGTGTGGCAATGTAGGTAGAGCATGGTTCTGCGTGGCTCAGTAGGTAGAGCATGGTTCTGCGTGTCTCAGTAGGTAGAGCATGGTTCTGTGTGGCTCAGTAGGTAGAGCGTGGTTCTGTGTGGCTCAGTAGGTAGAGCATGGCGCTAACAACACTTAGGTTGTGGGTTCAATTCCCATTAGGGCCACATATACTGAAAAATGTATGCATTCATTTCTATAAGTTGCTTTGGATAGAAACGTCTGCTAAATGGTGTATATATATATATTTAAAACAGCTCATTCTTCTACAGTTCATCTCTCTGCTCTGATTTTGCCCCCACTCTCTCACCTCTTCAGGGGTGCATATTGGGGAAGACAGGGCTACGTTATCTGTAATATCTGAATTGTGGCGCCATTTAACTATGTGGTTGCAGCACCCAGCTTTTATCCAAAACTGTTCTTGACTTACAGTAGTGAATGCATACATTTTCAGTATATGTTTAGGCCCCAGTAGTGAATGCATACATTTTCAGAACCCACAACCTAAGCGTTGCCAACGCTGTGCTCTACCAACTGAGCCACACAGAACCACTGTATCTGCCGCTATACTATCTGTATGTCTGTCTGTGTGTGTGTGTGTGTGTGTGCGTGTGCGTGTGCGTGTGCGTGTGGGTGTGCGTGTGCGTGTGCGTGTGCGTGTGCGTGTGCTTGCGTAAACGTGTGTGTCGGATTCTTTGACCTCATTGTGACCTCATTGGGACTCAAAATCGTTTTGGTCTGTTGAGGGTCACTTTGGAAGTTGTAGTTGTAGTTCTCCCTTTAATCCACCAGGGGGCTAGCTTGTCGACAAGAGCAGGAACGCAGGGATGTGTTTATAAGTGCAGATACACCCCGCTTTGTAAAGGGAGAGGGGAGGGGGCAGGTAAGATTGTCTGAGGGGTTTAGGGAGGCTCAGGTGGCACTGGTTGTGTAGGTTAAAGTAGCCACTGTGTCTGCCCATGACCTGATAGCCAGTCACATCTATGACCAGAATTGCTGCATTTAAAGGCAGACTGCAGTGCTATGGAGACACTATATGGAATCAGCTGGACATGTCTACCAGGGAACAAACAAATCTGCAGGCTTTCAAATATAAACTCAAAGCTGTGCTTTAGCACACAGGATTGGATGCGTAGAACGTCATGCTATTGATATGTTTTTAATTGTTTTTATTTTTGTCTCGAGTTGTCTTAGTAAATGTACCCAGGACTCCCTGGAAGACAGTATTATTTCTGAATGGACTATGTGTAATTCACACCCCTTCATCTGTGTAGTCTCTGCCCCGCCCCTTCACCACGCCCCTCCCCCGTGTCGAGCCAGCCCATTGGATGCCTGCCAACACGTATTTATGACAGTGTTTCACCACACAGACAGGGTTAGAGTTTGTCACTCTGTGAGTGTGTGTGTGTGTGTGTGTGTGTGTGTGTGTGTGTTATATTTCATTGGGTTTCCGGTCTTTATTCATTAGGCTGTCTGATTGGAGTGCTAATATTTCTGCACTGGCAGTGGTTCAGTTTTCTGCTCTCACACATGGCTTAGAATGGCTTCATTCAGCCTCAACAGGTACAAAGTATCTTACAAACGTCAACGCACAAAACAGAACTAGATAATAGTAAGACGGGCTCATGGGGAAAGTATAAGCCACGTGGTTACAATCTGGAAGGGAAAGATAATACTTATTCAAATGTGAGCAAAGCATGTCCTCAAAGGGCCTTCCTTGTGCGTGACTTCCACACTGTGGAGTACGGAGCGGAGCCTGTCTGCCTGCTGACACAAGGCTATCACAACATCACTGTAGGGTTGTGGATTCCTTATGTTGTGACACAGAGTGGCAGTGATTTCCACCTAGGGGCTGCTGCAGAGAGAGAGAGAGAGAGAGAGAGAGAGAGAGAGAGAGAGAGAGAGAGAGAGAGAGAGAGAGAGAGAGAGAGAGAGAGAGAGAGAGAGAGAGAGAGAGAGAGAGAGAGAGAGAGAGAGAGAGAGAGAGAGAGAGAGAGAGAGAGAGAGAGAGAGAGAGAGAGAGAGAGAGAGAAGAGAGAGAGGGGGGGAGAGAAAGAGAGAGAGAGAGAATTCCCTCTTGGACTGAGAAAGTTGACAGACTGACCACCTCACGCTCTTTGTTGTTTTAAAATGTTTTTGTTCGAGCTCGTGCTGGCTCCCCTCCCCCTCCCCCTGGGGGGGACGGCCAAAAGCCAAAAGCGCCCCGATCGGGCTGACGCAGTCGGGTTTCGAACCATGACTACAGTAGGCAGCTCGCACTCGTAAAGCACCAGTCAATGTGAGTGCGTTAGACCGCTACGCTATCCGAGGCCCCCTGCAGTTTGTCTTTGCAAGTTATTTGACAACGCACTCCCATTATATTTGTCATTTGGGTGCTCACAGCTCACAGGGAAATGGACGATAAACGCTAAGAAGTATCAACAGCACCAGGTGGATGGATGAACAGCACACATAGAGAGTACTACCTCACGAAATGGATGGATTTTGGCCAGAGTGCTCCGTCAAGTGTATCTGAGAGAGATTCCATGGATGTTCCTCCCTTGAAATATGTTATTACTTCTTACACGACCTCCCTGGGTATTCAGCAGAAGGACATGTTTGTAAGATTATCAGCACAGGCATATCCCATGGAGCAACAGCTACAGGCATATAATAGCGTTTTCCAACCGGACAGTACGGTATGGCATGGCACGGTTACCAATCCCTGCTCCCACGTTTTGTCGCTTTTTCCACCGCCAAACCAACCCGTACTGAACCTAAGTACCCCTGCTGAATTTAGCTACTGCTCTGTTTAGGTACTACTGTGCCGAACAGGGGCCTAAGGGTGGAGCTAGCAATACTGCAGACCATTGACGATTTTAGGGTTTTAAAACAGGGGGTACAATGGGCAGAAATAATTTTCTTTTAAATGTTTTTTGACATTGATTTGAAAATTGTAATATTTTCATCCCAACAGTAGGGGGTGCAAATGTAAAATCGCCACTGCTGCAGACCATTGATTGGTCAAGCGCAGTCGTCACAGAAACGTCACGCTAAATCTCAGACCGGCTCAGACACAACCGCCATGGGTTTTTTTTTCCGCTTCATTTCAATAATTGGGAGGCTATTATTTGAAGAGTATTATATAGAGTTTGGCATTATTGTCAGGTTTGTGTTATGAAAACTGAAATAAAGAACGCAAGCATACAAAACTGTGTGTTTGCCCCTGGTTGTTACTGCAGTAGGCTCCAGTGTTATAGCTGTGTGACGGCATTAGCCTAGCTCCAGTGCTTCATTTGTAAAATAAGAGATGCCGGGGCTCAACTCACCTCCCCAACCACACGTGGAGGAAAAAGGGTAAACTTTTCCTACCTCTGTGGCGCTGCATTTCTGTTCCTCCCTCTGGTCTAATGGTCCAGGTGCTTCCATAGGACAGCCATGCTCCTCGCCTCTCTCTCTCCGCTATCCTTCTGCCTCCCTTTACCTCTTGTATCGTCTGCTCCTCGGTGCCCTGTGGCAAGCCACGTCCGGACATATGGGGTTGAGTTGAGACTTTCCAGTGGTGGAGCAACAAGGGTTAAAAACAGGAGCGATGATATGGTTGCTGTAACGTTCACTGGACGTAACGGTGTTTAATACCAGTTTAAAATACGCGTTGTTGTCGCACTTTAGATATTTATGAGCCCGGGGCTCTGATTCTGAGTAAGACATTTGCCGGGGCGCAAAATCGGATCCTTGGCATTCCGGCTAACCCTGGCACAAATTAAGCACTGCCTAGCTTCCTGCACAGATCACCACATTCCTACCCTCTGTGGATTTCATTCAGCCAAACAAGCTTGTTTCCTATGTTTTGGTGGAACCAATCGTTGAACACTGCATGATAATTGCCTTAGGCAGTTACATTGGTGGTCATAATAGGCCTTGTGTTCCCCATGTGGAAAATGTCAACTGAAGATACGATGTGCGAAGTTAAGATGACGGTGAAAAAGCTTTAGCAGGAGGAAGAGGAAGAGAGAGGAATTGGAGGAATGGCGTGTCGGATAGCACTTCCTGTTCTCCAGTGACTCTGCATTTTCACTGGGGCTCGCACACCCAAAACGGCGTCACTCCCCAAAAATATCCCAGCGTTTACTGCTACTCCCCCTCTGCCAGATGTGAGGGCGACAGGTCAGCTGGTACGATGGCCTGACCTGAGAATGACCACAGCTTTCAGTGTTTGTGTGTGAGTGTGTGTGTGTGTGTGTGTGTGTGTGTGTGTGTGTGTGTGTGTGTGTGTGTGTGTGTGTGTGTGTGTGTGTGTGTGTGTGTGTGTGTGTGTGTGTGTGTGTGTGTGTGTGTGTGTGTGTGTGTGTGTGTGTGTGTGTGTGTGTGTGTGTGTGTGTGTGTGTGAGTATGTGTACACACACACACACACACACACTCTCTCTCACACACAGACACACATTCAGCTCACACACACACAGACACACACACACACACACACACAGACACACACACACACACACTCACACTTCACACACACACACACACACACACACACACACACACACACACACACACAGACACATACACATTCACACACACACACACACACATAAAAGCTTTTGTCTTGTGTGGTTTAAAATGTGTACTCAGATGCATTGCCGGGGGAGGGGGCAGAGGCAGGGAAGAGAAGTGATGCAGCCCAGCCCCCCTTCAACTCACGTGGTACGCTCCAAATCAGCGTGAGAAGTATTTAAACCCGGGAGCCCTCAGCACAGGAAGCTGGCAGTCCGAGAGAGAGAGAGAGAGAGAGAGAGAGAGAGACGGGAGAGAAGAAAAGAAGGAAAGAAGGAAAGAAGGGAGAGAGAGCGAGAGAGAAGGGAGAGCCAGGGATGAGTGTACAGAGAGTTCTCCCCCATCGCTCCAGAGCTCCTCGTCTGTGCCCAGTCAGAGAGAGAGAGGTACTGTGCTCCTCTAACTCGCCCTCACTTCCCCTCTCCCCTCTCCCTCTCTCCCTCACTTCCCCTCTCCCCCTCTCCCTCACTTCCCCTCTCCCTCACTTCCCCTCTCCCCCTCTCCCTCTCTCCCTCACTTCCCCTCTCCCCCTCTCCCTCACTTCCCCTCTCCCCTCTCCCCCTCTCCCCCTCTCCCTCTCTCCCTCACTTCCCCTCCCCCCTCTCTCCCAGTTCCTTGTTGTGGATGATGTCGGTCACTGGCAAGAGGGAGTTATGTAATTCTGCTATGGGCAGTGTGTGTGTGTCTGTCTGTGTGTGTGTGTGTGTGTGTGTGTGTGTGTGTGTTGTGTGTGTGTGTGTGTGTGTGTGTGTGTGTGTGTGTGTGTGTGTGTGTAAATTTGAGTCAGTGTGTGTGTGTGTGTGTGTGTGTGTTAATTGCCTTCAGTCCAGAGCATGTGTATGCGTGTGTGTGTGTGCGTACAATTGTGCGTATGTGTGTGTTTACGCATGTGTTTGTATTTGTATGTGTGTACATTCGTGTGTGTCCCACAGGAGGGGGTTCTCAGGGCAGCCAATGAGCCAAAGAGAAATGAAGAATAAGCTGAAGATCTGAAGAGATCAGTGCTCCTGTTTCACACAGTCACAGGTGGTCGTGTTGAGTGAAGGGTTCACCCGGTACCCAGTAGTCAGACTAGACGCCGCGGTCAATGTTTTGAACCGTTCTCCGTTTCCTGTGAAGGAGGGAACTGTGACAGCGTTGTATGCCGGTTGAAGGCCGGAGTTGTGCGAGCTTTGAATACGCTGCTCCTGGATAATTAATTAAAGGAGGGTGGTTGTGGGCGGTGCCTTCTGTGCGTTTGGAGGTGCATTGTGGGTGTTTAGACAGCTGGAGCGGTGTGTGTGTGGGGGTTCCACAGGAACAATGGCCACTGTGACCTCACAGAGGAGAGGCTGCAGAAACTCTAGAACATGTTGTTTAGCATTTTTATGTTTTGTTAAGTTGCTGTATTTAGGAAATGCTTTCGCGACGTAAGTTTGTATACTTCGTATAGTAAGTCTGTATACAAAGTATTATAGGTTTATATACTTAGTATAGTAAGTCTGTATACTTGTATACTTTGTATAGTAAGTCTGTATACATATTATTCTAAGTTTGTATAGTAATTGTAAGTTTGTATACTTAGCATAGTAAGTCTGTATATGTAGTTTAGTAAGTTTGTATACTTAGTATAGTAGGTCTGTGTACTTAGTATTATAGGTTTGTATACTTAGTGTAGTAAGTCTGTATACATATTATTCTAAGTTTGTATACTAAGTATAGTAATTGTAAGTTTGTATACTTATTATAGTAAGTCTGTATATGTAATATATGTAGGTTTGTGTACTTAGTTTACTATAGCACAGAAAGGCAGTGTCGTAAGACTGGGTAAGTAGGCTATAGTGTGTATTCAGTAAATCTGTACAGCCTACAAGTTTTCTATAGGAAACAAGAAGATGGTGATGGCTATTGATTAAATATGTTTATAAATTTGGACACGTATCATTTATCTATCAGTTAAGGCCGATATGCTTTTTGGTTCTAGCGTTGGCTCTTTGGAGCCAGCCCGTTGGTGTTTGTGATGAACGTTCTCACGAGGAATGCTTGGAAGGCTACGTTTGTTAATAATTTGACTTAACGAGGTCTTTGTGTCTGACGGCGTGTGCGACACATGGGGTCTGCGCTGTGGAAGGCCACAGCTAGGCCAGTGTACCAACACGTTTCTGCTATAAAGGGTGTTTTATTGTTTATTCTTTTTGCTGCTTTTCCTTCATTTCCCCCCCACACTTTTTAGTATCCAATTCCCTCTCTCTCTTTTTTCGTGCCAATTATCCCCTCCCTCGTATGAGAACTCGCTGCCGTAGTCTGGCTAGTAGCGAGCGCTGCACTACCTCCTTCGAGCCAGTGCCCGCCTAGGCCGAAGCCTGTCACCGACACAGGACCACTCATATATGCAGCAAGTCTTTCCATCTGCTTTTATCCCTCCCCCCAACCTGGGGCAGACAGCCAATTGCCACCCCAGTGGCACTCCCAGTTAGAGCCGAAACTGGCGCGACCGGTGGAATTGTACCCTGGTCGCCGTGGCTAGCGTTGAGCGCTCTTACCGCTAGACCACCTGGGACGCCCTATAAAAGGTGTTTTTAAATTCAGATCAGAACTGAATTTAATCATCCTTTTATCATACTATATGCTTGGGTTGAAGCAGTGTAGGGTGAGGGTTGGCTGGGGACTTGGGTCTTCAGCTCGGCGGGCTAATCGAGTCTCTTGTTGCGTTGGGTCCCTCGGTTCGAAACTCCGGCAGACCAACTCCGTTACAGGTGCATAAATTGTATAGGCTACGTTCAGACTAAATCATAGCCCATCCTTCAGAAACAGCTTCACGCCACCTTGTAATGCTGTTCTGCAAGTTTTGAACAGTTTAAGAAAAGCATAGTTTGAGAAATGAGGGCAGTGGGAAATCTACTCGTCACTCCACATTCCAGAACTTTCCGTGCCTTGTGATTTCGGGAGGTCATGTAAGGCGTTTGGCTTCCTCCTGTCCTGAAACCGCTTGTATTCATTTGGCAGTGTGTATGGATGTGTTGTCTCGGGAACGTGTTGAAACTATTTTGGGGCTGTAAGGTGCACCTGGTCTCCTAAAATGGCTTTGTATTCCTTGGCTGTAATTCTACCATGCAGAGTTTAAATCTGACCCAATGACTCCCACACCATAACTGACCCACCATGTTTAACAGTTGGGAACAGGCAATGTGTGTTGAAGGCTTCCTTTGGTTTTCTCCCCCAAAAACGCATTCCAGAAAGTAAAAGACAACTCAGACCATATTTTCATCTTCTGCTGCTCAGAAGTCCAGGTTTTGTGCTCATTACACCCGGTTATGCATTGTTGTACATTGGCCTTTGTTACAAGTGGTTACTAAATGGCACCTCTACTATAAATATCAACTTTGTGAAGCTGACGAAGTACAGTTTTTTGTCTAGACTGGGTCATGGAGGTGTAGATTCAGTTCAAATTTTCTTTTTTTAAGTAACATTTGTTTCTGATTTTATCCCAATTTAGTAGCCAATTACACCCTCTATTTTTCATGTCAATACCCCCTTGCATTGTGAGTTCGCTGCCATAGCAGTGACACGGGCGAAGTATTGTCTCCTCTGAGGCGGCACTCGCCAAGCTGTCAACCGTAACTCCAGAGCCACTCCTATACGCAGCGAACTCATATCGGCTTCCCTCTCCCCTCCCTGGGGTGGACAGCCAATCGGCGCCCCATAGTGGCACTCTCAGCCAAAGCAGACTGTGTCACAGCCGATGGAATCAAACCCTGGTTGCCGTGGCCAGCATCAAACGTTGTAACCACTAGACCACGCAGGAGGCCCCCGATTCGGTTCAATTTTTGAGGAGCTTTTTTGGGGTGTTTTCAGCAACTACCCTGTTGTGTGCATCTATCTCTGTTAGTGATCTTCCACTTGCGACTGCTGTTCCTCTTTCCTGATACAGTTTTTACACACTGTTCCCCTTGTCACACATTAAATCATTTTGCCATTTCTGTGACTCACACACCTGCAATTTGGGCACCAAGTATTTGACCTCTTTCAAAACCTGTCAGATCGTTCATGTTGCATTAGAGACTCTCATATTACAGTGTTGACTTTAATCCTTTCTCAGTGTGGGTATTATCAGTGTGGTTTGGGAGTTCAGTCTGAGGTTCGAAACTCCCCTCCCCATCTGAGTCCGTCTAAATTAGAAAAGAAATAGAGGGCATAATTGGCCACTAAAACGGGGGGAAAAAATCTGCAACAACTATACAGTATATATATTTCAAGTTTTGTCAGCTGATGAATTGCACTTTTTAATAAATTGCATGCAGGATGTTTTTGAAGGTGTAAGGCCTATGTGTGTGTAACGCGTGTGATGAAAGGTTAAAGTATTTGTACTTGCCAGAGCGAGAGTGAGACAGAGTGGCACAGCTAAAGCTTTCTCAACCAGGGGAGAATGTCCAGTGCAGGTGAGAGGGGTTGCTCACATCCCTGTCGTTTCAGACGGACATGCTGCAGAAGGGGTATCCCTCCCCATTTAACCCCGCCCCCAATCTCTCTCTCTCCCAGGTCACTTCAGGTCAAAGGGTCACTGGGATGACATTGCCAAAGTCATTAGCGAGTCTGTAAACAAAACCATTTTACATTTTTACATTTAACAGACGTTCTTATCCAGAGCGACTTACAC
>JAINUG010000385.1:177500-185000 GCA_029706075.1 Aldrovandia affinis | reverse complement strand
GAGAGCAGTTGGAGAGGGAGGTGTTTCAGCGAGTCACCATCTCTGGAGTCAGGGCCATCAGGGCGGGGCTCTGGGGAGGAGTTTGAGACAGGGCGGGGCTTCCATGGGGAGGAGTTTGAGACAGGGCGGGGCTTCCATGGGGAGGGGTTTGAGACAGGGTGGGGCTTACATAGGGAGGAGTTTGAGACAGGGCGGGGCTTACATAGGGAGGAGTTTGAGACAGGGTGGGGCTTACATAGGGAGGGGTTTGAGACAGGGCGGGGCTTACATAGGGAGGAGTTTGAGACAGGGCGGGGCTTTCATAGGGAGGAGTTTGAGACAGGGTGTGTCTTACAGGGAGAGGGGTTTATAGGAATTAAACAGGATTGAATAGGATATTATTTATCGGATAAAGGCTGGAGCTCCTGCTAGGCATGGTTTGATGATGGCTGGCCGCCCTGCTCCCCCAGGTGCCGTTCACAGACCTGCTGGACGCGGCGCAGTGTGTGGTGAAGGCCCTGTTCATCAGGCAGAAGTACATGGCCCTGTCCATGCAGGGCTTCTGCACGACCACCGCGCGCTTCCTGCAGCAGCTCGGACAGCAGCCGCTGGAGCTGCGCGTCTACGACGAGGTCCCAGAGACGCCTGTGGCTGCAGGTACCAGCACGCCCCCGCCCCCAAACACCCTGGAGCCCCGCCCCACACCCCCAAAAACACCCTGTAGTCCCGCCCACACACTGTAGCCCCACCCCCAACACACCCAAACACCCTGTAGCCCCGCCCACACACCCTGTAGCCCCACTCACACCCTGGAGCCCCACCCCCACACACCCTGTAGCCCCACCCCCACACCCTGTAGCCCCAAATCCCTGCACACTGTCCCACCAAATCACCCCTCCTCATTTATTCAGTGCAGTTAAAGGGGACAATGGGGGCACTGGATAGCATTGTCGCCACACAGCAAGAAGGCCCCGGGTTCGAATCTGTGTGGAGTTTGCATGTTCTCCCCGTGTCCGCGTGGGTTTCCTCCGGGTACTCCGGTTTCCTCCCACAGTCCAAAGACATGCACGTTAGCCTAATTGGAGAGTCTAAATTGCCCGTAGGTATGAGTGTGTGAGTGAATGGTGTGTGTGCCCTGCGACGGATTGGCAACCCAATGCATGCTGGGATAGGCTCCAGCCCCCCCACGACCCTAACTTCAACCCTCCCCCACAGACGCCTCTGTGCACCCTCCTGTTTCGAAGACACACCCATACGAGGGCCAGGACCCCAAAAACATGCCCCCGGACTTGGGCTTCGGCTGCAAGATGGTGGACGGCGTGGTGCACGTTTACAACAAGAGGAACCCCATGGAGAAGTGAGACCTCTCTGTCTGTGATGTCATAGAGCCCCACGCCTCACTTCCTGTTTCTTAGCCTATTAGAATTCAACACTGAACCCCAGTGAAAGCTACTAGCATGCTAACAGACAGGGCACAGGGCTAATGTGCTAACAGACAGTGTGCAGGGCTAACATGCTAACAGACAGAATGCAGGGCTAACATGCTAACAGACAGGGCACAGGGCTAACATGCTAACAAACAGAATGCAGGGTTAACATGCTAACAGACAAAGTGCAGGGCTAACACACTAACAGACAGAGTGCAGGGCTAACGTGCTAACAGACAGGGCACAGGGCTAACATGCTAACAGACAGGGCACAGGGCTAACATGCTAACAAACAGAATGCAGGGTTAACATGCTAACAGACAAAGTGCAGGGCTAACACACTAACAGACAGAGTGCAGGGCTAACGTGCTAACAGACCGAGTGCAGGGCTAACATGCTAACAGACAATGTACAGTGGTAGCATGCTGACATACAGGGCACAGGGCTAACATGCTAACAGACAGAGTGCAGGGCTAACACACTAACAGACAAAGTGCAGGGCTAACATGCTAACAGACAGAGCACAGGGGTAGCATGCTAACAGACAGAGTGCAGGTCTAACAGACAGGGCACAGGGCTAACATGCTAACAGACCGGACGCAGGGCTAACATGCTAACAGACAGGGCACAGGGGTAGCATGCTAACAGACCGGGCGCAGGGCTAACGTGCTAATTGTCGCGCTCTCCTCTGCAGGAGCACAGAGCTGGACCTGCCCTACCCAGACCTCCAGGAGTACATCGCCGACATGAACATGATGATGGCGCTCATCATCAACGGGCCCGTGTGAGTGCAGCATGTGTATAGCGCCTTTCATCTGACGAGTTCATCTCCACCACCAACAACGGGGTAGTAGCACCCACCTGGGCGATAAGTAATAAACTGCGTTTGCGCTGACCTGTTCTGACTTCCTGTCTGCGCAGGAAGTCGTTCTGTTACCGGCGGTTACAGTACCTGAGCTCCAAGTTCCAGATGCACATCCTGCTGAACGAGATGAAGGAGCTGGCGTCACAGAAGAAAGTCCCGCACCGAGACTTCTACAACATCCGCAAAGTGAGCCACCTTCTATCTGCCCCTCTCTGTCCCTATCTGCCCCTCTCTCCTCCTCTCTGCCCTCCTATCTGCCCCCTCTCTGTCTCTCTATCTGCCCCTCTCTCCTCCTCTCTGCTCCTCCTATCTGCCCCCTCTCTGTCTCTATCTGCCCCTCTCTCCTCCTCTGCCCCCTCTCTGTCTCTATCTGCCCCTCCTCCTCTGCCCCCTCTCTGTCTCTCTATCTGCCCCTCTCTCCTCCTCTCTGCCCCTCTATCTGCCCCTCTCTACGCTCTGAGTCTGTAATGAGACCGGTTGAACAGAATTGAGCAGTGCTGCCACCCAGTGGTGATGTTAGTAGGCTGCAATTTGTTACAGCATTTACTGTGCTTGAGTCCAACTTTAATGTCCAACTTTCCTTTGACGTTTGATGTATGTTAGATAGGAAGACATTCATAAAGGATATTTGAAACATATTTTATGACATTTATATATACTGCATATAGACAATATGTGAATGCATATTTTGAATATTAATTTAATAGTTTTTTTGGTGAATAACCTGAATCAAATTCCTGTTTGCGTTTTGACAGGGTAGAGGCTAGATTGCACCCCTCAGTTACAATGGTGAATTTTGCGCATTTGACGTCATGCGTACTTCACACCTCTATGCTCTGGAGGGGAGTACCTGGCCTCTACTGCTTGTACATGCAGAAGCCCAATGATCTCCACGTGACACAGCTGCTCTCTGGGTCCCCCTGCAGGTGGACACGCACATCCACGCCTCGTCCTGCATGAACCAGAAGCACCTCCTGCGCTTCATTAAGCGGGCCATGAAGAAGTGCCCCGCCGAGGTGGTGCACGTGGAGCAGGGCCGGGGACAGACCCTCGTGGACGTGTTCGAGAACATGAACCTCACCGCCTTCGACCTGAGCGTGGACACACTGGACATGCACGCTGTGAGAAGAGGGGGAGGAGGGAGGGAGGAGGGAGGGGAGGGGAGGGGGGGAGAGAGAGGGGGGGAGGGGGAGGGGAGAGAGGGGGGGGAGGGGGAGGGGGAGAGAGGGGGAGGGGGAGGGGAGGGGGAGAGAGGGGAGGGGGAGGGGGAGGGGGAGAGAGGGGGGGGAGGGGGAGGGGGAGAGAGGGGGAGGGGGAGGGGAGGGGGAGGGGGAGGGGGAGGGAGAGGGAGAGAGGGGGAGGGGGAGGGGAGAGAGGGGGGGGGGAGGGGGGGAGGGGGAGGAGGGGGGGAGGGGGAGGGGGAGAGAGGGGGAGGGGGAGGGGGAGAGGGAGAGGGAGAGGGGAAGGGGAAGGGGAAGGGGGAAGGGGAAGGGGGAGGGAGGGGAGGGGGGAAGGGGAAGGGGAAGGGGAAGGGGAAGGAGGCGGGAAGGGGAAGGGGAAGGGGAGGAGGCTGGAGAGGAGGGAGGGAGGGAGGGAGGGAGGGGAGGAGGCTGGAGAGGAGAAGAGAGAGGGAGGGAGGAAGGGGGAGGAGAAGAGAGGGAGAGAGGGGGAGAGAGGAGAAGAGAGAGGGAGGGAGGAAGGGGGAGGGAGAGGAGAGAAGCAGGGGGGCAGGCTGGGGAGGAGAGAGGAGTCATTATTACTCCAATGTTCTGTGAGAAAGAGGTGTAACCAAACGCTTCAGGCATGTAACAAATCAAACGGAGCGATGCAGTTTCCTAAATACACAACAAATAAACCCACATCACCTGCACACTCTGCACCCAGGCCTCCATCAGGGCATCTTAGCAGGTAACCGTGGCAACCTCCTCCCTCCCTCCCTCCTCAGGACCGCAACACGTTCCATCGGTTCGACAAGTTCAACGCCAAGTACAACCCCATCGGCGAGTCCATCCTGCGGGAGATCTTCATCAAGACGGACAACCACATCGAGGGAAGTACTTCGCCACATCATCAAGGTGAGTGAGAGCGTAACGCTGAGCGGCTAGAGAGATCTACGGCCAACGAGGACACACGCGCGACCCTCATCGCTCACCGAACACGTGCACGGACACCACTAGCACAGCCGTGCGCCTGTACGCTGTTCTTTATTCTTTTTTATCTTGGTTTCAGATTTTTTCCTGTTTTTTTCTCCCAATTTGGTAGCCAATTACACCCTTTATTTATTCTGATTTGCCCTCCCCCACACGAGTTCGCCGCCCCGTCTCTACGAGGCAAGTTAATTCTCCGAGGGCAACTCTGCTTCCTTCGAGACGGAATTCGCCCCCACCCACGTTCTGGAGACTCCCGTACGTGCTTCACGGCGGACCCGAGCCTCTCACCCCCCTCCCCCTGGGGCGGACAGCCAAACGCCGCCCCGATCGGGGCTGACGACCAGGGCCGGTCTGGTAGAGACAGGTTTCGACCGTGTCCCTGACAGGCAGCGCACACTTGTATCGGTCCAGCCAAGATACGGCGCGTCAGACCGCTACGCTATCCGCCGCCCCTGAGTTTTCCTTTTTAACACGCATCACAAAACGCATCACTTCCTGTCTCTGTGCCGCAGGAAGTGATGTCAGACCTGGAGGAGAGTAAGTACCAGAACGTGGAGCTGCGTCTGTCGATCTACGGCCGGGCGCGGGACGAGTGGGACAAGCTGGCGCAGTGGGCGGTGAAGCACGGCGTCTACTCTGAGAACGTCCGCTGGCTCATACAGGTGCCCCGCCTCTTGTGAGTTCCACCAATCACCAGTGACCTTCACCACAGCTCATCACTATAGACTTGTGATCTAAACCACAGAGTATCACTATAGACTAGTGATCTAAACCACAGATTATCACTATAGACTAGTGATCTAAACCACAGATTATCACTATAGACTAGTGACCTGAACCACAGATTATCACTATAGACTGAACCACAGATTATCACTATAGACTAGTGATCTAAAACCACAGATTATCACTATAGACTAGTGATCTAAACTACAGATTATCACTATAGACTAGTGACCTGAACCACAGATTATCACTATAGACTAGTGATCTAAACCACAGATTATCACTATAGACTAGTGATCTAAACCACAGATTATCACTATAGACTAGTGATCTAAACCACAGATTATCACTATAGACTAGTGACCTGAACCACAGATTATCACTATAGACTGAACCACAGATTATCACTATAGACTAGTGATCTAAACCACAGATTATCACTATAGACTAGTGATCTAAACTACAGATTATCACTATAGACTAGTGACCTGAATCACAGATTATCACTATAGACTAGTGACCTGAACCACAGTCACATTCTGTAGCACACTCATTCAGCTGTATGCACGTACCTACATCTGTGCAAGTTAAACAAAATATAGGCAACAATTGTTATTAGATAACAAACATAACTAATTTCACTTTATATGCATTATGTGCAAACCAACAGGATAATTTAGCAAATAGTGGAACTAATTATTTAATCAAGAGCAGAGGTTGGAGTAAAAACCAGCATACCTCCATGGCTCTGAGTTTGAGACCCTGCACACACATGACCCTCCATGGTACTGAGTTTGAGACCAGTGCTGTAGTGGATGTTCACATCACTCGCTCACGTCTCTGAACTCTACACACACACACTTTGAGCCAATCAGGAGCCCCTTTATGATACAGCACAGTTCAGTGGCACACCTGAGGTTCAGTCCCTCTGAAGCGGAAGGTGACGAGGTCCCTTCTTCTCTCTCTCTCTCTCTCTCTCTCTGTCTCTCTCTCTCTCTCTCTCTCTCTCTCTCTCTCTCTCTCTCTCTCTCTCTCTCTCTCTCTCTCTCTCCTCTCTCTCTCCCTCTCTCTCTCTCTCTTGGCAGTGATGTCTACCGCACGAAGAAGCAGCTGGCCAACTTCCAGGAGATGCTGGAGAACGTGTTCCTGCCGCTGTTTGAGGTCACCATCAGCCCCAGCAGCCATCCTGCCCTGCACCTGTTCCTCCAGCACGTGAGTCACACTTTCATCATCACTAAATACATAGATTCAAGTCTTTTCATCGTTATTATGATCATTCCAATTCCAATTCCAATTTCTTTAATGATCACATTTGCTTTTGGTCGGTGGAATTTGCTTTTTTGCCAGCAGACGCTCTTATCCAGAGCGACTTACACATTTCTTTACATACAATCCATTTATACAGCTGGATATTTTTACTGAAGCAATTCAGGTTAAGTACCTTTAGCTCAAGGGTACAATGGCAATGCTCTACCTTGGAATTGAACCAGCAACCTCTGAGTTAATGAATAGGTGTGTGAATTCTCTGTGTGTGAATAGGTGGTGGGCTTTGACAGTGTGGATGATGAGTCCAAGCCGGAACATCACATCTTCAGCTTGGACAGCCTGCTACCAGCCAAGTGGACCGAGGAGGACAACCCCCCTTACGCCTATTACCTGTACTACACGTACGCCAACATGACCGTGCTCAACCACCTGCGCAGGTACGAGTACGAGTCAGCAACTACCAACACTGAGCTATTCAACACCAACACCAGACCAGCAAATATCAACATTCAACACCAACACCAGACCAGCAAATATCAACATTCAACACCAACACCAGACCAGCAAATATCAACATTCAACACCAACACCAGACCAGCAAATATCAACATTCAACACCAACACCACACCATGAACTATCAACACTGAGCTATTCAACACCAACACCAAACCAGGAACTATCAACACTGAGCTATTCAACACCAACACCAAACCAGGAACTATCAACATTCAACACCAACACCAATCTGTCACTATCAACATTCAACACCAACACTAGACCAGCAAATATCAACATTCAACACCAACACCAAACCAGCAAATATCAACATTCAACACCAACACTAGACCAGCAAATATCAACATTCAACACAAACACCAGATCAGTCATTACCAACACTGAACTAGACATTTCCACCACTACTTGCTTTAGTCAATGTAAAGGGTGTTCTTTTGCACTAATATTTAAATCATTTGATCTACAAAAGTGCATTAGGCGATATTGTGACACCAAATAGCTGAACATCTTTCAACTCCTCCTCCTGTGATGTGGCGATGCAGGAGGCGGGGCTTCCACACGTTTGTGCTC
>JAINUG010000385.1:62500-172500 GCA_029706075.1 Aldrovandia affinis | reverse complement strand
CGAATGTTGTAACCACTGGACCACGTGGGAGGCGCCAGGCTGGTTTCACAACCTTACACAACAACCGTTTCCTGTCTTTATGCCTTCTTTCCTTTCCTTTCAACTCTTTTCCAGTAACATTCTGTTGACAGAATTATTATTTATTTATTTATTTTTCGCGCTCTGAAATACGTGGGGTTCTTTACAAACACTTTACGCCGAGACCACAACCACTGCTGGCTCAATGATGGCACAATGATAGCACAATGATAGCTCAATGATAGCTCAATGATAGCTCAATGATCACACAATGATAGCACAATGATGGCAGTGTGTTCTTCTTAGCTCTGGCCAATACAGATTTCTTCCACTTTTGTTTGTGTAGCCGACACAGTGTTCATATTCAGCTGTGATACTGAAATACACAAGCAATAAGAGAGCGTGGGTGCCAAGGCTATGGCTCAACAGAAGACCAGAGCACTGTTTCACCAAGCAGGATTGGTGGGTTAGTGAGTTAACTTTGGGCTTAACCATGGGTTTTCGGTCTCATGACTGTGGCTCACACAGGGCTGCTGTGATGGTAATGTGAGTGCGATCTATTGCACCAATCACACTCGGGAATCATATGAGAAAATTACACCGCACTTAATATGCAACAGTACATTTTATTCATTATTGATAACTATATATATAGAATTATATGAACTGTATGTTTGCTCAGGTTCTCCGCATCACCAACGCGCAATACGTATATGCACTGGTGGCTAGAAAATGTAGGGCAATACATACAGTTTGCTGCACAGTCATCGCATGGCTTCAACAAGTGGCATTTGTGACATGCGTCTCTAGAAGCTTGCAAAGATACAATATTCCCTCGGCAGAGAATCTGTATCTCTGATATTTAAAAAAAATCAGATTACCCAATTCTCTAGGATTGGTGATTTTCCAGAGAGCTGATTGGTGAGGGGGCGGCCTTTTTATAGGATTGGATCCGTTAGCCTGAACTTAACCTACTCCGGAGCAGGTTAGGTTTGCAGCATAAGTTACCATGGTGATGCAACCCAGTTAAAAGTGAAAAAAACCCAGGGTTAAGCCCAAAATTAGCTCGCTAACCCACCAATCCTGCTTGGTGAGACAGGCCCTGGGTCTCTGGGTCCCCCCACCCCCCACCACCACCACTCCCACTGGAAGTTAATTAGGATAATCTGATTTTGTGATCTATGTTTTTATGTTTTTGTGCAGTTGTGGCTCCTCTTGTGGAGAGAATGGGAACTGCGAGAGGCTGGTGAACCCGTGAATTTGCTGAGATGTGAACAGATTAATGAGACAGAGCAGAGCCAGGAGTGGGAGACCATGCTCTGCTAATGAGAGCTAGCACACTGACAGGGCTGGCCACAGCTCCACTCTGTTTCAAGAGGGTGAGGGAAGGGTGGTATAATGGTTAGGGAACTGGACTTGTAACGTTAAGGTTGGAGGTTCAATCCCCAGGTGGGATGCTGCTGTTGTACCCTTGAGCAAGATACTTAACCTGAATTGCTTCAGTTAATATCCAGCTGTATAAATGGATTGTAAAGAAATGTAAACTGTAAGTTGCTCTGGATAAGAGCGTCTGCTAAATGCCTGTAATGTAATGTAATGTAACCTCACAAATCATATGAACGACAGCTGGCATGTGGGCAAACATGTCCAGACATTCTCGAGGCAAATAATGTAGACAGTGTGTCTCCTAATCGAGTTAGTTGCAGTTACATTTACATTTAGATTTGGGCAAATAGCAGACGCTCTTATCCAGAGCAACTTACAAGATGTGCATTTATACATGGTAAGGTCAATCATTGTTCGCGCAAGAGATCAGTGCAGTAATACAGTAATAGACATCAATGTTGGCAGCTGCATACTAAACCTGTAACACAGGGAAAGAAAAGGTTAGTACATTCTTCTTTTTTGGTTTGAGAAACTTAAACAAGGATACATATTACGAAATGCAGTATTTAACATGTAAGCAGTGGGGATGACGGGAGTCTGCAGAGGTGGGTTTTGAGTCTCTTGTGGAAGATGGCCAGTGATTCCACGGTCCTGACTGAGTGCAGAAGGTCGTTCCACCACCGAGGGAAGAGACGAGACTGCGAGGAGCGGCTGCCAGGTGCCCGGAGGGATGGGACAGTCAGTTTGCCAGAGGAGGCGGAGCGGAGGAGCGGAGGCTGGGGTGTAGGGTGTGATGAGTGTCTGGAGGTAGTTCCTCTAGCAGCCTGATAAGCCAGCACCAGTGATTTGAATGTGATGCGTGCTGCAATAGGGAGCCAGTGCAGAGAGGTGAGTAAAGGGATGACGTGAACTTGGGTTGGTTGAACACCAGATGTGCAATAGCATTCTGCACCAGTTGCAATGGCCTGATTTTTATTTTTATTTTGTATTTTTTTTACATTTTATTTATTTATTTATTTATTCATATAGCACCTTTCCAGCAATACAGCACAAAGTGCTTCACAAAAAATTGATTAAAATAAAAGACAAAAAATAGACAGAGCACAAAACAAGCAAGAATATAAAAAATAATAAAAACTCATTAAAATACAAAACAAAGGTTAAAAGATTGTGAAAGCAAGTGTGTAAAAGTACGGTTTTAAAAGGGTTTTAAAGGAGGACACTGAAACAGCTGCTCTAATATCGCTCTTTAGTTTTCAGCCTGGACTCCGGAACAGCCAGCAGTGCCTTATCAGATGATCTTAGTAGCTGTCTGCTATGGTAAGGTGACAATAGCTCAGTGTTATATTCTGGAGCCAAACCATGCCTTGCTTTGTAAGTAGTTAATACAATTGTAAAATCAATTCTAAACTCAACTGGGAGTCAGTGCAAAGAAGCCAAGATTTGGGTAATGTGAGATCTCCTATCTGTCCTGGTTAGCAGCCAGGCCGCTGAGTTTTGCACTAATTGGAGCCGGGCCAGAGTTTGACAGTTCAAACATTTATATAGAGAATTACAATAATCTAACCTAGAGGAAATAAAAGCATGTATCATTTTCTCAGTGTCTTTAGACGACAATGACCGATGACCTGATTTTTAAAATAGTTCTTAGCTGGTGATAGCATGACTGAACTAGCTTTATGATACCACAGGCCGGTGAGGCTGCCAGCAGAGAGTGGGAGTAGTCCAGATGTGAGTTGACCTCCCTGGCGTTAAACAGCAGCCAGCTGGTTCTTCAATCAAAACTCTCTCCCCCCCCCCCGCAAGCACCTACCACTGGACCAATGAGCATACGCCTGCCACTCCCTCCCACTGACCTCCGATTGGCCAAGACAGAGTCAGGGATTGTGGGGTCTGCAAAAATCCCCCCTTTTGTAAAATTAAAGCCAGAAGCCTGTTCACACCAGCAAATGCTCCACCTCAAAGCTTATAAAACATAGCAACCCCATTCAAATTATTATCATGAAATGGCAGGCATTAATGCTCAAATACACCAACATGCAATTCTGTGAATTATATGTGGCTGATTCAAACTATATAAACAAGCAATATATTTGGAAATTAACTCAGATTAAAATTATATATTGGAAGACATGAACATTTTTAAAAAGCAATTTATGTATTTACCATATATCACGATAAGCATGAACAATGTCTGATAGCATAGTTTACAAAACAAAACATAAACCTTAATTTTGGATGATTGTAATTTTAATGTTATTTAGCTGTGATAATGCAGATTTTTGTTGTTTGTGAACATTCAGTTGATTGCTATTCATCCACAGAGACTTCCACTTGCTTTAAAAAATATATAAATAAATTATTTATTTTGTTCCAGATTTTTTCTTGTTTTTCTCCCAAATATACCCTCTATTTCTTTAAATTTACCCTCCCCCATGAGCCCACTGCTTGTCCTCGGAGGCAAGCCAGTTTTTCTGGGACAGGGATGCCTTTCTCGCTCCTCGGCAAGCCCATGCCGCCCCCGACAGAGCTCTCAGCCAGAGCCGGACTGGCACAGCCGGGTTTTAAACTGCGGCTGCAGTGGGAAACTTGCATTCCGGGCGAATGCTTTAACCGTTACGCCACCCGAGGCCCCTGCTTCCACTGCTGTTTGTAACGTGTTTAATTTATGCAGTTAAATATTTTACTGAAGCAATTAAGCTTAAGCACCTTTGCTCAAGGTACCTATAGGACTCAAACCTGCAAGCCCTGCATCACAAGCCCAGTTCCCTATCCACTAGTATAGCCACCCAAAGAAAACAGCTGTTTACCCAGTCAGCTCACCTCACCTTGATTCTAAAGTGAAAATAAAAACCAGAAGACCCTGTGGCTCTCCAGGGGGCCTCATTTATTAAACTTTCATTTGCACATTTTTATAAATCATTGAGGAACCAGTCATAATCTCAAATTTAGAGTGAAATCCACACAAATTATATATATGAGGCCAGATCTGGAGACACGTAACTACAGAGTTATCTCAGCTGTTGCTATTTAATGCTAGGGCGTTCCTTCTCCTGACACTAGCCTTTGTGTGTTAATGAATTTATTTTATTCCATGCCCACTGTTCATTTGATCTGTGAGACATTTATAAATGTATTCTCTGCCTTCTCTCTCTCTCTCTCTCTTGTGTAGGCTACATGAATCAGTATTCTGTCACGTATGTCACCTTAACGGTTTTAAATGAATGGTCAAGCGCGTGAGAGTCCGATACAGAATGTGACATCAATAAGAGTACAATTAGTTCCCGGAGCTGGGAACTAATCACTAATCCCTTGTTGTATTGTGGGCTTTGGTTCTAAAACTCCTGCAGGCAGGAGAAACTCCGTTACACAGACACAAACCGACTTTGTGCATGGGATGTTTCTAAAACGTGGCAAATAAAGCATGGTCATTCATCTAACTCGAGTGTCGAATGCCCTGCGTCGTTAACAAAAGCACCGCCATCAGCTGCAGACCGCGCTGCCTCGTGTTCATTCAATATTTATATCTCGTGATGCTGGTATTGCTGATCAGCACAATGTATTAAATAGAACAGAGGCTATTAAAAGAGATCAGTAAAAAAAAAAAAAACTCATTCGTTTTCTCCCTGGTAAATGTATTGGCATTTTAAGCAACAGAATTAGCTTTTTGTTTTGACCATGCTGCCTCCCTGCTCCCTCCTCCCTCATCCTAACTTAAGGAACATGCCCCCCCCCCCATGCTGCTACACCATACTTTAGACACTATTATCTTTTATTACATACTTTGTAATGCATTCTATTAGTTTATTGTGTGCTTACTGTTTTGTCTTACATTGTCCTGCATTTTTACTGTATGGAGTTGCACTGTCATGTCTATTGCACTAGCACTGTCTTGCTATGTGCACCATGTCCAGTCCTGGGCATACAGCCCTGTCCTTGTTTTGTATGTCTTGTATATAGATTGTATATATTGCACCAAGGACCAGGAGAAACGCAATTTCGTCCCACTGTAGACTGCACTGTATGTGGCTGGAAGGACAATAAAAAGCTTGATTGATTGATTGATTGATTGAAAATTAGCATGTGTGGGCTGATTAGCTGAAAAGGCCAACTCTTGCTGACAATACAACAGTCCGTATACTGCAGAAAAGACACGAAAGGAACTAGCTTAGTTTATATATAATGATAATGTGGCGATCCTAACCCCCATTAGCGTAGCCCGTTGCTAAGAGTGTGTAATTGTAAATATCTGTGTGTAGCTAGCTAGCTAGCTAGGGTTTATGCAAATACATATCCCTTTTGTTGTGTCGTGGCTAATTGGTTGTTTGTGCCCTGTTTGTTCGGCCAATCAAGGCGAACCATGTTTTGTATAAAAAGGCCGTTCGCCTGGCCGAACGCGTCAGTGTTTGCTACCGTGTTGCTGTGATGACTTCAGTAAGGGGAAGAGCTGTTCCGGTCAGTTAAATATCAGAAAAGCGATTGCTGAGCCACAAACCCATTAATACATGACTTCATCTCTGCTTCACCATTGCAGTCGCCACAATAATGAATAATTATGTTTATGACCACAATCTTGATGATATTTTCTTTAACTCTTAAAAATCGCCACTGACCCTGACCCTGGACAGCCAAAAGGTCTGCAGTTTTTCTTGTTTCTGCCTTAATATCAGCAACCAATTCACGCCCCAGGAAACCAGGTGAGGGGAGTTCACAGTAATCGACTATGTTAATTGAGTAATTCGGTGCTAGGTAACAACTAAAGCCAATTGCACCTGTGTGCCTCCAGGACTGGGCTTGTGGACCCCGAATTAACCTTTTGTATAGGGATCCATTTTAAAAGGGGTTTATGTTACAGTTTTTCTCGATTGCTTGAGCACATTTCTCCAAACAGAAGTCACTTTTTCAAAGCCGTTAACATTGCAAAATGCCCAAAGACACCCAAAACATAGAATACATGTCACAAAATCAAATAGGCCTACCAAAACAGCAGAACTTGTCATCTCACAGAAAGTTATTTCTTTCAATCATTACACAATGGCCCCATAAACACTAACTACAACTATCAATGTACCCTAACATGGCTATCCTTTTTGTGAGTGTGTGTGCCACTTTTTGATACTATAATTATAGTATGTAAAGGCAGGTAAACATTTTACAACGGCATGGCCTGTATTCTTGATTCCTAAAATGATGTTACCAAGAAGACCAAAGCAGAAAGAATTTCACTGAAGAGCAAGAACTGCAACAAAAGGCTTTACTTTATTGTAATGTGTTCTTTACAAATTGAACGATGCTTTAAATACAGTGGCTCGTTGACCAATGATGTTCCTTCCACGTCTCCTTACTTTTGACAGGTTGAAGCCTGCTCCATCCACAGATATGAAAATATGTGGAGTTGCATTGTCTTCAAGCTCCATTGTTGTCTAAGAGAAACACAGTAAATACATTGTAAAATATTCCAGCTGCATGCAATGTAATATTTTACATGACAGTGATAAACCCTTACCTGTACATACTGGTATCTTATCTCCTTAACTGTCACTATTCCTCTCAAAGGGTACTTTGTAGAGCTGTTCCATTCCGATTTGATGTTTTTTAAGGACCCTGTCAATGGTGGCTACACTTACACTGCCAGACACTGGCAAACATATTGTGGTCCTGAATGACTGCTGTCTGGGTTTCTCATAATCGAATGGCATTGTTGGCAACAGCCATATCCACGATGGCAGCTTCCTGCTCCGCAGTGAAGACTTCACCCCTGCCACCAGCACGGGCTTGTCTTTGAATTCTGTCATTTTTGATTACGTAAAGGACATTGATGCTGCTATATATATATATAGTTTTAGAACACCCTCATTTTCCAGTTTTTACTGAAATGTAAGCAGTTCAAGTCCAATGAATAACCTAAAATGGTACAAAGGTAATCGGTAAACTGCCAGAGGTAAAAAAGAAAGAAAAAAAGTTTAGGTTACCAAAAACTGAAAAATAATGTACATTTCAGAGTTATAAAAAAAGGGCCTTTTTCAGGGAACAAGTAATGGGTTAACGTGGGTTAACAGTCACTGTGCAAGTCGCCGACCCATATATATATATATATATATCATGTATCTATGTCTGTCTCTCTCCCTCTCCCTCGCTCTCCTTTAATGCGTCTCTTCCCTCTCTTTTCTCTCGTTTTTCCCAGACGAGTAAGGCCGTGTCGAAGGGAGATTTCCCCCAGGCGAGCGTGGCCTCCAGGAGGGCTCTGTTCCTGGCCGCCCTCTCCATCACCATCGGGACGGGGGTGTACGTGGGCGTGGTGGTCGCTTTACATATTGTATGCAGTAGTACTGAAATACAGTAAGGTGTAGCACAGTCACTTACCGATTCTCATTCCTGAATATTCTTAGTGTTGATGTTGATCTCCTGAGATTGGGCTGGACCCACTGCCCAGCCTCTCTCAGTGAAAGGCCGTGATTGATGACATGATCAATAACTGTGGCACGGATTTCATCTGGAACATTGGCTCTGTCTTCCCCTTTGAGCTACTCTACCACCGCGCATCCGGTTTTGCACACGTGCAGAAGAGATTCACAGCTATGGGAGCGATTTCTATCAGCTGAGACCAAATGCTTCAGTTTTGTTTGACATGATTTACTTTGTTGATCATTGCGTCTTTTGTATGGAATTGTGTTCACTGGTTTGCAAAAATGTGCTTAACATTTGCATTTTGTGTGAAAGCAATGAGAAATGACTTACTGTTAAAAAAAGCATATTGTTGTGCTCATTTAGGTTATGGTCATGATTAAGTGGACCACAGTTTCATTCACAGTGACTCAGCAATCGAGAAAAATAGTTAATCTGGGGTGATTCTAGGATTTTACCTTTAGGGGGGCTCAGCCCCCACTGAGAATGTGAGATGTACACATCCAAGCACAAGCCTACATTTGTAATTCATTACTGTTTCATTCCCCCAAAACAAAAACACCACAATGGTAGTCGCTCTCAAAATTGAAATACCACTCTCTCTATCTGTGGTATTTCTATGAATATATATTAAGTAAAAATGTTTTTTTAGAAAACATAACTAAACATTTTCAGGGGGGCTGAGACGAAAGACAACTAAAAGCCCCCCTTAAATAGGGTCTAAAATCGCTAGACTGTGTTAAACACAGCACGGTGCTACAGGGAACATGAGCATGACCATTCTTTCCACATTTTGATTAGATACACTTTGGTTTGAATGGTTTCATTATTTCGTTTTTATTGGCTGTAAATTGTAACAACGCAGTTCATTTGTCTCAGAGTAGCATAACGCGAGCCAATAGGAGCGCAGAATGAAAATGCTCAGTTGACCAATGATAACAATCGATGGACGCCCACGCCCACTTATCCTAATTGTGATTGGATGAGACATGCTGCGTGTGAAATCTTACGATGATATCAAACTGTATCAGCGTGTCAGTCGGTGAATCGTCTAGTCTGGCATTGTTCGAGGTCGACTCGTAATAGTTTGTGCATATTGTTGCTGTAACGTCGAATAAGTCCCAATATGACTATGAAACTGGCTTACTGGGATATCAGAGGGGTAAGGCAACGCGTGCATTCACATGCCCTTGATCTTATGTGCAAGATTAAAATGATCGCTTTTTAACTAACGTTAATTATTACTATATTGCTTACTAGCTTGCAATAACTACAATTTTGGAATTGCTTAGATATGCACATGTGCACCAATTGTATGCAGGACGTCATTGGGAGGTAGTAAATGTTGCGAAATGGGTTGCCTGTATCCTCCAGGTTACTTTCGTGAAAATTGTTATTCAGTGACTAAGTTACTGCAAGCTATTACATCCCCAGCAAGCCGTGAATTATGTGAATTTGCTCATTTTCTAGTTCCGTTTTTGCTTGGAAACCTAATACTACAAACGGGGTAAGAAGTATGGGAATAAGTTTACTAACGTTAATGCATATATATAATATATGTCATATTTGACATGATTGTTGATTTCTTGATCGCAAACCAACAGGTTTTACAAACTCGCGTGGAGTCCATTTTTTCCCCACCTGCTTTTGTAATCTGAAATGAAATGGGGAAAGCAGAATATGAACAGTTTTGGGCCACTTCAATGTTACGCACCGTTTTGGGCATAAATGGAGCGGCTCATGTGAAACGGACCGTAAGCCTCTTTTCTACACGCTAACGTAGCCGTAATTGGCTCCTTATATAAGACTGGAGGGAACAAAGACCTTCGTAGAACACGTTACAGAGTGTAGCTGTGGCTAATCGCCTGTCATGCGATTTTGTGTGAATCCGTGCAGTCGTAGCATAGCCTGCTACAGTCGCGAAGGCACGCTTTTACATTTTACATTTTAAGCATTTAGCAGACGCTCTTATCCAGAGCGACTTACAAGACGTGCATTAAAACAAGGTAAGAACAATCATAGTTAGCGCACAAGATCAGTGCAGTAAAAACGTGAATTGTGCATTAAAACAAGACCACGTGCTGCCCTGTTGTTGTAATAACCTGTGTTCAGACGGGGAGTTTACAAGTGTAAATATTTTTCAATTTTCCCGTTTTCCCCAACAGCTAGCCCAACCCATTCGCCTTCTGCTGGAGTACACCGGCACTAAGTACGAAGAGAAGTTTTACTCTTGCGGCGAAGGTAAGGAATCTCCAGAACGGCTGATTTTTTTTTTTGCTTGAGAGAGTCGACTGCACAATGAGTTGAGTTTCAACACCGTAACATCCGCACTAAAAACCAGGGCTCGTATGTACAGATTCTAAGAGTGATAAGTGGTGATCTATGATCAGTTTGGCCTTTCAGCTCATAATGGATATGGTTAGGATATGGACAGGGGGAAACCTGATCCTAGATCGGCACTCCTACTCTTAGAGTCTTTGTACATACGGGCCCCTGGGTCCTCTTCAATGCTCCTCATGTGATTTTTTATTTTTTATTTATTTTATTTTACCTTTATTTAGCCAGGGGAGCCCATTGAGACCAAGTCTCATTTACAATGGTGGCCTGATTACAAAACAATTATATAAATTACACATAAACAAACAACAAGACAAGGACAATAAAAAAGATGAAAGCATCATACAAAATAACAATAATAAGAGGAACTAGTGTTACAATAGAAGTAATTACAATAGTTACGATAAATTTAGAAACACTCACATACCACTAACTCTATATCCTTAAGCATATTTTTAAAAGTTCCTATGGAAATTGCTCATCGGCAAACGCCCAATTCCACCGGCGATGACATTTTAAAAGCGTAACGACATCAAAGTCTGTGTTTCTCGTGCCATGAACACCAGCCAGGGCTATTCTTAGTGCTGAAAACGATTTAATCTGATCTTGTAGAAATAGCCGCCAAGATTCAAATTTATTTGACTCGCGTGGAGTCTCTACTTATTGCATTTGATTACCTCCACTTTGGGTTTATAAAGAGCGTCTAATCTCTGTGCTACGTGCTTCAGCACACATTTCTTTACACGATCTCCGGCAGAACGGAGCACTTTAGGTGCCCGGGTGTGTTCGCTGCCCGGAAACGGAGGTGATCAGTGTTGGAAAAAGAAACCATCAATCGATGCAAAGCAATCACATCTTTTAATGGCGTGACTCCACTTAATGGCGATGCGAAAGAACAGTGACGTATGAGAGAGAGAGAGAGAGATGAGATTATACTTGATTAATCCCCGCAGGGAAATTGGTTTGTCAGTAGCATCGTACAGACATTTAAAAACACAGATTTACACAAACGTATAGAACAAGATCAGATTAGATTAGAAAACTTTATTGTCCATCACATTCATGACAAAACATTGTCTTTGACACAGATTCATAAAAACAAAACATTAAAAAACAGAAACTGTTAAGACAACAGCAGAGACATAGATAAAAGTACAACATAAAAGCTCAAAGTTCAGTCAATTAAAAAGTGCAATAAAAGTCCTCCATTTATTATATTTTGAAAAATATATAAAGAAAAAAAAAAGCTAAAATCAGAGGACTATTCTATCTTGTCCCCACATCTGGTCTGATTAAACCAACGTATGGCTGAAGACCGAAATGATCTTAAAAAAATGTATTTCTAATTATCCCCCGTTTTTCTCCCAATTTGGTTGCCAATTAGACCCTCTATCTTAATTCCCCCTCCCCCACGAGTCCGCCGCCCGTCCTCCGGGTCGAGACACTATTTCCGGGCCGATTTTATCTGCCTCTTCCGAGACGGAATTCTACCACGGGCGCCTTTCTCCATCTCCTCGACGGACTCGTGCCGGCTCACCCTCCCCCCCCTCCCCCTTCCCCCGGAGGCGGACAGCCAAACGCCGCCTCCGATCTGGCTGACGACCAGGGATCGTCAGCCAGCCAGAAATGATCTTTTAAACCTCTCAGTGGAACACCTGGGGGCAATGAGGCAACCACTGAAGGTGCTCATCTGCCGTCCCAGGGCAGGGTGGAGTGGATGCAGACAGCTCTGCAGAATGCCTTTTGGGGTTTTTTCTCCAGCCTACCCTTTCATTCATTTATTTTATTTAACCAGGTTAGTCTCATTGAGATTAGAAATCTCTTTTTCCAAGAGAGGCCTGGCCAATAAAGCAGCAGTAGATTACAGACACTAGAAAAATGATAACATTTAACATAAATGCAGACAAGCAACATTGTTCAAAGTATCACATCTGGTTACACAAGAGCAGTCTAAATATGTGGTGCAACTAAGGGTCAAAGCATTTAAGATTTTCACTTTCCTCCAAATAATTTAGTGAGACGAGCTCCTGTAGGTGAAGCTCTTTCTGGAGCTCATTCCACATCAAAGGAGCTGGAACGCTCTTTTACCAAACTGTATGAACCCTGTACTCTGACCTCAGTGCCACACCAGTAGAGGAGTTGCCCTCTTCACCAGTCTGTTGATGTGTGCTGTGTCCCTTGTACTAATGCCCCCCCAACAGACAGCTGCATTAAAAACAGCACTTGCCCCAACGCTCTCATAAAACATCAGCAGCATTTTGTTGCAGACATTAAACCCCTTTAATTAGTTAGCAACACAGGCTGGCAAGCGGAGGGTTGTTGGTTCAAATCCCAGGAAGGCCAATGAAAAAACAATGAACTGGAAACTGGAGGGATGCTAGTTCACTTCCTGGGGGCACTGCTGAAGTGCCCTGAGCAAGGCACTGAACCCCTAAAACTGATCCAGGGGCGCCGTACTATGACTGACCCTGCGCTCGGACCTCTCTGATGGAATACATATGTATAGTGATCTATCTATGTGTGTGTCTAGGAGAGATATGTGAAAAAAGACACATTTGTAAACAATATTCCTATCATGTTTTTTGACATTATGCCCACCCTGATGATACCCCAGTGGAGATGTTGTCTCACTCTTCACACAATGTGCTTTGTGTCTCCCAGCCCCCAACTATGACAAGAGCTGCTGGTTCGATGAAAAGCACAAACTTGGAATGGACTTCCCGAACGTAAGTCACCATCATCGTTTATTTTAAGAGCAGAGATTTCGCAATGCGGTCCCCTGCCCATGTGTGTGACATCGTTAAAAGAACAGTGTAGTATAATGGTTAAGGAACTGGGCTTGTAACGCAAAGGTTGCAGGTTCGATCCCAGGTGGGGCACTGCGGTTGTACCCTTGAGCTAAAGGTACTTAACCTGAATTGCTTCAGTAAATATCCAGCTGTATAAATGGATTGTATGTAAAGAAATGTAAACTGTATGTCGCTCTGGATAAGAGCGTCCGCTAAATGCCTCCAATGTAACATCGTTGACTAACGTGACCCTCAGCTTCCCTATCTGGAGGACGGAGAGCGCAAGATCGTGCAGAGCAACGCCATTTTGAGATACATCGCCCGCAAGCACAACCTGTGTGAGTGTTTGGCCCCTGCCCTGGTTCACATGCCGCTGTGTGGGTGATACACTGATACGACCTTCCGTCAGGTGTAAAGGGCATTGAGTGCGTAGTTTAACCACCGGCCGCGTGACAGTTTAGTGTAGAAAACACTGATTAACACAACCCCTGCCTCCTGGGACATTCATTTGACCAGAGAAAGTGAATTCCCAGCCCCTGCGCCCCCACTCCAACTCTTGGGGTTGTGCCAGTGACGGATGGGCGTGATCACTGATTGTCCTGAAGAGACACGTATAATATCCCACACACTTTTATTTATTTATTTAGTTAACCAATCTTTAACCAGGTAAGTTGAAAGTTTAATGCTCCCAAGTTGCGTTCATTAGATGCACCACAAAGACCAGACCTGCCCAGTATACAGGTAACTGACAAAATAAAGAAAACGGCAGTGTAAAGTGTCTTAATAGGGAGTTTGACAAGCGCCTTGGCATAGATTCTACAAGTGTCTGGAACTCTACTGGACGGATGCAACACCATTCTTCCATGAGAAATTCCATCATTTGGTGTTCTGTTGATGGTGGTGGAAAACGCTGTCTCAGGCGCCGCTCCAGAATCTCCCATAAGTGTTCAGTTGGGTTGACATCTGGTGACAGAAATGGCCATGGCATATGGTTTACATCGTAAAAATAAAAAAAATGCTTCACCGTAGGATGAAGGTGATCACGCAGAACAGGGCTGGATCTGCGCATAGGCGAACAAGGCCTGGGCCTAGGGCCCAAATGTTGCATGGGGCTCAGAATTATGGGGAAAATATGAATATTGATATTATTTTATGTATTTTTTAAATTTATTTTATTATTATTAGTTTTATATCATTCATATTACACTTACACGCCTAATAAATATATGTTCATCACACAGGATCCTTATTTTTATTATTATTAGTAGTAGTAGTCATTAAAAAAAAAAACCAACGTGAAATCATATCTCCAATCTAACTTTAAATCTAAGAACTCCCATCTCCCAGAATGCCATGCTGGAGGGGGTTTGGGTGGGACCTAAGACTGAGGTGGGGCCTAGGTCCCATGAACATCAAAACCCGCCCCTGACACAGAATTCCTCACCGCAGTACCCCTGTCCCTCCTGCAGGTGGCGAGAGTGAGGACGAGAAGGTCCGCGTGGACGTCCTGGAGAACCAGGCGGTGGACTTTCGCCACGGCTTCGTCATGCTCTGCTACACCGACTTTGTGAGTCCAGACGAGGGGGCAGAATAATAATAATAACCTTTATTTCATATAGCGCGATTCATATCAGATATCTCAACACAGCTTAACACAGTAGATACAAGAACCAGGCCCTTGAATTTGGAAAGCCAAGTGTTGCACTCTACAAAATGAACAATAAGCACATTGTTTCAGACTGACTGGTCAACTGTGTGTGTGCGCGTGTGCGTGTCTGTGTCCGTCCAGAACAGTTTTAAGAGGTTTTGTGATGGTGACTAATGACAGGTAATTTATGAGTGGAAAACTAAATTGTTGCATTATAGCAATTAAAGATTATTTTTTAGGATACACAGCTCTTTACCTCACACACATTCTCTCCGATTTTCAATCTTCTCCTCCATAGTCCTGGAGGGCCACAGGGTGGCGCTGGTTTTTGTCGACGTTCAGCACTTGATCAATTAAAGCCGTTGAGTACATGATGAACTTTCCTCACATGGTTCCTTGTGTCTAAACGCATTGCTGATTTTTAAGGTGAAAACAAAAACCGGCAGCAGACTCTGCGGCCCTCCAGGACAGGGCTGAGAATATATATGTATATGTATAATGTATAATATATGCCATTTAGCAGACGCTTTTATCCAAAGCGACTTACAGTAGTGAATGCATACATTTTTCAGTATATGTGATCCCAGTGGGAATCGAACCCGCAACCTAAGTGTTGTCAACGCCTTGCTCTACCTACTGAGCCACACAGAACCACGCTCTACCTACTGAACCACACAGAATCATGCTCTACCTACTGAGACACACAGACACACACACTGCCCTGGAAATTTGAATTCCAACCTATCATCTGCATCGGTCGTCTGTTAATGATCACCTGAGCATGCTTAAGTGGTGGTTGGAATGAAAACATGCAGGACAGTGTGCCCTGTAGGAATAGAGAAACACTGCCCTAGTCCATAAAGGGTATGCCTGCACGTTCACGTGGAGAGAAGACCTAAAGTTTGCATCACAACTGGTTCTATGCTCTCTCAATATGGGAACTGTAGTGTACATATTTCTGGCTCAATTGAAATGATTGAATAAGGGACTCCCGGGTGGTCTAGCGGTTACAGCTATTTCGGCTGTGGTCGGGAGTGCCGCTAGGGGGCAGCAATTGGCTGTCCACCCCAGGGAGGGGGGAGGGAAGCCGATATGAGATTGCTGCGTATAGGAGTGGCCCTGTGTGCATACGGTGGCGGCTTGGCGGGTTCCGGCTCGGAGGAGGCGGTGCCCAGCCGCATGTCACTGCCGGTATCGGGACTACGGCAGCGAGCTCGTAAGATATGAGGGAGGGGATAATTGACGTGAAAATGGAGGGTATAATTGGACACTAAAAATAGGGAGAAAAAACAGCAGAAAAATAGAAATGCTTGAATAAATGGCTGAAGACCAACACGCAGTAAATGTGCAGGGTGCGAGAGCGGGGCCTTCGTCTCAATCGCGTTACCATGCCAGGGCCAGGGTGGGCTCTACTCTGGTGTGAGCAAGGAATAAATAATTTTCATTATATAATAACTAGGGCTGGGACTTTAACGCGTTAATTTCGATTAATTAATTACAGAAAAAATAACGCGTTAAAAAATGTACGCATTTTAATCGCACTATATTTTTGCACTCCAGACACCACGGAACGTTTCTCAATGCTAAACATGTTGCAGCTAGCGTGGAAGCCAGAGCTAACGCTGATCAGGCTAACGTTAGTCTTAGTACGAGCAAGCAGAGTCGCCAACCCACACTCGACCAGATGACGGGGTTCAGAGCCAAGATGAGTAAGACCACGTCTAACAAAGTAACCAACTAACTGGCTCACTGGATTGCCGTGGACTGTAGACCACTTTCGGTGGTCGAAGATAAGGGACTAGAAAAGGTGCTACAGATTGCGTCGTCTGACACAACTTATGAACTGCCATGCAGAAAGACAATTTCGAAAAAAATCCAGCAGCTTCTTCCAAAGGTCCTTTGCACTATCATATTCCTAAAATTGCTGCACTTTGTTAAAAATTGCACTGGTCTGTGTAGTAGCTAAAATAAACAAGATTTTGCTGCTTAAACTTATGTATATGTCTATTCATTGATTCACTCGTATACCAAAATCCATTTGAATTGAAAAATGTTGCTTCTCGTGTCAAATATTGATATGCGATTAAAATGCGATTAATTTCGATTAATTAATTACAAAGCCTCTAATTAATTAGATTAATTTTTTTAATCGAGTCCCACCACTAATAATAACACTTGTATAAAAGAAACAATACAGGTAATGAGCTATGCATATTGTTTTATATTAATGCAATTGTTCAGAGAAAAAGATTTTGTAATATTTTCCCCAGAGAGATTTTTCACACCCATTCACACCCCTAATAATTATTTTAAATACAATGCAACAAAAATAAATCTACATTTTAAGATGCTACTTTGAGTTCACCTCAATCTTGGGGAACTGTGTTGTTCCCCTCCCATGGCTTCCTGTTTCACTGGGGAAGTAAAATGAGGTAACATGCAGTGGAAAATCCATTTGTCATCCATCACCATGGGGACAGGCAAATAACTCCCAGAAGACACAAGACAAGGGGCTGTTGAGCTTCACAAGTCAGGAGATGGTTACAAATAAATGAAAGATGCCACTTTCCACTATAAATGACTATTTACACTAATAAGTACAAAGTTTAGAACTACAGTTTCTCGTGTTTCAGGACAAGATGAAGCCCGGCTACATGGAGAGGCTGCCTGGCATGCTGAAGCAGTTCTCCAGCTACCTGGGAGACAAGAAGTGGTTCGCCGGTGACAAGGTGTGGTAGGCCTTACGGCGATGTTACGGCTCGTACGTAGGAGTGATTCTTGGGCTGTTTCCGCAATGGGTCGACATGCACATTCGTTTTGGGTGTACCTCGTAATTACCCTGTTGTAGGCATTGTAGTGCTACAGATGTGGTGCCATAATCTTGCATTGTACAGCTACAAATGTCACTCTGATAATATTGATTGCACAGTTGTTAAAGTAGTGATATAGTGTCCTTTTGAAGGTTTAATTTATAATCGCCAGTGTCGTGGAAATTAAAACTCAGTAGGATCAGAGAGAATTTATTTAAACAGTATTAAAGCTTTAATTACGAACAGCTGCACGGAGACCCGTGTCACGCAGGACAGCGAATCTCCTGCCTTCAAATTCAAATGGATATTTATATCCAACACAACGGAAAGGGAGGGAACAGTCACAAGGGGGAGGTAACGGGGCATTAACTTACAGGTAATTGGAGCTATGGACCAACATGAAGATATAACGGGTTGTTAGAACAGCCCTCCAAGGGTCTTAAACCAATGGGAAGGAGGTTTCCTGCCGTGGGGGAAACATCACAAAAGAACAGATGTTCCTTTGAAGTTGTGGTGCGAAAAGCCTTTGTCTCTGACCCGCAGCGTCCCACTGAGTTAGTGTCTGCATGTCCCGTGGATGTTCTTGCATTCCAACTTAATAAAAACAATTTTTCCTCCACACCAGAGAACAAAGCTTTTTCACACTCAGTTTGCAAACGAAGAGGAAAAGCATTTGATTTGCCACTCATTCTTTCATTTTGGGATTTGGTTTTCTTTCTGAACGGAGGTTTGGATTTCCAAGGCCAATGCTAAAACAGTGCATCATTGTGCCCATTGTGCCTTTTTCTGCTATAGTGGAGAAAATTGTCTGTAGGCTGCCCAACCCTGGTGCTGGAGGGGCTGGCAGTGTAGTGTAGTGTAATGGTTAGGGAGCTGGGCTTGTAACTCAAGAGGTTCAATTCCCAGGTGGAGCACTGCCGTTGTACCCTTGAGCTAAAGGTACTTAACCTGAATTGCTTCAGTAAAAATATCCAGCTGTATAAATGGATTGTATGTAAAGAAATGTAAACTGTGTAAGTCGCTCTGGATAAGAGCGTCTGCTAAATGCCTAAAATGTAAAATGTAAGAAAGTGAAGGGCCACAGGGTGTGCTGGTTTTCTCACCTCACCTGGTTTCTTGGGTCTAAATCGGTTGCTGATTTTAAAGTGAAAACCATAGCCAGCAGATCCTGTGGCCCTCTCGAGACCAGGGTTGGGGACCCCAGCAGACCCTGTGGCCCTCCAGGGACCAGGGTTGGAGGCCCCTGCATTCAGCCATAAAGACTGGTGGTTTAGCGCAGTGTGTAAGGAGTCATGGCCTGCCGTTTTGCAGATCACCTTTGTGGACTTCCTCATGTACGAGCTGCTGGACCAGCATCGCATGTTCGAGCCCAAGTGCCTGGCCGACACCAAGAACCTGAAGGACTTTCTGGACCGCTTCGAGGTGAGCCCCCCCCCCCTCGTCCCTCGTCCCTCAGGGTAGTAACCCTCAGTGGTTCTCTGTGGCTCAGTTGGTAGAGCACAGCGTTGGCAACGCTTAGGTTGTGGGTTCAATCCCCACTGGGGCCACATATACTGAAAATGTATACATTCACTACTGTAAGTCGCTTTGGATAAAAGCGTCTGCTAAATGGCATATATAGTATCACCTCTTCTCTCCCGTCAGGGATCTGAAAAGCTTTTGCACACGTCTTAGAAATACGCTCTTTAGGGCCGGCTGATCACACTGTATCTTGGCTGGTCCGATACGGTGTGTGCTGCCTGTCAGGGACGTGGTTCGAAACCCGCGTCTCTACCAGACCGGCCCTGGTTGTCAGCCCTGATTGGGGCGGCATTTGGCTGTCCAAAAAAAAACTGGAAAAAATTATCTTGAAGGCTAAGCTTAGCACATCCAAACAGGCAGAGGCACCCTAACAGGGAAGTTTGTCAAATAAACCTTTATTGGTCTGGGAAAATGAGGACTGAAGTAGAGACCATGGTGTGCGTGTAGCGTAGGTGCAATCTGCTGCCGTATCGTTCTCAAAATCAGAGCATCGCAAACGTGTGAGTTTAACCCTTACTGAACGGTCATTGTAGAAACGTTAACGTGCAAACGCTTCCTAAACGCCCTCTAAACGCTCTGCGTCTCACCTTTTGTGCTTTCTCCGAACGCCAGGGACTGGAGAAGATCGCGGCTTACATGAAGTCCAAGAATTTCATGAAGACTCCCGTGAACAACAAGATGGCAAAGTGGGGCAACAAGAAAGAGTGACACCTACGAGTGTGGAGGAAGGACTACAGTCCCAACAATGGCCATCACAACCAGTCCTAAACCTAACATTCGCTACTAACTTTGCTTGAACGTAGATAGATGGCATCCCAAAAGGCTATTAGGTCATAAACTAGTTGTTGATGTTGGAGCAAGTACTGGCGATCATGTGGTGTTCGTGGTACCGGCGCTCCCATGTTTAAGTCTAAATTGGGTTCAAGAGCCGCCAGCTTCAACAGTAGTCTGAGCTGTGCAGTAGAGTGTAGGAGACTGCCCTGTGTGTGTGCCTTTACGTGGTCCTGATCGTGCGCAACAATCAAGCACTTAGTTTGTTACCATTTGTACCGAGCTTTCGTTTTGCTACTGAAGTGGTCTTGTGTGATGGAAGAAGTAGGAATCTTTAGCATTGTCAGCGAAAGGCCTTTTTGTTTAATAAAAAGTTGTTTACAGCATTTGTACGTCTATTCTTATGTCGTACGTTTCTCATGTCTCATTTGCCAGAGCTATAAAACAAGTCTTGCATCGTACGACTTGTGGGACATTGTGTTTGGGGAAAAAGGATCAGCAAATTAGTAAGATTTAAAACATTTTAATACATACATGTATACTGAAATGTACTTCAGTGTAGAAATTGTTCCCAATATTGCTGCCTAAAAATAATGTGTGATCATCTACAGCTGCAACTGTAGCCAATTTGAATGAGGAACTAGATTAAGTACTGTGGTCTGAAATGGTTGTCCTGGTTCAGGGCTGTGTGAACAGACTGGCATATGTCACTTCAGTGAAAATGTGTTACCAAACTGCAGATGACAACTTTATTTGTGATTTTATGGACGACGATGCATAGGAATTTCCGGGCTTCAGAGAAAGTATGTACTCACAATCAGCAAAAACACAATCAGCGTCACGCTAAGTAGCGTGGCAGTTGTGAAACAATTGTGATTTGTGTGCACGTTTTTTTCCATCAAAACCGATGTGAAGATGCTTGTTATTGATGTACAAGACGGTGCTGAACAACACGGTTGGGTTTCGGTGAAGACGAGGATTCCACTCCCTCCCGAGGGTCTACTCTTGGGTCCTCAAACTTCGTCTTTGGGCGCCGGTCATCGTTCAGCCTCTTAACTGCGGTCTCCTGTTGCTTCTGGCGGTGGAAATCGCTCCCTCGCTTTGTTAACGTTACATAAATAGGATGTAATTACACAGGTGGGGGGTGGTTAGCCTTGACATGCGGCGGGGATGGTTTTCAATTGAAGAGTTCATAGTTGCGTTGTGTACAGGGTTCTCTTCTCTTCCTTCTGGTGTGATGGAGGAGTGGCCATGTGCCCATATCTCTCTCTCTCTCTCTCTCTCGTCTGTCTCCTGGGTCTAACGGCCATTGTACTGGCCGTACCCGCTCTCGCTGGCCAGCTGCAGAGTAAAAACACAAGTATTGGTTAAACCAGTGGCGATTTTAGACCCTATTTAGGGGGGCTGTAGCCCCCCCTGTCTTTCATCTCAGCCCCCTGAAAATGTTTAGTCATTCTTCTCTAAAAAAAAAAAAAACAATTTCTACTTAATATCTATTTTTTTTAAATGCCACAGATAGAGAGTGGTATTTCAATTTTGAGAGTGACCACCATTGTGGTGTTTTTGTTTTGGGGGAATGTACCAGTAAATTAATTAAAAATGTAGGCTTGTGCTTTGCATGTGTACATCTCACATTGTAATTGGGGGCTGAGCCCCTAAAGGTCAAATCCTAGAATGGCCCCTGGGTTGAACAGTAGTCTTGACCCCTGATGCTCTCACTAGAACAGATTGTGAGACTGGCTTCCTGCAGTCTGATTGGCTCTTAGCAGGTTTTAGCCAGTGATATGTTGAGGTGGAGTGTTGGTTTGAATCTCTGCCTCTGATTGGAGCAAAACAAGATCATGATTCATCAGAAGAACCAACTGACCATTGGTGTATTTCTTTATGAGCTAATTGTACGTCATCTATCTGAGCAAGAAAATCTGAAATTTAAAATGTATGATTTTCATTTATTGGAGGGAAGGCTATACACTTATGTTTTTGGTGATTTCCCATGACATTTTTAAAATGCATTTTTTCCAACTTATTTCTTCATATTTGCTAATTCTATTAGGCTCCTTATTAGTAAAGCACTTCCCTTGAAGCTGGGTGGTATTTTGACAAGTGAGGCTAATTGAGCCGTGATTGGTGTGTCAGTAATGGGTGTGTCAGTGATTGGTTGAGCAGTGATTGTATGAGCAATGATTGGTTGAACAGTGACTGGGGTGTCAGTGATTGGTTGAGGTGGGGGTGTGTGTTGGTGATTGGTTGAGGTGGAGGGGTGTGTCGGTGATTGGTTGAGGTGGAGGGGTGTGTGTTGGTGATTGGTTGAGGTGGAGGGGTGTGTCGGTGGAGGGGTGTGTTGGTGATTGGTTGAGGTGGAGGGGTGTGTTGGTGATTGGTTGAGGTGGAGGGGTGTGTGTCGGTGATTGGTTGAGGTGGAGGGGTGCGTCGTTGATTGGTTGAGGTGGAGGGGTGCGTCGTTGATTGGTTGAGGTGGAGGGGTGCGTCGTTGATTGGTTGAGGTGGAGGGGTGCGTCGTTGATTGGTTGAGGTGGAGGGGTGCGTCGTTGATTGGTTGAGGTGGAGGGGTGTGTGTTGGTGATTGGTTGAGGTGGAGGGGTGCGTCGTTGATTGGTTGAGGTGGAGGGGTATGTCGGTGGAGGGGTGTGTTGGTGATTGGTTGAGGTGGAGGGGTGTGTCGGTGGAGGGGTGTGTTGGTGATTGGTTGAGGTGGAGGGGTGCGTCGTTGATTGGTTGAGGTGGAGGGGTGTGTCGGTGGAGGGGTGTGTGTTGGTGATTGGTTGAGGTGGAGGGGTGTGTTGGTGGCTCACCGCCTGGGCGGATCGGACGGCCTGCAGCTGGAAGAACACCCTCCCCCCCTCCTCGGGACACACGGCCCGCAGCTCGTCACGCACCATCCCCAGGAGCAGAGTCCCGTTCAGCGCGCCCAGGGTCCGCACCGTCCTGCAACCACCGCACAGGAACATTATACACACACCGTCCTGCAGCCACCGCACAGGAACATTATACACACACACACACACACACACACACACACACACACACACACATACACACCGTCCTGCAGCCACCGCACAAACATTACACACACACGCACGCATGCACAAACATTACACACACACACGTACGCACACACATACACACCGTCCTGCAGCAACCGCACAAACATTATACACACACGCACACGCAACATTACACACGCACACACACACACACACACACCATTACACACACTGCCCCAACACTGGCACACGCACACACATCCACACATGTGCATTTGCACCCCCTACTGTTGAGATGAAAATATTACAATTTTCAAATCAATGTCAAAAAACATTGAAAAGAAAATGATTTTTGAACATTGCACTCCTTGTTTTAAAACCCCCAAATCGCCACTGCACACAGGTGAATTCAAGGATAGGGCATTGGGCATTGGTCATACACACACACACACATACACACACACACACACACAGGTGAATTAAAGGACAGGGCATTGGTCGTACATTTTGGAGAAGCCTTTGTACTCCAGCCAGGCCCTGACGTCCTCGGGGGATGATTTGTTGAGCGGTGGGGGGCCGCGCGGCTCCTGCAGGAGAGATGGAGGGGTGAGAGGAGCGCCCCCATGGGGCAGGGCAACAACACTGCACACACCATGCCCCCCTGCCCCCAAAATGTACACCATGGCCACTCGCTCCTGCCCTGCAGGGCCACAGGGGACTGGGCTCTGTCTTCACCTTAAAATCAGCAGCCAGTTCACACCCAGTAAGAATTTTTTACAAACTTTATGTTTATACATATGTGTGTTTTATACATGTATTTTGTTTTATTTATTTAAATTTTTTGATACATATTTTTATTTTTCTGTAGTTCATTGTGGACAGGTGTTGGAAATGAGCCTTTGACTAACGCTTTTGCTATGTCCCTGAATTTAAGCCCTATATAATCTATTGTTATTAATGGCAGTAATCTATTATTATTATTATTATTATTAATAATAATAAATAATAATTAAGATTAGGTTCAGACAGGGTTTGTAGGTGAATTCAGCTTCTTAGGATCGTGATTAAGGGCTGAGCTCAGATCCCTGGGTGTGGAGGAGGCTGGTCAGACCGGGTGTAGATCAGACACTGTGCTGTAACCCTCCTGCTGTAACCTTCCAGCCCTGTGCTGTCACTGCTGTATCATGCTGTAACCCTCCTGCTGTAACCCTCCTGCTGTAACCCTCCTGCGCGGTGCTGTCTCACCTGCGGTCTCTCCTGGGGTCTCTCCTGGGCCCGGCCCTCCAGAGGCTCCAGCACATTCTGAGGCACGTGTCCCTCCTCATTCCTGCTGTTACGCACCTTCCACCACTGCCTGGAGGGATCCAGCACCTGCAGAGACGCACACACACACACACACAGACGCACGCACGCACACACACACACACACACACACAGACATACACACACACACACAGACGCACGCACGCACACACACAGACATGCACACAGACACACAGACACAGATACAGACGTACGCATGCACACACACACACAGACAGACACACACACACATTTGAACCAATGTGTATTTGAACATTTCATAGGCAAAAACAGATCAACGTTATTCCTGCCAAAACTAAACCAAACAAGGCATGATTGAGTGCCGTCTTTGCAATTTCAAAATTGCTTTGTTGCAAAACTCGATATATATGTCATGTTTTATTTACAGTTATTCAACATTTTGTTACAGAAACCGATACACGCCGTGCCCTCTTGTTAGCACAAACTGAGATATCCACGACTGTATTTTATCCTTTAAAAGACATGATTCAGTACAGAAATTTCTGTACAACTCAGAACAGGGACCTACGAAGCGAAAGAGGACAAGATTGGTCTTTTCACCATAATATCAGGGCAGAGAGGGAACGCAGTACCCCAGAAATGATGCAGTTGAGATTCACACATTTGGGGAATTCATAGGGGTCAGCACAACCAGAGTGCAATGGCTGAGTCTCGCTTTAGGTGAACCAATTTCAATTTTGCAAAAATGAATTGATTGTGGATTCATCTGCTTTTTACGCAAAACAAACAGAAAAATATCAAATTATATATTTTAAATGTAGATTTTTGAAAAGCTGACTTTCTGTTACTTTGCTTACATCAATTTAGGCTCACCCTTTTTGCAATTGATAAGTTATACCAAGAAAGAACAATAAAAAAAATCTTGATTTACTGAAAATGTCAAAAATGGATGCATCTGCTTTTGCATCCAACCTCTTCATATATGCATGAAACACCCCAGGGCATGCTGTAATCCGTTATGTTGCAGGTGTCGCGTGAAGACACTCTCAGGTGTGACACTAATGATGACTGAGTCACGGGACTCACCTGCACCACCTCCCCCTTCATCACGGTCAGCTCCTGACTGTTCCGAGCCGTGAAGTCGTAAACCACACGCATGTGAGCGGGAGGCTCGTTTGATCTGCAACACGCATGCAAACACATGCACACACACACACACATATACACACACAGACACACGTACATACACACACACACGTATATACACACACACGCATATACATAGGCACGCATACACACACATACACGCATATACACATGCATACACATATACACGCACGTACACACACACGCATACACACACATACGCACATGCATGCACACAAACGCACACACACGCACGCACACACACACAGTTAATTTACAAAGACAAGGAGAAGCAGTCTTTACAGGGTTCACAGACCCACAGGTGTTGAGGCAGTGCTATTAAATGCACATGTTAATAATTACTTAATTACTGTAAACATTGACAGAGCGATTGAAAACTGGATTGTCCGGCACAATGCCAGACGTATGGCCGCCCTACGTGACTCCTGTGGGATCAGACGTGGCTCGAGGCCTCGTCCTGTTTCACGCCTGACTGGACACACTCCGTTTGTGAGTACAGTGTGTGTGTGTGTGTGTGTGTGTGTGTGTGTGAGTGTGTGTGTGTGTGTGTGTGTGTGAGAGTGTGTGTGTGGCTGTGTTCATCAGCTGAACCAATAATAAATAAAACACCCCAGATTTTGTGCGACTGATAGAGGGTCCATATCATACCGTGCTGGTGGAGGACTCCAATTCTGTAAAGAAAAAAGGTCAAATAAATGAATTCCTCTAGAACGACAGCATCTGAAAATTCTGCGCTAAAGATTTTTAAAAAATGATTTAGGACTTTTTTGATACTGGTTTTTGATACTGGTAAAAAATAAAATGTAATCTTTTTTAAATTAATTTTGTTTCAGATTTTCCAGTTTTTCTCTTCAATTTGGAAGCCAGTTCTACCCTCTATTTATTTCGGTTAAGCCTCCCCCCCGACGAACTCGCCACCCGTCTCTACAGGGCAAGCTACTCTCTGAGGCCGGCGATGATTCGCCTCCTTCGAGACGGAACTCACCGACCCTCTTTCTGGAGACACCCTTATGTGCTTCACAGCGAGTTTGTGCCGACCGCCCTCCCCCCTCCCTCAGGAGCGGACACCCAAAAGGTCGCCCCCGATTGGGGCTAACGGCCAGGGCCGGTCTGGCAGTGATGGGTTTTGAACCGCAAATAAAATGTAATCTTTTCCAAAGACCGGCATTTTTTAATATTTTTAAAACCTTTGTCTAAAGAAGTGTTTCTCAATCCATTCCTACAAGACACACTGCCCTGGAAATTTAAATTCCTACCTCCGCTCCCAACCTATCATCTGCATCGGTTGTCTGTTAATGATCACCTGAGCGTAATTAAGTGGTGGTTGGAATGAAAACATGCAGCGCAGTGTGCCCTGTAGGACTGGATTGAGAAACATTGCTCTAAAGGACAGCAAAAGACAAGACTTTCTCCCAGTCACCTCTCCTAAACCCATGCAGTCATTGCACTTTGCATTCGGGCATGACCTGATCATGTGACCTGATCATGTGACCGGATCATCCAGCTCAGCTCAGACCTCGCGAGCGTCTACCTGCTGGGGGGGAGGGGAGTTTGGCGCTTGTCTCTCGGAGGGGAAGCGCTGACTCTGGCTCCTGGAGAGTGGCTGGTTTTCGGGGGGGGCCAGGATCGGAGGGGGGGCTGCCAGCCGTTGGAGAACGATGGGATGTAGGCGGGCAGCTGGTCACTGCCCGGCCATTTGGATCTGAGGACACAGAGACAACAGGCTTTCCTACTGATGGGACAGGGAATCAATCACACAACCTTACTACAACCTTACTGCAACCGTACTACAACCTTACTACAATCTTACTGTGTCCTTACTGCAACCATACTTACAACCTTACTGTGTCCTTACTACAACCTTACTGTGTCCTTACTGCAACCTTACTACAACCTTACTACAACCATATCTTACTACAACCTTACTGTGTCCTCACTACAACCTTACTATAACCTTACAACCTTACTGTGTCCTTACTGCAAACCTTACCTCTTACCTTACTCCTTACAACCTTAACCATACTAAACTTAACCTTACTGCAACCGCAACCTTACTTTACTATAACCTTACTGCAATGCTGCAATAGCATTTTGAGTAAGCTGGGGATATTGTTGTCTGCTGTTTTATTTTATATGAGGCAGTGTGCAGGTATCATGCTGGTTAATATAAAACAGGCTTTCCCACTATCATAGGTGTTCAACTCACTGGCTCAGTAGGTAGAGCGTGGTTCTTTGTGTCTCAGTAGGTAGAGCATGGTTCTGTGTGGCTCAGTAGGTAGAGCATGGTTCTGTGTGGCTCAGTAGGTAGAGCGTGGTTCTGTGTGGCTCAGTAGGTAGAGCATGGTTCTGTGTGGCTCAGTAGGTAGAGCATGGTTCTGTGTGGCTCAGTAGGTAGAGCATGGTTCTGTGGGTCTCAGTAGGTAGAGCGTGGTTCTGTGTGGCTCAGTAGGTAGAACATGGCGCTGACAACGCTTAGGTTGTGGGTTCGTGTCCCACTGGGACCACATATACAAAAAATATATGCATTCACTACTGTAAGTCGCTTTGGATAAAAGCGTCCGCTAAATGGCGTATATTGTATAAAGAGGGCTTTTTAATTGCCATTTCACAGCGCAGGGCAAAAAGAAGAATGAAAGGACAGCTCAAACAGCACAGTACATACGCACACATGACAACCACGGACCTGGCCTCCGCCTGGTCAAAGGGGAATGTCATAACACGTCGTAACATGTCGTGACGTCTCGGGACGCAGGTAGAGAGACATTTTTATGGTGTTCCATAATCCAAGTTCGAGGGCAGTTTTAGGGCGTGTTCGTTTTGACTCTTTGCCATTAAAATAAGCCACCTGCCATATACTGAATGATGTCACAGTAGTGGGTGTGGTTGTTACACCTCAACCAGCACTGGACAAGAGGGGCGGGGCGGGGCGGGACGTCCTACCTGGGGATGTTCCACGCGTCCCCCAGAGACACCCAGCGCTGGTCCTCCTCGGGGGTGACTTCCTGGGCCAGGAGGCGGAGGGCTTGTTCCGTGAGCAGGGGCACGACGATGGAGGGGGGAAGGTCCTGGGGGCAGTGTGGCAACACCTGCAGGGAGGAGACACGCCCATTCACACCAAACACACAGGATGTAGAGACACGCCCATTTCAGGATGTAGAGACACGCCCATTTCACACCAAACACACAGGATGTAGACAAGCCTATTTCTTTTTTCTTTTTTTATATAAATTTGTTTCAGATTTTTTCAATTTTTCTCGCAATTTAGTAGCCAATTACACCCTCTATTTATTTAGATTTACCCTCCCCACACAAGTCCACTGCTCGTCTCTACGAGGCAAGATAATTCTTCCGCTTCCTTCAAGACGGAATTCGCCCACCCACGTTCTGGAGACTCCCTTACGTGCTTCACGCGGACCCGAGCCGCCCCCCCCCCCCCCTGGGGCGGACAGCCAAACACAGCCCCCAATTGGGGCTGATGACCAGGGCTGGTCTAGTAGGGACTGGTTTCGAACTGTGTCCCTGATAGGCAGCGGACACCATATCAGACCAGCCAAAATACGGTACCCCAGACACGCCCATTTCACACCAAACACACTGGAGGTAAAGACACGCCCATTTAACTTTGAACAGTTGTTGGTTTTTAAAATGGTCAGTAATCTGTAGGGATTTTATTAAAGGGGCGAGCTGCTAGCATGTCAAATACTTACTTGGTCCAGATCTGGTGTAATTATCATCTAGGAGAGACAGATTTACTCCAAAAGGAAATAAAATAAGGTAAAGTGAAGAGAAGTGGAGGGGGGTGGGACTTACGAAGCCAAGGATGGAGAAGAGGATGTGGATGAAATCCGGAGCGCTGGGACTGTTGAGAATCCCGTTCAGTTTCCCCTGTCAGGACAGAGACGAGTCAGAATGCCACTCACAAATCCCTCTCAGGACACAGACACAATATTCTTTTCTTCAATTTATTTCAGATTTTTTCCCCATTTTTCTCCCAATTTAGTGGCCAATTACACCCTGTATTTATTTCAATTTACCCTCCCCACACAAGTCTGCCGCTCGTCTCTACGAGGCAAGCTAATTCTCTGAGGGCAGCGAACTCCGCTTCCTTTGAGACGGAATTCGCCAACCCATGTTCTGGAGACTCCCTTACGTGCTTCACAGCGGACCCGAGCTGGCTCACCCTCCCCCTTCCCCCTGGGGCGGACAGCCAAACGCTGCCCCCGATCGGGGCTGACGACCAGGGCTGGTCTGGTAGAGACGGGTTTTGAACCGCGTCCCCGATAGGCAGCGCACGATTCATATTGGGGCGGCACGGTGGTGCAGTGGATAGCGCTGTCGCCTCACAGCAAGAAGGTCTCGGGTTCGAATCCAGGCCGGGGGCCTTTCTGTGCGGAGTTTGCATGTTCTCCCCGTGTCCGTGTGGGTTTCCTCCAGGTACTCCGGTTTCTTCCCACAATCCAAAGACATGCACGTTAGGCTAGTTGGAGAGTCTAAATTGCCCGTAGGTATGAGTGTGTGAGTGAATGGTGTGTGTGCCCTGCGATGGATTGGCGACCTGTCCAGGGTGTATTCCTGCCTCTCGCCCGGAACGCATGCTGAGATAGGCTCCAGCCCCCGCGACCCTGACCAGGAATAAGCGGCTTAGATAATGAATGGATGGATGGATGGATTCATATTGGATCAGCCAAAATACGGTGCGTTAGACCGCTACGCTATCCGCCGCCCCTACAGATGGATGGGTTCGCTGCTGAAGGCCCCTGGGTCTCCATACAGGCCGACATCATCGCAAGGGGACCGGAATTATGGGGAAAATATTAATATGAATATTATTTTTTCATATAAAAAAATATATAGATATGTATACGTTTTAATATAATTCATACTACACTTACACGCCTAATAAATATATGTTCATCACACAAGATCCTTATTATTAGTAGTTGTAGTAGTAGTAGTCATAAAAAATAAATAACGCAAATGAAATCATATCTCCAATCTAACTCCATCTCCCAGAATGCCATGCCGGAGGGCCCATGAACTTCAAGATCCGGCCCTGGGTGTCACATTAAGGCCAGAGGGAGTGGAGGTCGTCTGAGACCTCCTGTGAAGAGGACAGCTAGCGTGGAAGGTGGAAGAACTGACATGACAGGACTCCCCCTGACACATCTTTTCAAAACTCTTTCAAAAATGTATTTCGTAGTTAAAAAGGTGGCAATTTAACATACCAGAAGATTGAATCCATACTTGATTTTCTCCAGGCACATGAAAAATTCTTGCAGAGGTGGCATTGGGATTCCAATATCTTAAAAAGAAAGATGCAAAATTAGCTTTCACACTCTACAGGAAGACAATCAATCAAAGATAAAATCATGGCTAAAATCAATCCAGTATAATGTACTCATTACGCATCCAACGCAAACTCAGTGTCTTAATGTTGTGAAATCTTGTTGTTGTTGAATATTGAATGTGTCATCTATGTCTTGTAATTGTGTTTTTATACTACAGTGTTTCCTGCCCAGGGGACTACAGATGCAAATATAGCTAACTCTGGTACAGCTAAGAAGCAAACAAACAAGAAATAAACACATAAATAAATACAGGTGTGTCTCTCTCTCATCCTGGTCCTCCCTCATATTTCACAAGCACTCCTCTGCTGTTATCCTGCTTGTGTGGATAAGTGAGTGGATCCTTTAAAAGTCACCTTTGTTCTTCTTGCTTTTCCTCTTCTTCTTGTCGTTTCCCCCCTGTGGCAGCGCTGCGGCTACCTGTCCCATGAAGAGCTCTGCATCGCTCAGCACGTGGTTCAGGATCTCCTGCACAGACAGACACCAGGTGAGGCTGGTTGGTTTCGGTTAAACGTGAATGTCAACGTACAAATGTACACATTTGACCCAGTGTTAATTTAACCTGGGATAAGGAGTTTTAATAATCCGTGGAATGGAACAAGATTCGTCTTCCTGCCCCGGAATCGTAAAGCTAACTTGGTCTTTTTATTTTTAAAAATATATAAATAAACTGCTCCATGTTATGATGATGAAGATGGTGATGATGATGATGACAAAATTGATGAAGTTATTGTCAGGTGGAGGAGATTGTGCACGGATAGAGAGTCTGTTCAGTGAGTGGTGTTGGCTTCATGCCCCAAGTACATTCCTCATCTGTCCAGAACCAGGAACTTTATCTGGGGAGGGACAGCCAATCACCACCCCCGATCAGGGCTGATCTGGCACAGTCTGGTTTCGAACCCAGACCGCAATGGGCAGCTCACACTCACAAAGCACCAGTCAATGCGAATGCGTTAGACCGCTGGTCTGGTTTCGAACCGAGACCACAATGGGCAGCTCACACTCACAAAGCACCAGTCAATGCGAATGCGTTAGACCGCTGGTCTGGTTTCGAACCGAGACCGCAATAGGCAGCTCACACTCACAAAGCACCAGTCAATGCGAATGCGTTAGACCGCTGGTCTGGTTTCGAACCGAGACCGCAATAGGCAGCTCACACTCACAAAGCACCAGTCAATGTGAATGCGTTAGACCGCTAAGCTACTGGAGGCCCCAACGTGCTCTATCCTGGCCACGGTTTTGACAGGGTGTCAGTGTAGGAGCGGGTTCCAGTGTTGTGGTATGGATAATGGGCACTATCCTGGCCACGGTTTTGACAGGGTGCCAGTGTAGGTGGGGGCACTGACCACATTCCTCTGGGTGTTGGAGAACTGGGGTTTGGGGGTCCATCTGCTGAGGTGGGGGGCTCTGGGATGTACTGGGGAGAGGGGGGACGCCGCTGGTCTGGGGTAGAGGGGGGAGATAGTGAGGGGGAGATAGCGAGAGAGAGAGAGAGAGAGAGAAGATTGCATCACATTCATTAGCCTATTATAATGGTCTCTTGCATCTTGCAGCTCTCTGGTACCACTTCTAGTTCAATAGCAATTATCTCACACTGCCAGATACTGCACTTCCTGTTTCATTAAGTTAATTAAATTACGTTCATTTCTTGCATTTAATTGCCAGGACGTTTTCACCCAATATTTTCAATCATTGTCACTGTCATTGTCACCTGGGATTCAAACCAACACAATCGTATTGTCTTTATAAAAAACACATTTTATTATGTTTTGCTGTGTTTGGCCTCTTGGCAAGGCCGAACACCAAACACAGAGTTTGTTCTCAATTAATTTGCCAGGTTAAAGATTGGTTAAATAAATAAATAGTCTAAAAGTCCCACAGCCCAAACACACTGTTACCTATGGTCATTGCACCAGTCATATTTCATTCTAAGCAGGTGCTCCACTCAGCATAATTCACACGTGCCAAACACATACACTACCGGTCAAAAGGTTTAGAACACCCCCATTTTCCAGTTTTTACTGAAATGTAAGCAGTTCAAGTCCAGTGAATAATCTGAAATGGTACAAAGGTAAGCGATAAACTGCCAGAGGTAAATAAAAAATAAATTTAGGTTACCAAAAACTGAAAAATAATGTCAATTCTTTGGCAGTGAGTAGTTTCCTACACCATCAAAAGGCACTTTGAAACTGGAGGAAACTCTGACAGGAAGAGGTCTGGCAGACACATATGATACACACAAAATCAAATTTCTACTCAATATATCCAATACCCTAAAAGCCACTTGTACCCTATGTAATATGATACTCTGGATTGGACTGCTCCATTCACTACACAGGGCCGGACTGTTCCATTCTCTACACAGGGGGAACTCACCATACTCTTGGTTGGGCCACTGGGGTGGTGGGAAATCTGGGGGGGGTACGAATTGTTCCGGGGAAGAATTGTTCCGGCTGTGCTGGAGGAGGTGCGTTTCTCCGGAAACTTCCCGGGACCTGCTGGCCGATGATGTTTTCCAGATTGTCCCTGAGAGGCAGAAACACTGGGAACGTTATCTAAACAACGTACATCCACATGTCGGTGAGTTCAGTCTTATCCGCCAAGGCTGTAGCCCAGCACTAAAAACACCCGATTAACCTGATTCATTAATCATGGTCTTCAATCGAAACATAGGCGTAAAACAGTCATATCTGTCCCCCCCAATACTTTTATTTAGTTTTTCCCGTTTTTCTCCCAATTTAGTAGCCAAATTATACCCTCTATTTTATTTCAATTTACCCTCCCCACACGAGTCCGCCGCTCGTCTCTACGAGGCAAGCTAATTCTCAGAGGGCAGCGAACTCCGCTTCCTTCGAGACGGGAATTCCCGCCTCACCCCCCTCCCACTCCCCCTGGGGCAGACAGCCAAACAGACTGGGCAGACACAACCTGGGCTGGTCTGGCAGAGACAGGTTTCAAACTGTAACCGTGATAGGCAGCTCACACTCGTATTGGACCAGCATTCCCAAACGTTCCCTTTCATTATTCCCCCCCCAATATTTTATATGTGGATACACCCTTGAATCAAAACCATAATTAGTTTTTTAGTGCTGGGCTCTAACAAAGGCCTGCACCCACACAGGCCCTTTCAGATAAGACCTAACCCCAGAGTTAGTCTAATGGCACCGCTCAGAGTGACCCACTGTACAAGCATAAACATGGGTGAGGCTCCTTAGCTACAGGTATGATATTTATCATGAGCATTCCTACCTACAGATTCAGCCCACAGTCACACAATCGGAGCTTATCAGAGTCTGATTATCATACAGCCCATATCTGACAGGAATGAGCTGCAGCTCCACCTGGTTATATCTCTCCCATGGATAGCAGGGACATCCCTGATTATGGCTTGGTGGGATAGCAGGGTAGCGGATTCTGTACAGACGCACAAAGCACCAACTTTTCCCCTTTTGGGCTTTAGCCTAACTGGGGATCTGCACTTAACGTACTGGCCCACTTCAAGCACTTTCCAAACACTATAAAAACACTTTTAGGGGGCCTCAGGTGGCGTAACAGTATAAGCATTCACCCGGAATGCAAGTTGCCTACTGCAGCCACAGTTCGAAACCCGGCTGTGCCAGGCCGGCCCTGGCCGGGAGCCCCAATTAGGGACAGCTATTGGCTGTCGCCCCCAGGGAGAGGGAGAGGGAGAGCTGGCACGAGCTTGCCGAGGAGCGGAAGGGCTTCTCCAGAAAGTAGGTGGGTGAGTTCCGTCTCGGAGGAGACAGATCATCGCCAGCCTCTCGCCAGCTGTGACGGTGATCACTACAGCTTGCCCTGTAGTGACGGGTGGCAGGTTCTTGGGGGAGGGAGAATGGAAAGAAATTGTATAATTGGCTACTAAATTGGGAGAAAAATTGGGGAAAAATCTGAAATCAATATACACAATTTTTTAAATTAAAATTTAAAAAAAAGGCTTTTTGAGATTTCTACTGTTTGAGACATCCTGCAGGTCTCTCCATGTGGGACTCTACCTGATGCTGGACTGGTCTCTCCTAAACGGGTCTCTACTAAACGGATCTCCCCGATCCTCTCCTCTGTGTTGGATCACTTTGTCCAGGTCATCTTTGATGTGCTCTGCCTGTGAATTACAGGCGACGTCAATCCCACACACATCACACACACACACACACACACACACACGCACTTATACTCACACAGCAATCCCACACACACTCACACTCACACACACTCATCAATCACACATCACATCAACCTCACACTCACACAAGGGCCGGAAAAGAATAATTTATTATGAATTCATTCATTATTCAATTTTTGTCAATTTAATATTTCATTCTTGTAATGTACTTGTGGCATGTAATATCTTAGTCATTGACATGCTTGAAATAGTAGGCTATTTGTTATCGTCATCAATGTCAAACATTCACTTTAAGTTCCGGATTGTATAAACACATTATAATAATGATCGCCATTATCGCAATCGTGCGTTTCAAACTGCTCCATATCTACGAGATTGGCTTCGAGATCGTCCACCAGCTCTGGAGATGGGATCAGTGCTGAAGGTTGCTCTTATTGCTGAAGGTGGAGGGGGAGAGAGAGAGAATGCAGATTTCCGTCATAAACGTTCGCTTACCCCGACTTCCTCACACTGGAACATGAAGACTTTGCTCCCTCTGCGCCCCTCCACCGTCACAGTCAGCAGGGAGTTGTACACACCGCTGTCCAGCACGGCCTTGGTGTCGGTGATGCTGCCCAAAGCCAGGGACTCGAGTTCCCCCTGCGGCCCCAGAGCGGGCAGAGAGACAGCGGGAGGAATGAGTCATGGGGAGAGGGGAGGAATGATGGAGGGAGGCAGAGAGAGAGAGAGAGAGAGAGAGAGAGAGAGAGAGAGGGATGGAAAGGGAGAAAGAGGGCGAGAGAAGGGATAGAATTGAAACAGATTGTGATGAGCCCACACATCGCTGGTTTTCCGATTTTACACAAATAAGTGGACACCTTTCAGTCTAACCCGGTCATACTTTACCCCTGCACAAAAGAAGGACATTTCAGTGATGGAAAAAAAACATAGTCCTGCGTCTCCAGCCATTTCTCTGAATTTAAATGTATTATTATTATTTATTAATAATTAATAATAATTTCTTATTAATCCAAGTCCAGATTCCAGAAGTCCACATTCACTGAAACTGCCACTGTCCATAACTATGAATACCCCTAAAAACAAGCCTACGAACTTGTCCAATCAGCATGCAGGATTCACAGTGAGCCATGACCCCTGACCCCTGACCCCTGACCCCTGACCCCTGACCCTGTGTTGCCCACCTTGGTCTCGATGTCGCTCATTTGCAGACTGCCCCGATGCACCTCCAGAATCATCTCCTGGCCCCACACCCGGCCCTTAGCGTCCATAGTCTTCAGCCTGGCGATGCAGTCGTTCAGAGTCCGCACCTCCTGGCCGTCCATCTCGCAGGTGAACAGGTGCTGGAAGGAGCGGGAAGGTCAGACATATGGGCACACACAACAACACAATCTTAGAACAACTGAATTACAACCACTGACAACAACACAGCCTCAGTATCACGGACATGCGGGCACTGACAACAACAAAACTTCCGTATCACTAGGGACAAGGCAATATCACACTCTAGTCTTTTTGATCATCAGTATACACACATTAGTATATCTCAAGCTGAACATTAAAAAAACACTGTCTGATCTTCTCAATTCTGCATAACAAAATATACACATTTCCATATATTCATTTCTACTGTTTTTCACACATAATGCAGAAAAGGAATCATCATCAGAGCTCCTTGTAATCCTGCCACAGCTAGCAGCAGAACAGTTAGCACAGAGCTAGCAGAACCACAGTCAGCACAGAGCTAGCAGCAAAAAGGTTAGCACAGAGCTAGCAGCAGAACAGTTAGCACAGAGTTAGCAGCAGGACAGTTAGCACAGAGCTAGCAGCAGGACAGTTAGCACAGAGCTAGCAGCAGAACAGTTAGCACAGAGTTAGCAGCAGGACAGTTAGCACAGAGTTAGCAGCACCACATTTAACACAGAGCTAGCAGCAGCACAGTCAGCACAGAGCTAGCAGCAGCACAGTTAGCACAGAGCTAGCAGCAGCACAGTTAGCACAGAGATAGCAGAACCACATTCAGCACAGAGCTAGCAGAACCACATTTAGCATAGAGCTAGCAGCAGCTCTGTTAGCACAGAGCTAGCAGATGCAGTCATGTGGGATATGTTATGTGAAAACTGAGAAAACTATTTAAAAAATGTAATAAAAAAATAATAAAAATAAAAGAATATTGACATAATGAGCCATAACCAGCAGTGCCATATAGGCCTACTAGTGGGGCTAATATATATATAGTTATAAATTGTCATGATAGTGCGAGGGTCTGATTGGGGCCCCAAAATGACTAAACTCACCCCTGGCTGAAAGCCATTTCAGGGTACAGTAACTGTCGAGGAGGTGCACAGACTGTTTCAGAAAACCAGGGAGTGGTGTCACTGCAGGAGGGGAGGGGGATTGTGAGAGCGGTGTGGACACACCCCTCACGTGGGGCCTCCCGGGTGGTCTAGCGGTTACAACGTTTGACGCTGGCCACTTCGACCGGGGTTCGACTCCACTGGCCGCGCCATAGTCTGCTCTGGCCGGGAGTGCCACCAGGGGACGGCAATTGGCTGTCTGCCCAAGGGAGAGGGGAGGGAAGCCGATATGAGCTTGCTGAGTATAGAAGTGGCTCTCGAGTACCGGAGTTACAGTCAACGCCTTGGCGAGTTCTGGCTCGGAGGAGGCAGTACATTGCCTTTGTCACTGCCGGTCTCAGGGCTAAGGCAGCGAACTCACAATATGAGGGGAGGATTGACATGAAAAAAGAGGGTGTAATTGGCTACTAAATTTGGAGAAAATTGGATAAAATCTGAAACAATTCTTAAAAATAAATAAATAAATATATATATTTTAAAACCCTCACCTCAACTCTGTACTGGAAGTTGTCTGGTTGCCTGTTCATGGACTCTGAATACTCCTTCCTCTGCACTTAATGGAGAAATGACACAGAAGTCAATCCCCAATTGAGCCAATAAGGGAAAAAGTGTAAAATTATTTCCACATTTTTATTTCCTGTAAAGACAATCAAGCGGAACTTTCTCTTCCCTTGCCCCCCCGAATGTGGCTCCCCACCCCTCCAGAATTTATTAGAGTTCTTCTGAATCTCTACTCTGTACTGTGCACAGCCTACTGTACACACCTACAGATGCTGTGATGTGTGTGCAGGTAGTGGTTATTGAATGATACATACAGTGTGTGTGTGTGTGTGTGTGTGTGTGTGTGTGTGTGTGTGTGTGTGTGCAGATAGTGGTTATTGAATGATACATACAGTGTGTGTGTGTGTGTGTGTGCAGATAGTGCTTATTGAATGATACATACAGTGTGTGTGTGTGTGTGTGTGTGTGTCTGTGTGTGTGTGTGTGTGTGTGTGTGTGTGTGTGTGTGTGAGTGTGTGTGAGAGAGCGTGTGTGTGTGTGAGTGTGTGTGTGTGTGTGTGTGTGTGTGTGCAGGTAGTGCTTATTGAATGATACATACAGTGTGTGTGTGTGTGTGTGTGTATGTGTGTGTGTGTGTGTGTGTGAGAGAGCGTGTGAGTGTGTGTGTCTGTAGTGTGTGTGTGTGCAGGTAGTGCTTATTGAATGATACATACAGTGTGTGTGTGTGTGTGTGTGTGTGTGTGTGTGTGTGTGTGTGTGTGCATGTGTGTGTGTGTGTGTGTGCATGTGTGTGTAGGTAGTATTTACTGTATATGGACTTTCCACTCGGCCTGGACATGCTGGACCTCTGAGACGATGGAGGCTCCCGTGAAAGACCACTGAAATACACACACACACACACACCCCTGAGCATGAGAGACCACTGAAATACACACACACACACACATGTGAGCATGAGAGACCACAGAAACACACACACACACACACACCCCTGAGCATGAGAGACCACTGAAATACACACACACACACACCCCTGAGCATGAGAGACCACAGAAACACACACACACACACACACACCCCTGAGCATGAGAGACCACTGAAACACACACACACACCTGAGCATGAGAGACCACTGAAATACACACACACACACACACACACACACACACACACTGAGTATGAGAGACCACAGAAACACACACCCACAGACACACACACACACACACACACACACCTACTGTGAAGTATGGAGGCATGATCATCAATTCACTGGACTTACTAGGATTGGGGGAGCCATTCATAGTCATTGTCGTAACTGAAGGGCCTGCCATTCCCGAACATCCTGCAGGTGTGCTCTCACAGGTGAGCTCTCACAGGTGCGCTCTCACAGGTGCGCTCTCACAGATCTACAACAGCATGGTAGCAAATGAGAAAATATTTCAAACAGTTGGCTACCAAATTGGGGGGCGAGCAGGGGAAAAATTAACAAAATTTGTAATAAAAAATAAAAAAAAGTCTGTGAACCAAATAAGTATATGCCATTTAGCAGATGCTTTTATCCAAGTGACTTACAGTAGTGAATGCATACATTTTTCAGTATATGTGGCTCCAGTGGGAATTGGACCCACAACCTAAGCATTGTCAGCACCATGCTCTACCTACTGAGCCACACAGAACCACGCTCTACCTACTGAGACACACAGAACCACGCTCTACCTACTGAGCCACACAGAACCATGCTCTGCCTACTGAGCCACACAGAACCACGCTGTACCTACTGAGCCACACAGAACCACGCTCTACCTACTGAGCGACACCGAACTACGCTCTACCTACTGAGCCACACAGAACCACGCTCTACCTACTGAGCCACACAGAACCATGTCACTTGACAAATCATGTCAAGTGATGCTGCATGGGCGTATTCATATCCATTACCTTATTCCCATACCTGCCATATTCCCCTATCCAGGCCATTAATCCAGAGCACTAATACCACAGAATGAAAGGGGCTTTACCAAGCACAAAACACAAATGATAAATTACCCTTCAGCCAAATACCCTCACACTGAATGTGTATTCTCCTTTGAGCCGTTTCATTTAAAGAGAATGAACACCATTCCAACATGACTGAGCTAGTCTGCTCAATATTCATATATATATTCAACAGACCACACTCCTTTCAAAACCGGTCTTAAAACTCCAAACCACCCTGAATAAATATTGATATTAAATACATGCAAGATAATGTGGTGTACACATCTAGTATCAAGAACAGGAAGACAAATACAACTTTTTTTATTTGCGTTACTCATGACAAATAAAATAAACATTCTCTATCAGAACCATATTCTGCAATTCAAAACATTCGGAAAAGGAACTTACGCAGAGTTAAATGCCATTTCAATTCCATTAACCTTGGGAAAAGCTATTTCCTACATTTCAGGGTTCAAAAGTAATGTTTTGTTATGTTATGTTATGTTAAACATAATATTCGCTGCATTTAGCTTACTAACTGTGCTTCTGTTTCTGTTTCCTGGTATAGCAGCAGTCAGTATTGTTAAAATTATGATCAAAGCCTACAGCATGTAAAGTCATGTAATTTGACAAATTCAACTAGACTAATTTAACTTGTGAAATAAATATATGATGTTGATATTTATTTTTATTAGAGGTGTGTTGTGTATATAATATAATATAAAGTGTCTCAATAGGGTGTTGGGCCACTATGAGCCGCCAGAACAGCTTCGGTGCAACTTGGCATAGATTTTAGAAGTGTCTGGGACTCTATTAAAGCAAAGCAACACCATTCTTCCACACAAAAAATCCATAATTTGGTGTTCTGTTGATGGTGGTGGAAAACATTGTCTCAGGCACCGCTCCAGAATCTCCCATAAGTGTTCAATTGAGTTGAGATCTGGTGACTAAGACAGCCATGGCATATGGTTTACATTGTTTTCATGCTCATCAAACCATTGAGTGACCACTCATGCCCTGTGGATGGGGGCATTGTCATCCTGGAAGAGACCACTCTCATCAGGATAGAAATGCTTCACCACAGGATGACGGTGATCACTTTGTATTTATTGGTGTTTACCTTGCCCTCTAAGGGGTTGAGTGGACCTAAAACATGCCCAGAAAATGCACCCCACATGATAACAGAGCCCCCAGAACCCTTCATTTACTCAAGCGTCTCCTTTATTTTGGTAGTAACCTGTACATTTTTCCTGGACTCCATTTCTTTGAAAAGGGACAACGAGGTTGTGGGTTCTTGGCCAAGGGCACATGCTGGTCAAATATTTACAGCTGTGACGTGTCGTTGTTGTCATGTCAGGTCCAAGGAACCTCATGTTGAACTTTATAACAGAGGAGTAGAGAATGACTGTTGTGGTGCTTTTGCTCTATTCATTACAACAGGGTCAAGAACAAAAACATGATAATTATTCTGAACACATAATGTTCATAAAGGTCTCATTCAACCTCAGGACATATATTTTTATTTTTTTTATTAACTGGTTCGTTTTTCCAGCTTCAAAGTCAGTGGCCAATGGGATTAGGCCTTTAGGGTTAATATAAAAGGTGGCACAGTTATTTAAATTAAAAAATAAGGGAACTTCTTTATCGGAGTATATTTACAAAAATCAATCAAAATGGCTTTTTTTCTGACACCAATCTGATAGATCTCACAGGAAATCTCTTGTCCAGGGAGCAGGCAGAAAGTTCAGTTGCACAGCAAGATAAATAAAGTAAAGATAATATGATGATGATGTAAATGAGGTCATTTATTCTATATTTCACGAGGCAGCCGAACATGAAAAGCTTGTGGTGACATGCTGGTTGCTTTTAGCAGTGAGATCAAATGTTGTCCTTGAGTTGAGAAACAGGTGAGCCACACAGGTGGCCCACAGGTGAGGAAAACATTACAGAAGTTACAGAAATTAAAGCGTAATATTTTTGCTGCTAAGCTTGTTCACCTTAATTGCAGAAAAATTGAATCCACATCGGTGAAATTGGTCAAGTTTCGGCACAAAATCTTCACGCAATACATTCAGAGCTAGTTCTCTGTCTGACAGACGTACGTCTTTTAAATCACATGACATTACAGGCATTTGGCAGACACTCTTATCCAGAGCGACTTACACACACATTTTTTTATACAGCTGGATATTTTACTGAAGCAATTCAGGCTAAGTACCTTGCTTAAGGGTACAACGGCAGTGCCCCACCTGGGAATTGAACCTGCAACCTTTGCATTACGAGCCCAGGGTCCTTAACCATCACACCACACTGCCACCCCAAATCAATGCCTTTGTTTAGGCTGGCTACGTGGTTAGGTTATCAGCTGTCATACTTTGCATCTTCAAAAGAGATAACCAATCACCAATAACTGCTATGTGTACAAGGAAGGTGGGAGCTGGAAAAATAGCTTTGAAACACACCTGGATAGAAAAACAGGCCTTTCAAACTCACTGGCTCCTCAATGCCAATCAACAGTGCTATTCCACAGATACAGGAATAGGCCCCTGTGCTAAGTTTGCGATTACTGCCTCAAGTGAAACGAAACCAAGTAATTGCCCTGTTATTGTGGTTATCCTGAGGCCCGCTCACGTATCAGAAGTTAATCATTGTGGCTCAATCGGCGACCTTCTGCACCAAATTATAATTTCATTGCGGAAACGTCCCGACTTGTGGCTTTGCGTGGCAGAGTATCTCAGACTGCAACCACAGACGATAGGGAAGATTTAGACATTATAAATTTACAGAGCACTTCACATTTCCTTATGAACAATCAATGATAGAACCACTGTAAAAGAGTACGGCAGAATTAAGACAGTGTCAGACAATGAACTGTTCCGAGCGCTCACAGCTCAGACTGGTATGTCCTAGGATGGATACGCAGGTGTGAAGCGGAATGGAAGTGTGTGTGTGTGTGTGTATTTACCAGTCAGTAGTTTCTCCCGTTTCGCTCTCCTCCGTCCTCAGTCTGTCCGTCCCTCACTCTTGCTCATGTTGCAAGTGGTCTCAATTGATCACTCGAGAGAAAAAAGGGGAGGAATAGCCGAACATTCCTTCCCGTAAAAAGCCACGGACAAAGTCCTCTTCCTGGTACAGTGTCAAAACTTGCCAGTCCCCTGAGATTGCGTTGCACACGGCACGCCTTGCCAGGACGCCAGGGGCGACGAATCGCATCGCAGGCTTTTTTCGTTGGACTTGCTGCCGGGCATGTCTGCTTACCTGTCGAGCAAAGGTCCGCGGATTGCAGGTGTGTCAGGGAAAAGGTCACGCCCACACTCCCCAATGAAACAACGTGGAACGGCGTTTATGACCAGCTCCATGCACCCCTCCCACCACTGTCACTGCCTCGTAAAGCGGTTTACGGGGGTAATTACGTTTGATTTTGTGTCAGCATTTGTCATTTCACCATCACGACAACAAAATAATGTTACCATGGGAACATGAGGCTCTGAATTCCATACTTAAATGACTCACCAAAGACAAACACCGCTAAATCTACTTCTGACTTTCACGATGCTGAGCGTTTCGTCATTGTCGTTTGATTAATATGCACGGACTGCATTAGAGCAGTGGTTCTCAAACCTCTCCTCAGGGAACCCCAGCCAGTCCATGTTCAATTCCACCACCAGCACACCTGATTCAACTAATCAATGCTCGTTAAGTAGTAATGAGTTGAATCAGGTGTGCTGGGGGTGGAATTGAACAAATACATGGACTGGCTGAGGGTCCCCGAGATGAGGTTTGAGAACAATTGCTCTAGAACAGGGGTGGGCAATCTTACCCTGTGTGGGTGCAGGCTTTTGTTCCACCCGAGCAGTAGCTCACCTGATTTGACTAATCAGCTAATCAAAGTCTTCAATCAGGGCTTTGATTAGTGGAATCAGGTGTGTCACTGTTCAGTTGGAACAAAAGCCTGCACCCACACCGGCCCACACAGGGTAAGATTGCCCACCCCTGTTCTAGAACACAGGTGACAAACTCATTCCATCGAGGGCCGAGTGTATTCAGGTTTTTGTTGCAACCAATGCACTACACCAGGTGATTTCACTAATTATCTCACTTCTTCAACCAAGGGAGGGACCTCATTGAAATCACCTGGAGTCACCTTCTATCAGTTAAGGTTGTTGAAAACATGTGTAAGTTCAACCATCATTTTCCCCTTTAACTTATTTGAACACATTGCAGGTTTGGCTCATTGCCATATGCTGTCATTGAACAGAACTAAAATGGTTTAGTTTCAGTGACCAGGTGCCCACTTTCAGCAACTAGGCCCCCACTGATTTCACCTGCCAGTCTATAATTGAATAAATTAAAAAAGGTAACATCTTTCTAAATGAATCAAGAGTCCTATATCACATTACAGAAAATGAGAGCATTAGTTGATCTGAAAGTCCTGGGATGTGAATGTGAATGTGTGCCAAGAGAGTAAATCGTGCTTTAATATAAATTAAATGTGTCTAATTAAGAATAATTAACAGCTAGTTACATTTCAGAGGTTGCAATTATGGTTGGAATGTAAACCAGCACACACAGGGGTTCCCCAGGACACACGCACTGTAAACCAGCATACACGGTGGGTCCCCAAGACCGAGTTTGGGAACCACTGCATTACCCTCTAGTTTATTAGGCAGTTTCAACAGTAAAGTGAATTGTTATTATCACCAAATGAAACATTCAAAACCCTGAATATGAGATGAAAACGGTTTATGAAAACGTATTAAGACCACATTTCATCGCTTCAAACAACACTGTACTCCGGGTGGTGTAGTGGTTACAACGTTCGACGCTGGCCACTGCGACTGGGAGGTTCGATTCCACCGGATGCGACAGAGTCAGCTCTGGCCGGGAGTGCCACTAGGGGGCGGCAATTGGCTGTCTGCCCCAGGGAGGAGGGAGGGAAGCCAACACACAGTCAACTGCGCATAGGAGTGGCTCTGGAGTACCGGAGTGGCTCTGGAGTACCGGAGTTACAGTCGACAGGCTTAGAGAGTACGGCAGCAAACTCCCAATACGAGGGGGGATTGGCATGAAAAATAGAGGGTGTAGTTGGTTACTAAATTGGGAGAAAATGGGAGAAAATCAGAAACAAATTCTTTGTAATAAAGAATTTTTATTTTTATTTTTATTTTTTTAAATAAACACTTTCTCTGAAGCCAGTAAAAACAGAAACCTAGAATGTAAAGTGTATGTCCAAACCAAAACTTTATTCGAGTTCAAGTGACGTGAAAACACATTGATATTACGAGACAGAAGTCAGCCGATCTTTAAGAGGAAACAGTTTATTTCAAATGAGAAGGGTGGTGCCAGTGCAGACACCGAGGGTGGAGGGTTGGGAGGGTCTTCATTGAAGACCGTAGCCTGTTACGCCGTAGCCTTGGCCTGCCTGGCTTTGGCCAGCATTTTCAGATCAGTGATGCACTTGGCGATGCTCTGCTTTCCTGCAGGACACAAGCACAGAGGACTACATTTGACATTTGAAGCATTTGGCAGACGCTCTTATCCAGAGCGACTTACAAGATGTGCATTAATACATGGTAGGAACAATCATAGTTAGCACAAGAGATCAGTGCAGGAATACAGCGATAGACATCATTGCAGGCAGCTGCGTACCATACCTGTAACACCGGGAAGGAAAAGGTTAGTTTTTTTTTTGTGTTGTATAGTGTTGAACAAGTAAACAGTGGTGAAGACAATTTAGCTAGATGGACAGAGTTCAGTGGTAGTGGAGTCTGACTCTCATCAAATCAATGGGGCCACAGGCCTCGATAAGACCAGGACACTCTGATGCTAATGATAATGCAGTATTTGCTGTGGGGTGATGCTAATGCTGTATGTACCTGCTGTGGGGCGATGCTAATGCTAATGCTGTATGTACCTGCTGTGGGGTGATGCTAATGCTAATGCTGTATGTACCTGCTGTGGGGTGATGCTAATGCTAATGCTGTATGTACCTGCTGTGGGGTGATGCTAATGCTATATGTACCTGCTGTGGGGTGATGCTAATGCTAATGCTGTATGTACCTGCTGTGGGGTGATGCTAATGCTGTATGTACCTGCTGTGGGGTGATGCTAATGTGCTGTGGGGCGACTAATGCTAATGCTGTGTACCTGCTGTGGGGTGATGCTAATGCTAATGCTGTATGCTAATGCCTATGTACCTGCTGTGGGGTGATGCTGCTAATGCTGTATGTACCTGCTGTGGGGTGATGCTATTCTTCCTGCTGTGGGGCGATGCCTAATGCTGTATGTACCTGCTGTGGGGCTAATGCCACCTAATGCTGTATTACCTGCTGTGGGGTGATGCCATGCTGGCGGTGCAGGTGCTGCAGGGCGATCTGGTGGGGCGAGTCCAGTACCTGCTTCTTGCTAATGCTGTATGTACCTGCTGTGGGGTGATGCTAATTGGTCCTGCTGTGGGGTGATGCTACCAAGTGCTGTGGGGTGATGCTAATGCTAATGCTGTATGTACCTGCTGTGATGCTGGTCTCTCAGTCCACCATGATTCCTGGCCAGGTGCTGCAGGGCGATCTGGTAGTCCAGCCTCTTCTTCACCTCATTGGTCACCAAGTGCACGCGCTCCCTGTGATTGGTCTCCAGCAGATTGGCCACGTTGTTCTGTGGGGGGGGGGAGCGGAGAGCCTCAGAGCTGGGCACTGCAGATCTACAGCAACACCGACACCCTTGGCGATTTTCCAACGCACAATACGGCACAATACGGCACAATACGGCACGGTATGGCACGGTATGGCAACCATCCTTCCTGGACCGAGTCCCTGTGTCCCTATTGCACAACAGAACCTTGAAGATAGGAGATGTCTGAAGTGACAAAAAAAGAATGCGACCACTGTGGTTTCTCATTGCGAACGCTGGACTGAATTTTGAATTGTCGTTGAATTCCACCGTACCGCACCGCATGAGATGCACCATAACAGTCTACAGCAACGCTGATTACCAGAACTCTGTAGAAGCCAAAAGTCTCACCGTATCTGCAGAACAAAACCCTCAGGACTGAAATACTCAATAACCTGCTCGTTAGACTAACTGCTAGACATCACATCTTGTTATGCCATCGTTCACCAAGGTGGACAGCGTCTTTCCTCCTCCCTCCTCCTCCTCCCCTCCTCCTCCTCCTCCTCCTCCTCCTCTCACCGCCTCCTCCTCCTCCTCCTCCCCTCGCCCCCTCCTCCTCCTCCTCCTCCTCACCCTCTTGGCGTCAAACAGCGCCTGCCGTCCCTCAGCCCTCCACTGCTCCTTCTTCTCCTCTGCGATGGCCTGAGCCAGACTGGCCATGGCCACGTCCTTCACCTCCTGCGCCTTCGCCACTTTCTCCTGCAGGAGGCCAGAGGTCACGACACACATCAAATACGCTATACCACACACTGCCAACACACACTCATCAATACACACATACCACACTGCCAACACACACCACACATTCATCAACACGCTATACCACACACCGCCAACACACACAACACACTCATCAATACACATATACCACACACTCATCAATACACACACGCCACCAACACACTCATTAATCCACTACAATACACATACACTATAGATACTCATCAATACACACACACACACTCATTAATACACATATACCATTCGTCCGCACACGCGTGCGCACACACAGAGACCCACACATTAATTCATTAATTCATTCAGGCACGCACACACACACTCATTCATTCATTCATTCATTCAGACACACGCACACACAAGCACACGGACGGACGCACGCACCTCGTTCAGTTTGTCGGCGAGGGCGGCCACGTCGGGGCCGAACTTCTTGATGCCGTAGACGATGACGATGCCGATGGAGGCGGCGGCGAAGGTCTCGTGGTTGACGACGTAGACCTCCTTGGACAGCAGGTACAGGAGCAGCCCAGTGCCCAGCATGTAGGGGCCTGGGGAGGGGAGGGCAGGACAGGGAGCACGCGGTCAGGAGATCGGCTCCCAAAAACACAGCACAGAGCCACAGAGACACAGAGCTGTGCACACACCCAACTTCCATCACACTGCTAAAGACATGGGGAGAGGGAGGGAGAGACAGAGACAGAGACAGAGAGACAGAGAGACAGAGAGACAGAGACAGAGAGAAAGAGAGAAAGAGGGGGAGAGGGAAACAGGGACAGAGAGAGGGAGAGAGGAAGTGGGGGGAGAGAAAGAGGGAGAGAGAAAGAGGGAGAGAAAGGGGGGAGAGAAAGGGGGGGAGAGAAAGGGGGAGAGAGGGAAAGAGGGGAGATAGAAAGGGATGTGAGAGAGAGAGAGAGAGAGAGAGAGAGAGAGAGAGAGAGAGAGAGAGAGAGAGAGAGAGAGAGAGAGAGAGAGAGGACAGAGAGAGGGAGAGAGAGAGAGCAGGGGGAGAGAAAGAGGGACAGAAAGAGGGAGAGAGAAAGCAGGGGGAGAGAGAGAGGGAGAGAGAAAGAGGGAGAGAGAGAAAGCGAGAGAAAGAGAGGGAGAGAGAAAGGAGGGAGAGAGAAAGGGGGAGGGAGAAAGGAGGGAGAGAGAAAGGGGGGAGGGAGTGCAGAGGTCCTGAGGCCGCCGCTGACCTGTGACTCCAGTCTTGGGGTACAGCAGCTGGAACAGCTCCTCCGGGATGATGCCATGGCGGACCTTGCCCCCCTTCTCAGGCAGCGCGGGCATGGGCGCCAGGCTCTGAGGGGAGGAGTGGAGGGAGCGTGACGCCTGCACCAGGCTGGGGAGGGAGGGGGGAAACACACACACACGCACACACACACACGCACTGAAGGAAAGGGCAACTCATACAAATATCCCAACAGGATATGCATGCACCTTTACTCATATCACCCCTCGTATGAGCCTGCACTTGTCACAACAACGACATTTCCTGTCGACCAATAGACTGTATATATTCATCATCATTATGCCCCAACTGTATATTTTGTATTCTCGTATTTTCATCTTGTACATTTCTTTATTGTTACGACTGCATTGTTGTGGAGTTCTGCACTCAAGAATGTCCCTCATCCTTATACCCGTGTAATTGTGAAATGACCTTAAAATTGATTTGATTTGATTTGACAGGATATGAAAGTCAACTAGGGTACGTACTGTTGTGCAGCAAATTCAAAGATTGTATATTAGAGGTAGTATTCAACAAGAATAACCAGAGGAAAGGCCTCAGTGTGAACATACAATACAATAATTTAGCAGGCGCTTTTATCCAAAGTGACTTACAGAACAGCATTCAGCTAAAGTAAATGAACAAAAGCTTGATGCTACAATGTCTAAGCACATCATACGTCAAGTACGCCATGTAAACAACACAAGTGCTAACATCAGAGAGAGCTCAGAGCTTACTGCCAGGGCGGCAGCGTAGTGTAATGGTTAGGGAACTGGACTTGTAACTCAGAGGTTGCAGGTTCAATTCCAAGGTGGAGCACTGCCGTTGTACCCTTGAGGTAAAGGTACTTAACCTTAACCTAACCTAATTGCTTCAGTAAAATATCCAGCTGTATAAATGGATTGTACGTAAAGAAATATAAACTGTGTAAGTCGCTCTGGATAAGAGCGTCCGCTAAAAACGCCTAAAATGTAAAAAACCGTAATGCATACATCAAAAGCACTGCAGTCCCCTGGTTCAACATAATGTTCTCAAATTAATTATTAGAAATGTTTACATACCCAGCCCCAAGAGCTCCACTGCTCTTCAGGGCAGACGCTGAAAGAGAAGAGGCGAAACACGGAATTAACATTACTGTGCGTCTCTGTGTCAACATGACAGCTCAAGCATTCACATTAGGGACACTGTTCTCACCTCTGTTAGGTGTAGAGCAACTCTGGACCTGGGAATAACGTTAGCAGGCCCAGTACCGCTATGCTCATGACACAAACCAGGCCACACACGCCACTGGAAAGGCAATCTGAATCGGGCTAGCTGACACGATCATAACCTGATAGCTATGTAAAGAAACAGTTTGCCGTCTATTTGACTTGTTAAGATAGATTGGGTATGTGCTGCAGCTATACCAATCAAGCTAATGAGCTGGCTAGCTGTCTAACCAAAGTTAGACGAACTGCTAAATAGCTCAATTTATTAACGTGTGAATTAGCTGTCTGCTAGCTAAGTCAGCGATAGCTAACAAGTAGCCAAGTACACAGATCACTTAACTCAGGTTGCGAACAAGCCGGATAAACCGTTTTTGCAACACGATAGCTTAAAAGCATCAGTGGTTAGCTACCAAAGCTTGATAGCGGCATGTGCTTTAATTCACAATTCTGTTGTAGCCGGCTACATTTCATTTGAAATCCCCACATTCAAACAGCACCTTGCAATGCGCTAACCTTACCCAGCTAGCTAGCTAGCTAGTGCACCAGCAGTGTACAGTACAATGACAGGTCAGCTGGATAAATGACGTTAGGGGAAATTAAGTGGAATTTTGTTGGATTATTAGCTAGCTAGCTAATATTATGCACATTGTAAGCAATGTAACTAGCCAATTAACAAGATCAAGGTGAACACGATACAGTCCAGCGAGGGGATGTTAGCGATTAGCTCGCAAGCTCATCTACGAGGCCTTTAGTTTACCCTTCAGATTCACATTGGTCCAGAAACGGCAGCTTCAACTAGCTAGCTAGCTATGATAACTTCAGTGAACGGACTTTGTGCAAGGTACTGAACTCGCAATTCTCTAAACATAAGCGGACCCCAGGAAACCCTTAAGAGCTGATTTACCTGAAACGAGCACCAACCTAGACAGCATGTCTATTTGAGAATGTGCGCCGTGCAAAGAAAGGCCGTAGTCCCTGTGTCCGTTTGTCGGCCTCTGTGCCCTTCTGTGAAAACCGACAGCTATGGCGGAGAAATCTCGCTGTTACGCTAATATCGCGAGATTTTTTCTTGAACTACCGCCCGCTCGTGCGCTAATATCGCGAGATTGTTCTTAAACTGCCGCCTGTTGGCTCGTGACCTCACGAGCGTCAGTTCAGCGCAGACGTTGCGCAGATCCGCAGATTTGTAAAAAGATTCATACATCGATGGATGTAACGTAAGGTTGTCACAGATGTTCGGATTTTGGCAAAGTTCTATATTGTGTGTAATTGCGTACGTGTAGGACTACATACAGTACATACGTCCCTTTGCGTGCCATGTGTAGCAACCAACCTGTTGATATTAGACTTGAAAGGATTAAAATAAGTGCACATGTTTGATATGTTTTAGGATCTTTCAGGATATCTAGCACTTTGAGATTTACTTATGATGATATTTCAGGATATGTGTGTTTTTAAGTGGCCTGAGGATGTGTGGTCGCTGTGCATGTGTGTGAGATGGCATTTCATTTTGGGTAGTATTACTGGGTAGATATCATATTACACGTATTTAAGCAGAGTGAAACACATGATATTACTTAAATTAAGCAGAACCCCCAACACTATGCACTGGCACAATCTTGTAAGGCAGGCAGTGTGGTATAATGGTTAGGGAACTGGGCTTGTAACGTTAAGGTTGCAGGTTCAATCCCCAGGTGGGACACTGCCATTGTACCCTTGGGCAAGGTACTTAACCTGAATTGCTTCAGTTAATATCCAGCTGTATAAATGGATTGTATGTAAAGAAATGTAAACTGTGCAAGTCGCTCTGGATAAGAGCATCTGCTAAATGCCTGTAATGTAATGTAACTTCCAACTAGACATCGTTTAGGAATGTCAGACACAATCTTCAAGTGCTTTTTGTCTTTGGAGCCAGGTCAGGGCTAACTATAACACGAGAAAACTGGGGGGGGGGGAAATATATAATCACCCCTCTATGAAATATAATCATATTGCTAATAGAAAATCAAGTAAGAAAGTATTGGTCTTCGTCACTGTCTTGGTTCAAATTATTCATCGTAGCCCACGTTCTGAGTGTCGTACCGTTGCCAGTCCCTGCCAATAGGGGAGCTCAATATCTCAACACGTAAAAGTTTCATAATGTCAGTTAGAGCACAGATGAACCGGACTCACGCATTAGCTGTTTTCAACGGCCTCTTTTTTGCAGACAAAGCACCCAGTCGCCGAGGGCCCAAAAAACAACGCGTGAAATTCCTTAACTGTACATCTCTGACGGCCAACGCAGAGCAGGAGCGCCAGGGAAGAAGACTATTCCTAATCAGAGGGCCCATCTGTGTGTGAGGCAGGGTGGTAGCTGAGATAGAGGAACATGCACACACACACACACAAACAGTGTGGTTACTTCCACTTCCTGTAGAAGACAGCACGAAGAGTAGAGACCGTTGCACGCCGTAAAAAAGAAAGTTGTAACAGGACCCGGCAATTAATGACAAAGCCAATGGGCACACTCTCTGGATATATTTTCACCGAATAATTTTCACGGTCTGCTTGCCCACAGAGGACGGAGAAGGCACCGGAGCCAATTTGAGGAAAGGTAATTTGGTATTTTGCAAACGATACAAGACGTTTTTACTGCTCGCAACTTGCAATTGAGTTTGTATGACTTTTCAATGAACGTTTCTCATTTACCGAGTTTTCTCAGATACAAGTATATATATAATACATATTGAGAATGTAACAGTGTTCTGCCTGCCAAGGATTTTATAATAAAATAAGAATTCATCGTAATTACTCTATGCAGGGTTTGGTCAAGTACAAAGCACACAACAAAGATGTTCTAAATCTATGTCTGTTGTTGATCACTTCATATTTGTCTGTGACTTTGTTTGTCTTGTTATGCGCACTCACTTGTGCATTTCTCTGGATAAGAGCGGCCGTTAAATGCAAATGTGATTTACAATCATTTCAACTTGGCTATGTTTTTAATAATGGAAGTTGTCCTGTATGTGTGTCTAGTGTGTGTACTATTGTTTGAAATTACATTTATATTCTCAATTTCAGGAACAATTTTAAAGGAACCATCTTCTTCTTCTTCACAAAAGCCACATATTTAGTTATAATAAAATAAACACCTGGGATCACAATGGCGACCCTCAGCGCCACCAGGGGGCGCCGGCTCCGGACCGTCGACTACGACCAGAAGGTGGAGCAGCGCGCGGCCACACACGAGTGCCTCCGGAATCGCAACAACTTGACCACCTGCCGTAGCCCCGGGCGACAGGATGAGGTGGAGCGGAAGAGGGGCGAGCTGCAGAGGAAGAGGCAGGTGGAGTTTCTGAAGAGGCGGAACGTCGGAGACACTGAGACTCTGTCGGTGCCAGAGGGGGCGAAGAGCAAGGAGCCCAAAGTAGCGCTGCGCACAGACCTGCGCAGGGCGCCTGCTCAACAGACGCTCGTTGGTGATGGCGAAAGACCTGGGAATCACCTGGCCCAACGTCCACTCCGCTGAACAGGTAGCACGCCACAGGTGTATGTTCCCTGACATACAGCCCAGCTAGCAACCATGCAGTGGCCCAATAGCAGCTAGCAACCATACAGTGGCCCAATAGCAGCTAGCAACCATACAGTGGCCCAATAGCAGCTACCAAGCATACAGTCACCCGATCACAGCTAGCAAGCATACAGTGGCTCAATAGCAGCTGGCAGCTAGCATACAGTCCAATCACAGCTAGCAAGCATACAGTGACCCAATCACTGATAGCAAGCATACAGTGGCCCAATAGCAGCTAGCAGCTAGCATACAGTGGCCCAATAGCAGCTAGCAAGCATACAGTGACCCAATAGCAGCTAGCAGCTAGCATACAGTGGCCCAATAGCAGCTAGCATACAGTCCAATAGCAGCTAGCAAGCATACAGCCCAATAGCAGCTAGCAAGCATACAGTGGCCCAACAGCAGCTAGCAAGCATACAGTGGTCCAATAGCAGCTAGCATTTTGCTAATCACACTACGGTGGTCCGCTAGCAGACAGTCGAGGTGACTATCCTAGATTGGCGAATGGTCCTGCCGCTGAACACCCTAATTAAGACACTTTATGTTGGCGCTTGTTTAGTCGGTGGCTCGTTGTCGTTTCCCACATGCCAGGTGACTCAAGGGTCAGCCGTGAGCACTCAGAAATAAATGACAAATTGAGTTTGCCTTTTTTGCCATGTGTCTGTGATCAGCTGATGGAATGGGCAAAATCTCACTGTTTTTGTTTGTGTTTTTTTTCTCTTTTCTTTCTGGCCCCTAATGTTGTCTCTAGGCCCCGTGGGCGACTCCACTCTCATCACGCTGGACTGAGAACGGGATTGGACGACAGCGGGTCACTAGCCCCGCCCCTCTCATCTACCCGCTGCTGGAGACCATGGGGAAGACAGACAGAGGTAGGAAACCCCTTCTGACCTGTAGCTCCCTGCGCATAGGGGGAAACACAACAACAACCTGCTCTCCAGAACACCTACTATCTGGTCTGCAGTGTTAAGCATAATGGCTAAGGAACTGGGCTTGTAACACAAAGGTTGCAGGTTCGATTCCCAGGTGGGGACACTGCCGTTGTACCCTTGAGCTAAAGGTACTTAACCTGAATTGCTTCAGTAAAAATATCCAGCTGTATAAATGGATTGTATGTAAAGAAATGTGAACTGTGTAAGTCGCTCTGGATAAGAGCGTCTGCTAAATGCCTAAAAATGTCACATGTAAATGTCTGAGCACTCCTGATTTAATGGGCACGTTGCCTTAGCTGTTATGCTCTGCTTAAGAGTCCATTTCAATATAATTTCAATGTTTTATAACTATTAATAATAATTATTATTATTATTATAGAAACATGACCGTTTTTCCTCTGTTCATGAATGTTTGGACATTATAGCCTTTTTAAAATAATTATTACATTTTTACGGTTCATTTTAAATAGTGAGTCAGTGTGTCTCATGTCACATATATATACATCATGATGTATGATTTTATTCATATTCCAAGACAGAACTGTGTGTAATTCCATGTTTATTTTGGGGTCTGTTTCAGGAGTCCAGACGACCAGCAGTCGGCACACACAAGACACAAGCGCACAGACTGTGTAAGTCCGCTGTGGACTTAATCTGCTGTAATTACTGGTGTTACTACAGTGTGTACCAAGGGCGTGACCACATATAAAATATTGGGGGGTGGCGGATAGCGTAGCGGTGTAACGCACCGTATCTTGGCTGGTCCGATACGAGTGTGCACTGCCTGTCAGGGATGTGGTTCAAAACCCGCCTCTACTAGACCAGCCCTGGTCTTCAGCCCCGATCGGGGGCGGTGTTTGGCTGTCCGACCCCAGGGGGAGGGGGAAGGGTGAGCTGGCTTGGGTTCGCTATGAAGCACGTAAGGGAGTCTCCAGAACGTGGGTGGGGGCGAATTTCGTCTCGAAGGAGGCGAAGTTCGCTGCCCTCGGATAATTAGTTTGCCTCGTAGAGATGAGCGGCAGACTCGTGTGGGGAGGGTACATTGAATAAATGGAGGGTGTAATTGGCCACTAAATTGGGAGAAAAACTGAAACAAATATATTAAAAAATATATGTACATATACAGTATATTGGGGAACATAATTGAAGGGGATGCCTTATATCTACAAATTATTGTGGGGGACAGATATGACTGTTTTCAGTATTGGGGGGAGGGACCCCCTGTCCCCCCTCCACTCGTTACTCTAATGGTATGTATGAATTCATATTCTTCCTCAGTCAGGGTGATCACACAGAACGCCTTTTAGGAGATTTACAACCATCCCTAAGTGCAGTAATCAGAGTTTGAGTTTCTTACACAGAATACGTCCACTGGGGAGGACTGTGTGGCTCGACTACTGTCTATATTTGTGTAAAGCCTTCGTGTGATTGTATTATACAGTTATATGTTTGTCTATGAATACTTTTTTTGCTGTGGAACAATGTCAAGTATTGGGACTGAGAATTCTCCTGATTTTCCTTTCCTCTGTAAAGCCTGTCATATTTCATATTTGTCTGACAGGTCTGGTCTCGTAACTGTTAAAGAGTCTGTAAGTATCCCTTTTGCAGTTCACACTAATACAATATGTTTATGAGAATAAAACAGCACGTGGAAGTGTCAATTAATATATGTATAGAATGTTTAATATCAGTGCTCTGTCCAGTATCCAGGGTCAGTTCCTCTAGTCCAGGGTTACTCAAATCACGGTCCTCGTGGGCCTAGTACTGCTGTTTTTCCACCCTCCCTTTACCTGGGAGTCAGGTGTGAAGACACTCTGGCCAATCAATTGCACTAATTGTTTAATTACCTACCTGAGAGAAAAGAATACCAGGACCGAATTTGGATTCGTTGCCCAGATTTGAGTAACCCTGCTCTAGTCCCACTGACATGGCAATGTGCCTAGGGCACAGGTGCAGCTCTACGCCTGTTGGTGAAGCGTTTGGGATAGTGTAGGTGGTATCCTAGGGGTACAAACTGAGTGTGGGGGCCATGGATGCTGTCTCCCAGGATGTTATAGGCCTGGTATAGGGTGTTATATGGTGTTATAGGATGTTATAGGCCTGTTATAAAGTGTTATAAGATGTTATAGGCTTGTTATATGGTGTTATAGGATATTATAGGCTTTTCTAGCCTGCTGTTCATAAGATGAAGCTGAGCTGGGTGTGCTGATTAGAGCAGGTGTTGGTTCTGGTTTAGAAGTAGTGTTCTATTTGCAAGCAAAGCAAACATTGAAGGCGCTGCACTGTGTGGTGTGCCCATAATGTAATAATCCTTCCACACAGGGACTATATAATGATGCGTTCTCTGCCTCATGGTTGTGAGTCAATGTGAAAGGAGAGTCAGAAAGTGATTTTTTTTTTCCACCAAAATGTCTGTGTAGAAGCAGCAGTTGTGTCTTCTGTGTGTCACTGTGGGGCAGATGGGATCAAGAGACATATTCCATCTCTCTCTCTCTCTCTTCTCTCTCTCTTTCTCTGCTCTCTCTCTCTCTCTCTCCCTCTTCTCTCTCCCTACCCCCTCTCCCACCCCCTCTCTCCCCCTCTCTCTGTCTCTCCATCTCTCCCTCCCTCCCCTCTCTCTCTCTCCATCTCTCTTTCTCTCTGTTCAGGATATTTACCAGTTGGCTGATTACTTAAAGGTATGTACATCTTTAAACCCCGCATGAATCTTCCAATAATATAATTTACTGTACATAGATACATTGCCTATTGAATCACAAACGTATGGAAATTGTTCAATTTGAAGCTATACTGAGGTGCAAGTTTGCTATAGTAGAAGTGAGCAAAAACCAGAGCAAAGGATTGTAACCTTTTCCTCGTGGGCAAATTAAATCACACTGGACAAAAGTGTAGCCCTCAGTGGGTGTAGTTGTGTCTGTGCTCCTAGGTTTGTGTAGTTGTGTCTGTGCTGCAGGGTTTGTGTTGTGTGTCTGTGCTGCAGGGTTTGTGTTGTGTGTCTGTGCTGCAGGGTTTGTGTCGCAGGGTTTGTGTACTGTGTCTGTGTTGCTGGGTGGGTGTAGTGATGTCCTGTCTGTGTTATGTCTCTGCAGGAGGCGTTGTGGAGGGAGGAGTGTCTAAAACAGAAGCTCTCTCTGCTCCAGTGCCAGACATCCTCCCTACTGCAGACCTCAGACAAGCTGTGGACGGTAAGCCCCGCCCCTCCCCCCACACAGGATGTGACATCACCAACTGCTGTTCCTGCAGTTTACCTACAGCCAGGGTGCTAAATACAGGCACCAGCTAACCAAATAACCTTTTTTAAACTAGAAATAAGCTCTGTCCCTATTTACGAAGTAGCTGGGACGTTATGGTTTGGGGTGGTACAAAATAAATGTTGTAAAACCGTTTGCTACAACATTGCTATTCAACCACAACCTTACACAACCTCACTGTAACATTGAAAAGAAATGCAATTAAGTTTTGTGCTGGGTCAACACCGGTAGCTCATCGCTTAGCAACAGTCTGTTGCCAGACTACCATCGCTCGCTCGTTGTGAGTCAGCAGTTCATCATCAGATAACCACCTTCACTCAGTCTGAACAGCCAATCAGCACCGTCCGCAGTCACTAAACACCAATCAGCAATCAGCACCATCTTAAAATATCACCACAGTGAAAAAATCAGTAAGAGTACTTGTAAAAAAAATAAATCAGTAAGAGATTTTTAAAACACAATGTATTATTCTTTTAATAGGAAAGCATAGTTCAAGGTTGCTCTAGTTTGTCAAGTTTCCAGGTCTCCCTTGCAAAAGAGATCTTCTGATATCAATCGGACTAACCTGACTAAATTCAAAACATTATAATAGGAAGGTTCTCATTAAATTGTTACTTATTACAACATATCCACTGATAGCTGCTATTATCGAATGAATTAATAATAATATAATATATGCCATTTAGCAGATGCTTTTATCCAAAGCGACTTACAGTAGTGAATGCATACATTTTTCAGTATATGTGGTCCCAGTATAGGAATCGAACCCACAACCTAAGCGTTGCCAACGCCACGCTCTACCTACTGAGCCACACAGAACCATGCTCTACCTACTGAGCCACACAGAACCACGCTCTACCTACTGAGCCACACAGAACCACACTCTACCTACTGAGACACACAGAACCACGCTGTACCTACTGAGCCACACAGAACCACGCTCTACCTACTGAGCCACACAGAACCACACTCTACCTACTGAGACACACAGAACCACACTCTACCTACTGAGCCACACAGAACCACACTCTACCTACTGAGACACACAGAACCACACTCTAGCTACTGAGACACACATAACCACACTCTACCTACTGAGCCACACAAAACCACACTTTACCTACTGAGACACACAGAACCATGCTCTACCTACTGAGCCACACAGAACGACCCAGAATTACCCAGTGTCTGAATGTGTTGATGTGTGTGGTGTTGGTGTGTCTTGTCTCTCTGGGTGTTGGTCTGGCCATGGGGGCCACACCATTCTTCTGCCACGTTATCAGCATCCTGCCCCAAAGCCGTGGGGCTAACTGCCCTCCCTCCCTCCGATATGATTCTGAATGCAGTACAATGCCCCAGCAGTGGAATATCTGAACACACTGCATCACCCACGCTGGGTTATGATCTTCCTGTTTTGATGTGTCGGTCGTTAGCGTGGGCTGTGTTTAAGGCTAGCAGCAGATTGGGTCTGTGGTTTCCACGGTCAGTTATTCCCCTCTCATAAACAAACTGCGGTGTGAGCCGTGCTCTGTCTGGGGTGAGAGAGAGAGAGAGAGAGTGTATGTGTGTAAGAGAGAGAGAGTGTGTGTGTGTGTGAGAGAGGGTGTGTGTGAGAGAGTGTGTGTGTGTGTGTGTGTGTGTGTGTGTGTGAGTGAGAGAGAGTGTATGTGTGTAAGAGAGAGAGAGTGTGTGTGTGTGTGTGTGTGTGTGTGTGTGTGTGTGTAGAGAGTGTATGTGTGTGTAAGAGAGAGACAGTGTGTGTGTGTGTGTGTGTGTGAGTGAGCGTGTGTGTTTGTGTGCATGTAAGAGAGAGACAGTGTGTGTGTTTGTGTGTGTGTGTGTGTGTGAGAGATTTGTGTGTGTGTATGTGTACCTTCACCGATGGACTGAAAATGCTGAATTGACATTGTGACTTCCGCACATGATCGTTTCTGAAGGCCGGAAGTTCAGCGCTCATCCCTCTGTACCGCGCGATTAAACGTGTGAAACAGGGAGTGGGAGGGGCCTGTGGTTTCCAGCATCCTGCCTGTCTCTACGGAGCGCGCTCACAGAGGCAGCCACGCTCTCACACAGGAAGGGTGTGTGCACTAGGTGCAGTGAGAGTCGGTGGCGAGACTCGAGCTTCCTGTCACTCTTCGTGCAGGCTGCAGTTCAGTGGGTAAGTGTGAGGGGAGAGAAATTCATTGCAGATACAGAGTTGTTAGGGATGGATGGGGGAAGTAGTGTTTCAGCTGTGGGGCTGGTCACCGATCGGAGAAGGCATCAGGTGTCAGGTGTCTGCCCGTGGAGTGGTGGGGGGTTGGGGGTGGTGGAACCAATGGATGAGCGTCTTGTGTAGTCCCTGTTATGTTCTGCTATGTCTGTTCGGGTTGTTTTTGTACTTTGTTTATTTTCATTCATCATTCTCGTTCGATTCATGTTCTGTTCCCCGTTTGTCATTGTTCCTGTTTGTTTTGAGATCCACTCCTTGTCTTTTGTCATGCACTTCGGGAAATTCTGTGTTTCGGTTTCTTCCGTCTTAGCTTATTATCTCGTTTTACTTCCTTCTTACTTTCTATTACACTTTGTATATATTAGTTAGATGTATATAGTACTAACCTACTTAACTACTAACATTAGGGATTTAGATTAAGTTACTAACACTACTAATCACTAATTACATAAACATAAACATAAACACGGAACTTAAATACAAGCAGGGAAGGGAAACACAATAGGATTCAGGTGTGACTGGGAGGAGAGAGGGGTAGGAACACAGGTGAAAACAATGGGATTCGTTAATACAATAACGAGGGGAAACGAAAGACACGGACTGGGAATAACACAGACACATAGACAATAAACGACCTGGAAGAGCAGGCAGACATGTGCATAGTTCGAAGGGGAGGAACGCATATAGAAATCTGCGTGCAAATGAAGTGAAATGTGAGAAGTGTACAGGGATAGGACGAGAGAGAGAATGATAGCGATAGTTAGAAGCGTGAGATAATTAGTGATTAGTAGTGTTAGTAACTTAATCTAAATCCCTAATGTTAGTAGTCCTCCCTCCCTCTTTCTTTCTTTCTTTCTTTCTTTCTCTCTCTCTCTCTCTCTCTCTCCCTCCTCCTTCTCTGTCCCTCCCTCTCTCCCTCCCCTCCCTCTCTCCTCTCTCTCCCCTCCCTCCTCCTCCTCCCTCTCCCTCCCTCCTCTCTCTCTCCCTCCCTCCCTCCCTCCCTCTCTCTCTCTCTCTCTCTGCAGGCTCGTTGTGAGGAGGGCCTGATGCGCAGCAAGATCGGGACTCTGGAGTCACAGCTGCAGCTCTGCTCACAGGTGAGCCCCAAACCCTCGACCATGAGAACAGGAACGCCAGGAAACCAGCAGCTGTGAGAACGCAAGGCGCTAGGCAACACTGAGAACGCAAGGCGCTAGGCAACACCAAGAAAGCAAGGCGCTAGGCAGCACTGAGAACGCAAGGCGCTAGGCAACACTGGGCTGCAGGGTGATCCAGGCTCTGCACACAAACAAGGCCCAAAACAAGAGTGCCTTTACTCTTTAGATGCTGGGAAAATGTAAAATGTAAATCTCAGTGATAAATGTGTATTTGTCTGAAATAAAATGATACGGTTGGTTTAATAAAACTCAGAATGTCCACTGTTGATGATGTCATAGTGGAGGGCATGGCTCTTGGGGTGAGGGGGCTGGTGAAGCAGGAGAGGGGTGAGGGGTAACTGTGGGGGTAACCGCCAGGTGCTGTGTCTCCTACAGAAGTTCTCGCGTGATGGAGTGAAGAAGCTGGTGCTTCACATGGAGGAGCAGAGGCTGGCGTACGAGGAGAAGGCCCTGGCGGCCCTACACAGGGCCCTCACAGAGAAGGCCGAGGCAGCGGAGAAAGTGGAGACCCTGCAGGTACAACAGCACAGGGGCCCCAGAGAGAAGGCCCTACAGAGGGGCCCTACAGAGAGAAGGCCCTACACAGGGCTATTAGAGAGAAGGCCCTACACAGGGCTCCGACAGAGAAGGCCCTACACAGGGCCCCCAGAGAGAAGGCCCTACACAGGGCTATTAGAGAGAAGGTCCTACACAGGGCTATTCGAGTGAAGGTCCTAAATGCCCTACACAGGGGTCCGACAGAGAAGGCCCTACACAGGGCTCTCATAGAGAAGGCCCTATACAGGGCTGTCACAGAGAAGGAAGGCCCTATACAGGGCTCCGAGAGAGAAGGCCCTCCACAGGGCTGTCACAGAGAAGGAAGGCCCTAGCAGCCCCACACAGGGCTCTCAGCGAGAAGGCCCTATACAGGGCCCTCAGAGATGGCTGAGGTGCGGCAGGTGAAGGAGGAGCCACACACAGACACTTCAGAAAGCCACAGAGGTTCAGGGCAGGCTGTTTCTCTATTCTGCAGGAATATAATATCATATATCTATAATGCAGTATAAGAACATAAGAACATAAGAATACATAATGACAAGAACGGGCCGTTCGGCCCATCTAGGCTCGTCATGTCCTAATCTCGTGAACACTCGTGGAAATTAAAAGCATCATTACGCAATGTCATAATGGCTGTCTCTGTTGCTTCAGATTAGGGTTAGTGATGACAAAATTGTTCACATTTAACATAAACAAATGATTTAATACTTAATACGTTTTGTGACATTGTTGCTGACCTCTTGGCCTTAAGTTTTTGCACCTTCCAATCTTCGCTCACCAAGCAAGGCTGCATCCACTGCGCGTGAATAAAGGCCTGTTCGCTGGTCCTCCTCAACAGGGGGCGCTGCAGGCAGCCGGGGCGGAGTCGGCGCAGTGGCAGGGCCTGTACGAGGAGCTGAAGGAGACCTGCAGCCAGATGAGGAGTAACCAGGAGCAAGGCACTGACCTTCTGCAACAGCTACAGAACCGGCTGGAGGTAAGAGCCACTGACCTGCACACCAGCCACACACCCAGCTGGCTAAGGTGGGGCCACAGAGTCTATAGCTTCACCAGATAATCAGCTCCTGCGTTCTCTCCGTCCTCTCTGCTTCTTAACTACAGGTTCCTGTTGCATTACAGTACAGAACATTGCCACAGTATTGTACTTTTACCGTCACCTTTATGAATTTTCACAAGATGCATCTTATTTTTTAGTTTTTTTTGTTTCTGATTTCCCCGGCCCCCGTTTGTCTCCCAATTTTGGTAGCCAATTATACCCTCTATTTCTTTTCGATTTTACTCTCCCCCACTAACTCACCGCCCGCCTCCGCGGGACGAGCTAATACCTGAAGCCAATGGTCCGCCTCTTTCCAGACGGAACTCACCCAGCCCTGTTTACGAGGTCGCCCTGCCACTTCTCAGCGAGCTCGTGCCGGCTCTCCCTCCCCCCCTCCTCCAGGGGCAGACAGGCAAACGCCGCCCCTGATCGGAGCTCCCCACCAGGGCTGGTCTGGTACAGTAGGGTTTCAAACCGCGGCCGTGATAGGCAGCTCACGCTCATAAGGGACCAGCCAATAAGGGTGCGTTAGACCGCTACGCTATCAGAGGCCCCTCACAAGATTTATTGGAATGTTTCAGGTTCAACGGCATGCAGACAGAACTTTCACTGTTAAGAATACGCACCTTTTTCATTGCTAAAATACAACGGTTATGAAAATGTTGCTTTTCAACATTGATCCAGATCTGCGTTAATGCGTTCTCTCTTCTGAGAGCTACAGGTGGTAATAGAATTTCTGTTTCGAATGTTTCCCTGTGATGACGAGGTGTGTATGTGTTTCTGCTCCAGACAGCTGGGGGGCAGGAGGCACACCTCAGGGACCAGCTGGGGGCGCTGGAGCGGGACGGGGCGGAATCGCGCCATCGCATCGCCTTCCTGGAGGAAGACAACCGAGCTAAGAGTGTGCAGCTGCAGGAATTGAGAGGTGCAGTTCGTGTTCCGTCCACCAGAGCAACTTACACACAAACTATTTACAGAACGAGATGTGATCGATTCATAAAGGAACAATTCTCTGCACTTAGTTCAATAATACATTTAAACCCATTATAAATTATTTAAATTGGCTTTAGTTGTTTTGATTTTTCCTTCATTCATATGTTGTGGTTCTTTGTGTCTCAGTAGGTAGAGCATGGCATTGATAAGGCTTAGGTTGTGGGTTCGATTCCCACTGGAACCACATATACTGAAAAATGTATGCATCCACTACTGTAAGTCGCTTTGGATAAAAGCGTCTGATAAATGCCATTTATTTATTTTATTTGTTCATTAAAATTAAGATGACACACATGAATGTTTAAACATTGTGTAATCAATTAATCTCGCACTCCTCCACTCCAAGATCTGAACTGGTTTCTGTATTTCAGAGAGACTTTGGAGTTTTGAGGACCCTAGTCTAACCGGAAACTTCTTTCAAAGTAAGAACATCAAGAATAAGTTTAATAAATATTACAGGGAAATGTGTAGAGAAATGTTGCAAATCATGGTGCCATAACAGACAAAATCCATATTTAGCTTTGATTGTATTAAAACTTCAACCCACCCAACAAACATTGTTTTAAAGTATGTTTTAGATTGGATATGGATTTGAATTGCTGTTCCAACACTCTAAAGCAAACAACAAATATTACAATTACATAATGAGTGCATGAGTTCAATTATTAAATATATTAATTTAGTTATTAATCCTTCCCCTTGATTAAAATGACCACTCTACTCCCTCTTAGAATATACAGTATGTGTCATTGTGAACAGCGGCATTCAGCTTTAGACCATGCGCTAAATTAGCACTCAGACAAAATGCTAAGGAGCAGGGCCTCGGATAGCGTAGCGGTCTAACGCACTCGCATTGACTGGTGCTTTGCGAGTGTGAGCTGCCTATTGCGGTCACCTGACTGTGCCAGACCAGTCCTGGCCGGGAGTCCTGATCTGGGGCGGCATTTGGCTGTCCGCCCCAGGGGGGGGGAGGGTGAGCTGGCACGAACTTGCCGAGAAGCGCAAAGAGTGTGTCTCCAGAAGTAGGTGGGCGAGTTCCATCTCAGAGGAGGCGGATCATCGCTGGCCTCAGGGAATTGGCTTGACCCGGAGGACAGGCGGCGAGTTCGTGTGGGGAGGGCAAATCAAAATAAATAGAGGGTATAATTGGCTACTGAATTGGGAGAAAAATGGGAAAAAGGTCAGAAACAAATGAAATTTAAAAACGAGTGCTAAGTATCTGGGACTGAATTGGTTCTGTGTGTTTTTGTGAGCAGGTCCGAGTCGTGAGATGCAGGACTCCATCGCGCAGCTGTGCGTCTCTGACGGGAGGCTCACCACCGCACCGCTCTCACGACAGGCGTCTGAGCTCCACGATGCCCTGCAGGAGCTGTGCAGGAAGGACAAGGAGGTGAGGACACTGTTTTTACCCTAACTCTAACTCTAACTCTAACTCTAACTCTAACTCTAACTCTAACTCTAAGTGTAAGACAGCTGGAACGAGTAGGGTTGGACGCTTTCCGTCGTTACTATGGGGACTGCTTTTAAAAAACATCATATATTCTAAAGCCAAATGCTTGAAATTCTATTTAAGATGATAACCTATTTATTTTTAATAAATAAAGGATTTAAACGACAAATTTAAATGCAAATATTTGTTTCAATGCAATATAATTTGTTTCCACATTGGAATCAGTCACTAGGTTCTACCCAACTGGAGACTTTTGACCATACTTGTTGTATAACCTGTAAAGAGACAAACTAAATAAAAACACAATGTAATAGTAAACACTAACACACATATAACCATGTAACCAAAAGCATGATCCACCCCGGGGGATAGCGTAGCGGTGTAACGCACCGTATCTTTGGCTGGTCCAATACGAGTGTGCGCTGCCTGTCAGGGATGCAGTTCGAAACCCGTCTCTACCAGACCGGCCCTGGTCGTCATTTTACATTTACATTTACATTACATTTTAGGCATTTAGCAGACGCTCTTATCCAGAGCGACATACATCTTTACATACAATCCATTTATGCAGCTGGATATTTTGCTGAAGCAATTCAGGTTAAGTACCTTTAGCTCAAGGGTACAACAGCAGTGCCCCACCTGGGAATTGAACCTGCAACCTCTGAGTTGCAAGCCCAGCTCCTTCTCTCGTCAGCCCCGATTGGGGTGGAGGAGGGTCAATCGAAACAAACAGAGGGTGTAATTGGCACACAAAGACAAGCAGAGTGTTTGAGTGAAAGGTGGTGGTGTGGGCGTGTCTCTCTGCAGTGTGTGGAGTTGCGGGCGGAGCTGGAGGCCATGGAGCATGAGTGCCACGCCTGCCAGTCCCGTTTGACCCAGTGCAGGGAGGAGCTCAGGCAGCTGAGCGCCCGCAGGACCAAGGTCACAACCTTCACAACCCTTATACCCTGTACTGTACCCCTGTCCAAGGTCACAACCTTCCCAACTCTTAAACTCTGTACTGCATCTCTATCCAAGGTCACGACCTCTCCAACCCTTATACTCTGTACTGTACCCCTGTCCAAGGTCACAACCTTCCCAACTCTTAAACTCTGTACTGTACCCCTGTCCAAGGTCACGACCTTCCCAACCCTTAAACTCTGTACTGTACCCCTGTCCAAGGTCACGACCTTCACAACCCTTAAACTCTGTACTGTACCCCTGTCCAAGGTCACGACCTTCCCAACCCTTATACTCTGTACTGCATCCCTATCCAAGGTCACGACCTCTCCAACCCTTAAACTCTGTACTGCATCTCTATCCAAGGTCACGACCTCTCCAACCCTTATACTCTGTACTGTACCCCTGTCCAAGGTCATGACCTTCCCAACCCTTAAACTCTGCACTGTACCCCTGTCCAAGGTCACGACCTTCACAATATTTATACTCTGTACTGTACCCCTGTCCAAGGTCACGACCTTCCCAACCCTTAAACTCTGCACTGTATCCCTGTCCAAGGTCACGACCTTCACAATATTTATACTCTGTACTGTACCCCTGTCCAAGGTCACGACCTTCCCAAGCCGTAGGACACAGAACTTGTAATGATAAGAATACAGAGCTGAGTATCTGGTGCGTGTAAAGAATCTGTGGCAGATGGTGACTGTTCTCTCTCTCTCTCTCCCCTCTCCCCTCAGGGGCGATGCAGTTTGTGGCTGGTCCTGGCGCTGCTCCTGGTGCTGGTGCTGGCTGCGGTGGTTCTGGCGTGTGTGTACCACCCCCCCTTCAGCCACACCCTCCAGGAGCTCTACACAGACCTGCAGCAGCACGTGGAGCAGTACCTCCAGGAGAGGGCTTCACCAAGGCACGCGGGCTGCTACCGCCCAATCTGAAGCAGGAACACAGAGAGAGAGGAGGAGTTTCGAGACAAAGTTTTAGCTTTTTTTTAGCCTCCTTGGTATTAAAGTGTAGTTGCTTTTGGGCAGAGTTGAGATATATATATTTTATATATTTTTTTAAAGATTTTATTTCACATTTTTTCCCAATTTAGTAGCCAATTACACCCTCTATTGTTAATGTCAATCCCCCCCTCATATTATGAGTTCGCTGCCGTAGCCCTGTGACCGGCAGTGACAAAGGCGAAGTACCGCCTCCTCCGAGCCGGCACTCGCCAAGCTGTCGACTGTAACTCCGGTACACAGAGCCACTCCTATACACAGCAAACTCATATCCCCCCTCCCTGGGGTGGACAGCCAATTGCCTCCCCCTAGTGGCACTCCCGGCCAGAGCCGATACTGGCGCAGTGGCCAGCGTCTAACGTTGTAAAGGTGATATCGCTCCAGGAGCTTATGTGATTACTTACTCAGGGAAATCTTAAGTCTGTCAACTTGTCCTCCAACATGGATGCTCCAAAACCACAATGTGCAATGTTGCCATTCTTCCAAAAGACAAGCGTTCCCTTAAAGAATTCATCCATTGCACATGTGGACTTAGTTCTCTTCCTTCTTTCATCGTAAGAAAGCCTTTAAGTAGATGTCAGAACTGCATTCCCGTGAATAGGCTTATTCCTGTGCTACTGGAGGATGTGAAGCAGCCAGCTACAGCTCATGTAAGATGACACCATGTTTATTGTTTTATGAATTTGTGAGGCTTTCGTGAGTCTCCTCCTTTTATATATTTTTTTTTACTGACTTTTACAAAGCACTTAAAGGACATACTGACATTCAGGGTTGTTTCATTTAGAGTTTGTGTGTCAGAGGCTTGAGCGACAAGTTAAATTACACATCTAAATCTGGAACATTTCATAAAGACGCGTGTGTTCTATGGATTTGCTGTTATTTTACATTCGTTATTGATGTCAACTAATCACTGGAGCCTCTGGCACAGCGCTGATTGAATTTACCCTTCAATCTTCAGACAAATGCAATAAGGAGTGTCATGACAACTGGTGTAAAAAAATGTGATGTGATATCATGTGTCATATTTTTATGGATTTTACATTTCTGACGATACACAAGTCACAGTAACAATATAAAATGTTATATACCTCATTGTTGGTTCAGGTTCGAGTTTAGATTCAGTTTTACATTTAGATAGATTTAGTTTTGCTCTGTTGCACTAAATACAATAAAGCAATAAATACAATTCAAACAACTTTCTGCTGTACTCTATGCATGTTACTGCTAAATTTGCATTAAACTGGGGGCTGGCGGATAGCGTAGCAGTCTAACACACCCGTATTTGGCTAGTCCTGTACGAGTGTGAGCTGCCTATCAGGGACGTGGTTCGAAACCCGTCTCTACCAGACCGGCCCTGGCCGTTAGCCCCGATCGGGGGTGGCATTTGGCTGTTCGTTCCCAAGGCAGGGGGGGGTGAGCCGGCACGAACTCGCTGTGAAGCACGTAAGGGTGTGTCCAGAAAGGGGGTTGGTGAGTTCCGTCTCAAAGGAGGCGGATCATCGCCGGCCTTGGAGAGTAGCTTGCCCCGGAGAGATGGGCCACGAGTTTGTGGGGGGGAGGGTTAATCAAAATAAATAGAGGGTATAATTGGCTTCCAAATTGGGAGAAAAACGGGGAAATGCATTCAACTGATCAGTACTGGCTCCTGGTGCATAGTAAATACGTTTACATATGACAGGCCAGGACTTCTGGGTAAAGACATTATGTTCAAATTCCCAGACTAAAGCTGAGATGCTGTCCCTGTTCTAATTGTTTCCGTACAGTTTATTTATTCATGATATATGGAATGTTGACACATATTGAAGAACAACATTGCTATTTCCAAAGGGCGCTATTGCAGGTGACAAAACACATTATGTTGACATTTCGGAGCAATTTTGAGCAAATGAAAATGTATCACCAGCTGGAAACACCCAGAAAGGAGGAGATTGATTTGCTTGAGTGAATAAAGTATTTAGATGACGTGTCATTATAAAAAAATCGAATTCACTCCCATTCCTCAACAGGAGGTTGGCTTGGGCCAGTTGCAAAGCTACTGCAATCCAGTACATCATTCAGACATCAATGCAAGTACAAAATAAACATTTAAGCATAGTTAATTATAACATAATTTTGATAATATTGTTCCAATACCTGAATTATTGCACTCGTTAGACTCAATGTATTAGAATGAGAGAGGCTAGGTACATGAAGTGGATTTCTCTCAATGGAAAATAAAATATTGAAATATGAAATGAAAGTATTCATAAATGAGATATTTTGTGATTATAATAATCTCAATTTCTGCTTCTAATAAAGAGGACAGAGAAAGCCCACACAGTGTCCCTTTCACCGGCCTAATCACTCGAACAAAGTCTTTATTACTGCAATAACTGCATACCTGCCACCCAAATACCGTATTTAAAGATAATTTGTTATTTTAGAAATTGTGGGAACCGACCGACGTGTTGTTTTTTTCATCTTAAACTCATCATAGATTAGTCCACAATTGCCACGTGGGTTGTCCCGACCAATTGTAGGGGGAACACAAATTGTTCGCAGAGAAAAACAACACCGTATAAAATTGCATCGTAAACAAACTGAAAATAGACCTCCATCGCACTAAAAACAAAGATGGCGGACCCAGCAGTAATGGGAAATCATTCCCTGGGCATTGGAACGGTAACAACAAGCCTTACTAAAATATTACCGTTTATCTACATTGCACGGAGACGGTTATTTGTTTCCAAACGATGAGATTGGTTACATTTAGCTAGCTCGTTAGCCACCAAGCTAGATTGAAGCCACGCAGTTGTTGTCTTGCCTACGCTAATGTTAGTTAACTCATTTAGCGTATTCAACACTGCAGCTAGCACTAACCAACCAATTTAAAACCCGCTTGTTGTATCAACTGTAAGCTAGTTAAATGGTTAGCTAGCTCGGCTGTGTGGAGTTCATGAGTGAATAACTAGTAATCAAACATTCGTTAGGTAGCTAGATATCTTCTGTAGTTCGGTAGCTAGCTAGCTAGCCCATATAGCTAATATAATCCAAAGTTAGCTTGTCCATCAGTAAACGGGTTTTGTCAGTACCGATGACATTAGTACGTAGCGTAACGTCAGGCAGCTTGGCAGAACATTTGTAGTTCGCTAGCGACGTGTCAGCAACCCAATCTGTTGCTAGCTAGCGTTAGCTAACGCTAATCTTGCAGCATTGTGTGCATAATATGATGTTTCCTTGCTACTTTGCTTGGCAACAATCGCTTTTTATCCTATGTAGCTATATGTCCATGAACTGAGCTAGGGTTAGCGTTAGCCTGCTGTGTTGATAGTGTGGTAGCGGTCGCTGTCCGATTGCCACGCCATGGTGCGTGGTGGACACGCATGCTAGGTAGCCAGCTTACGAAAGAAGCTAATTTTCCTCCTTAAATAGTAGTCAAACGTGAAGAAAAGAATGTGCCAGTTTCACGTCGGTAGAGGCTACCCATGCAAAGGACGAGATGCGATTCGAGATGTCTTTGGCCTGTTGGTTTTTCTCTTCTTCGATTTTACAGTGCGCTTGACCCTAACCATAACCCTAACCCCTAACCCCTAACCCCTTTTGTAATAGTTGTAATATTTTGGTTGTCTACGGAACTGATATAATCACAATCAGTATAAAGTGACTGAATGAAGGATTTAGTTCACTGAGGAAATGTAGTGTACCTTGTGTGCAGTGCTTAATTTGTCAAATAAGAGATACCAGGGCACAACTCGCCTCCCCCAACAACACGCCCCCAAAGGGTAAACTTTTCCTACTCTGTGTTGAGGCACAATCGGATTCTTGGCATTTGCCGGGGCCGGCACAAATTAAGCACTGCTTATGTGGTATTCTGCCTGGTTGTGAGCTGTTGTCACTGTTTTTCCTCTTACCTTAGCGATCGGGAGGGAGTAAGACGTCCAGTCCTGCCGAGAATTACCACCTGGCTCGCCGGCGCACCCTGCAGGTGGTGGTGAGCTCGCTGCTGACGGAGTGCGGGTTCGACAGTGCGGAAAAGGCCGCCGTGGAGTCTCTCACGGAGATGATACAGAGCTGTGAGTGTCCACGCCACGCCACGCCACGCCACACCGCGCTCATGACCGGCTCGGTCATTTTCCTCTTTGCTAAATCGGTCTGATCTTCCGTAAGCTCTGACGTACACTGCCCGTCCCCCAAAAAATCGCACACTCTAATATTTAGTTGGACCACCTTTAGCTTTGATTGATGATGGGAGAGCACGCATCTTCGCACATCCCAAAGATTCTCAATGGGGTTAAGGTCTGGACTTGTGGTGGCGAAAATGATGTCTCATGCTTCTTTTCACAATTTGAGCCCGATAATCTTCATCTATTTGCTTAGGAAAAACCTTAAATCCAGGTGGTGACTTTTTTGGGGGCCAGGCAGTGTACCTTACCCTTGATAAACGCCCGAGGATGTGATGTAATGCAATGTTTGTGTGGCGTGCGTTATGGTGCAAAATGGCTGCCCTGTGAAGCCCAAGTGGGCACATTGAGTTGGGTTGAGGTCACCACCCCAAATCGCGTGGGGATACTTAAAATAAACAATGGTAATTATAATGAACCAAAATAGTGAATGAGATGTTGGGAAAAATTGAAGGCTTGTTTCTAGCAGTCTGTGTTGATGTCATATGAGTGTTTCCCAGCATTCACCTCTCTGCTCTGCTCCTGCCAGATATCTCCGAGGTGGGCCGTTGTGCGAAGGCGTACTGTGAGCACACGGCGCGTAGCACGCCCACGCTGTCGGACGTGGTCGTCACGCTCATAGAGATGGGTAAGGCGGCAATCTGAGGCTTTTCGCATATCAGACACCGATTAATCGCACCAGACACTGATTAATCATATCAGACACTGATTAATCACATCAGATGCTGACTAATCGCACATCGAACCTTGATTAATTACATCAGATGCTGATTAATCGCACATCGAACCTTGATTAATCACGTCGAACGCTGCTCTCAAAGTTATATAATTCATAACGAAATCCAGTACACTTATTAGGGAATGTGGGCTATGGCAGGCAGTGTGGTATAATGGTTAGGGAACTGGGATTGTAACGTTAAGGTTGCAGGTTCAATCCCCAGGTGGGACACTGCCGCTGTACCCTTGGGCAAGGTACTTAACCTGAATTGCTTCAGTTAATATCCAGCTTGTAAATGGCTTGTAAAGAAATGTAAGAAATGTAAACTGTGTAAGTCGCTCTGGATAAGAGCGTCTGCTAAATGCCTGTAATGTAATGTAATGTGCCATGTGCTGCGTGGATGTATTGTCATAATGTTGCTCCTCCTGTCTACTGCTGGTTCAATGCTGTCTTTTTAGCACAATACTATTTTTAATGCACAGTGGATTTCAGTGGAAATGGACAATGGTATGTGGCTAGCTAGCTAACTAACTAACTAGATCCAAAACACCAAATCTACAGGGCTACTATTGTTCAGAGATATCGGGACGTGATGGGATGTGACCCGACTCTCATCCGCTGTTGATTTTCTGCTGCAGGTTTCAGTGTTGACAGCCTTCCGGTGTATGCCAAGCGGTCTCAGAGGATGGTCATAACCGCACGTGAGTGTGTTCTCGTTCTTTCAGGGCACCTGCTACCTGTACAGGGCAGGGCGGAGGCCTGTATCACATAATGATACATTTTATTTTATTGCCGCCTTTCTGGACACTCTAGGTCACCTTACATAAGAGTGAAAGTATTTGAATGAAAGCAACACCGGAATTAAGATCAAAAAAATAAAAGGCAATAGTTGCCTCTTGTATAAGGACAACAACTTCCAACACGTGAACAATATAGTACACAGAGTACAGTGGGAGACCATTTACAGTGAGAAACGGAGGAGAAGTGTCATTGGTGAATATCGTCCACCACTGTTGTGCAAGATGGGAACATAGTGCAGGTGAAGAGCAGATGTTCTAGTGCCGGGAGACACTATTCTTCAGAAGTGAACGTGAAGCTCGCACACAATTTACACTCCAAAATATTTGTGACAAATGTTACGAGTCCTCACAGAATCTCCGTCAGGCAGGCCTAATCAATAAGTGATTGTGTGTGCGTGCGCTAATCATTCTATACTAGATGCATTCCTTGGACATTAAGTACCAGAGCACTGTTCTTCAAACAAAGTGCTTGTTAGAAAGTGCAGTGCACAAATAGTTAGTTACTGTACCAAGACTAGTTAATCTCTGCACAAGAGCACACATTTGTCAGCAACTCTCTTGGTGTGTGACCACTCGTCATGTTTAGAAGACTAAACTCAATCGGAGCCTTCAGATGTCTACTTTATTGACAGCGTTGGCTGTAGTGGCAAACGTTCTGGACACTTGAACCAGAGGGTTGTTGGGTCTAGGCTCTAGATGCGTGGGTGTTCAAATCCAGGCCTCGAGGTCCGCAGTGTGTACAGGTATTTGCTCCAACCACGCACTACACCACCTGATTTCAAATAATTTGTTTACCTCCTTGGTCCAGGAAGCGGGCTAATTGGTGAAATCAGGTGGTGTAGTGCGTGGTTGGAGCAAATACCTGTACACACTGCGGACCTCGAGGCCTGGATTTGAACACCCCCGCTATAGTGGAACGCTGCCACACGGAGTGGGGTGCTTTACCTCAGTAACACAAGGAGAGACATCAGGGAGTGTGTGAGCCGCAGTTACAGCGTGCGAGCGTTCTCCCCCCGTAACAGCAGACTGATGAAGCGTCTCTTCCTCCACAGCTCCCGTCACCAACGCCCCCGTGATCCCGAAGGCCCTGACAGCAGGACAGAAACGCACACACCCCTCGCACATCCCCAGCCACTTCCCCGACTTCCCCGACCCCCACACCTACATCAAAACCCCGGTATGCCCCCACCTCACCCCCACGCTGCAGGAACCTTAACACCACGTGTTCCGAAACCCTGACGTGCTGCTTTGTGTCCGTTATCAGAAGCGTTTGGCAAGAGATCCGTTTCGTGACAGGAAATTGGTTGTGGGATTAGCGAGCTACTACAGTTTGTTTGTTCTTGTGTTTGCTGCCCCCTGGTGGTGATATGTGTAAGGGAAATAAATAGAGGGTGTAATTGGGCCACGACGTTGGGAGAAAAACGCTGTCGGGGTGCTAGCTTCCTGGGTGTGGGTGCAGGGCATGCTGGGTGACCCCTGTGGCCTGGTCCTCCGCAGACGTTCCGGGAGCCAGTGTCGGATTACCAGGTGGTGCGTGAGAAGGCGGCGTCGCAGCGCAGGGACGTGGAGCGCGCGCTCACGCGCTTCATGGCCAAGACCGGAGAGACACAGAGCCTCTTCAAAGACGACATCACCGCCTTCCCCTGTGAGCACCTGCTGCCCTCTCCTTAAAACGTCTGTAGATGTGCATGTAAACCGCACGCTTCTGTGTGAACGACTGCGTCACAGCTGTTATTATGGCCTCCTTTATGTCCGTACATATTTGAAGTGTCTGTGGTCGTGTAAGAGCGTGTGTGTGGTTCTGTGTGTAAGAGTGTCTGTGGTTATGTGTGTGTAACTGCGTGTCTGTGGTTGTGTGAGTGTCTGTGTGTGTGTTACTGCGTGTCTGTGGTTGTGTGTGAGTGTCTGTGTGTGTAAGAGTATCTGTGGTTGTGTGTGAGTGTCTGTGTGTGTAAGAGTGTCTGTGGTTGTGTGTGAGTGTCTGTGTGTGTAAGAGTGTCTGTGGTTGTGTGAGTGTAAGAGTGTCTGTGGTTGTGTGTGAGTGTCTGTGTGTAAGAGTATCTGTGGTTGTGTGTGAGTGTCTGTGTGTGTAAGTGTGTCTGTGGTTGTGTGTGAGTGTCTGTGTGTGTAAGAGTGTCTGTGGTTGTGTGAGTGTAAGAGTGTCTGTGGTTGTGTGTGAGTGTCTGTGTGTGTAAGAGTGTCTGTGGTTGTGTGAGTGTAAGAGTGTCTGTGGTTGTGTGTGAGTGTCTGTGTGTGTAAGAGTGTCTGTGTCTGTGTGTGTAACAGCGTGTATGTGGTCATGTGTAAGAGCGTGTGTGTGGTTGTGGTTGTGTGTGTGTGTAACGGCGTGTCTGGCTGTGTGCGTGTTGTCAGTGATAGTGGTTGTGTGTGTAAGAGCGTGTCTGTAGTTGTGGTCGTGTGTAAGAGCGTGTCTGTAGTTGCGGTCGTGTGTAAGAGTGTGTCTGTGGCTGTGTGTAACGGCGTGTCTGTGGCTGTGTTGTCAGTGATAGTGGTTGTGTGTGTGTGTGTAAGAGCGTGTCTGTGGCTGTGTGTAACGGCGTGTCTGTGGTCGTGTGTGTAACGGTGTGTCTGTGGCTGTGTTGTCAGTGATCGCGGCGCGCCCGAGCTCCATCCCGTACCTGAACGCCCTGCTGCCCTCTGAGCTGGAGCTGCAGGCCCTGGAGGAGACGGACTCCTCCGAGCAGGACGACCAGACGGACAACGAGAACGCCACGGGCAACGCCATCAACGTGAGTCTGTGATAGGCTGCTCTCAAATGTCAATCATTCGGGGCCTCCCGGGTGGTCTAGCGGTTACAACGTTTGACGCCGCCCATTGCGGCCGGGGTTTGATTCCACTGGCCACGCCAGAGTCGGCTCTGGGAGTGCCACTAGGGGGCAGCAATTGGCTGTCTGCCCCAGGGAGGGGGAGGGAAGCCGATATGAGTTCGCTGGGTACAAGAGTGGCACCTGTGTGTACCGGAGTTACGGTCGACGGCTTGGAGGAGACGGTACATCGCCTTTGTCACTGCCGGTCTCAGGGCTACGGCAGCAAGATCACAATACGAGGGGGGGATTGACATGAAAAAGAGAGGGTGTAACTGGCTACTAAATAAAAAAAAAAATAAAAAATCTGAAACAAAAAAAATAAAATGAACATGAGTTTCCACCGTGGAACTGTGGGATTAACATGTCCACCCCCTGGCAGGATGAGTCCGGTGCAGACAAGGAGAACTCTGTGCTGCCCCCTGGTGGAGTGGTGCCCGCCGCCAAGGCCAGCGAGGAGAACATGATCGACAACCCGTACCTGCGGCCGGTCAAGAAGCCCAAGGTCCGGCGGAAGAAGTGAGAGGCAGAGGACTCTCCCTCTCACACGGACACAGCCACACGCCGGCCACAGACACCAGCGGCCTATCGCCAGAGCCAGCGAGCGCGGAACGAAACGCACGCTCTCGCCGACACACGTACTCGCCCCCCAACGCGCTCTCGCCCAAGGAGCCTGAGACACACGCAGAGCGTTACGGACACTGAGGTCTGGCCGCGTGGAACCAGCGCTGCCCGAGTCTCTGGCCCCGCAAACCCGCCTCCTCCACCCCCCACCCCACGCCCCCCCCCTCACACACACACACACACACACACACACACACACACACACACACACACACACAAACCCCTTCTTTTGTGCTGAAAGTATATGAATTTTTTTTTTTTTTTTTTTTTTTTGCCCTTCTGTAGTAACAAGCATTTGTAGTTGATATTTTATTGTAATTATTTTTTTTACAAACAAGCTTCTTTGCATTTGATCGCTAACGGTCCATATTGTGGCTGTTAAACGTTCGTCTGGTGAAAAACCAAGCCTGGTCCTGTCAACGAACTGATTAATGACAACAAAATGGAAGCCTTCGTCAAAGGGGATATCGTCTGAAATTTCTGGCGACTCTGAACCCAATCGCGTCATGGAAGCACCACCTGCCACATGGTGGCGCCAGAGTGCAGCGAAAGGTTTTTCTGTTTTGATTGACAGGCATTTGGAATAAAAAGTTAAAGGCTCCATACATCAGGGTGTGGTTGATACCCTGCAAGTTAAAAAAAACAAGGAAAAATAAAACAAATGTGAAATTAGTAAGTCCAGAATGACCAAAATCTTATTTTCTTTTCTTATAAATTTCTGTTTTACTTGAAAGCATTGCTTCATGTTGCTCAAATTTCTCATTCTTGTTGGTCATAGTAAGATGTTTATAAAATGCTTTGTTGCCCTAGGTCCCACAGCCAGTAGGACCACCAAATTCATGATTTACATATCAATAACCTTTTTACTGCATTCTATGACACGTTTGGCGCATTTGTTGTGCGTTTACTCCAGTTGTGTGAGCCTCAAGGTTGGCGAAACCCTGCGTACGCAATACTACTGATTACTTGTATTTTCCCAACTTCTCACGTTTAATAAATGTATTGTTCAAAAACCTAGATGTCTGGAGTATCATTCTCACATCATGTCCTTGTGGTGTGATTTATGCATCCCAAAACATTACTGCCTTTTTTTAAATTAATTTTGTTTCAGATTTTTACCAGTTTTCTCCCCCAATTTGGAGGCCAATTATAGCCTCTATTTATTTAGATTAACCCCCCCCCACAAACTCGCCCACCTGTCTCTACGGGACAAGCTACTCTTCGAGGCCGGCGATGATCCGGCTCCTTTGAGACAGAACTCACCGACCCCCTTTCTGGAGACACCCTTACGTGCTTCACAGCGAGTTTGTGCCGGCTCCCCCTCCCCACTCCCTTGAGCGAACTGCCAAACCCCGCCCCCGATCGGGGCTAACGGCCAGGGCCGATCTGGCAGAGACGGGTTTCCAACTGCGTCCCTGATAGGCAGCTCACACTTGTACAGGACCAGCCAAATACAGGTGCGTTAGATCGCTACGCTATCAGCTAACCCCCAGTTGAGTGCAATTTTAAGAGTAACATAATGCCCTCCGAGACAGCACTCGCTAAGCCTGTCGACCGTAACTCATGTCGGCTTCCCTCCCCCCTCCCTGGTGCGGACAGCCAATCGCCGCCCCCGGGTGGCACTCCCTGCCAGAGCCGACTCTGGCGCGACCGGTGGAGTTGAACCCCGGTCACAGTGGCCAGGGTCGAACGTTGTAACCACTAGACCACCCGGGAGGCCCTTAATGGGTTTGTTTAATGCGAACCTGGTACCCACGTTAAAAAACTAAAAACAACTTTGAATAAGGCTTGAACACCGTTGCAGCTCCAGCTCCCGACCACTAGGTGGCAGCAGAGCACGAAGCGAACCAGCGCTTCTCTTCCTTTTCATGTTTACGCCCGCACAAGTGAGCACATCATTCACTCTCCACACCCTGTGATGATTACAGCACATTTATTTTTTGCCCGAACATTGAATGATGGAACATGTCGAAGCGCTTGGACCCCAGGGTCACATGGCATGGAGTCCACGGTCCCACGTTCTTAATTTCGGTGGCCGAGGGTCACTGGCTTTGAGGTCCCAGTGAGACCGGGAGCGTTAATGTTGGCTGTTCTGCTGGGACGGGGTTGGGCCTCCAGGTGTGGGTTCAGGAGTAGTACAGGCTGAGGTGGGCCACTTTGCCCCTGTGTTTGCTGGAATCCCTTTCTGACGGAGCCTACGAAGAGGAGCAGGAGGGGGTCAGGCCTTCCTCCCGAAACCTTCCCCGCGTACGGGAGGCAGCGGAATCACTCAAGTTTCCAATGAAAAGAATATCCATTCTTTAAAATAACTAGTTGTGATGTTACTTCTGTACATTTGTGCATTCTAGACCAGGGTCCTTCAAATCTGGCCTACGAATCAAAAATCCGGTTTCCTTCTTTCTTTCTCTCTCTCTCTCTCAGGTAGTTAATTGAACAATTAGTGCATTGATTGGCCAGAGTGTCTCTCACACCTGACTCCCAGGTAAAGGGAGGGTGGAGAAACAGCAGTGCTCGACTCATGAGGACCGTGATTTGAGGAACCCTGTTCTAGACCACTAGATGATGCTTACTCGGTTCTGTCTCACATTTCCCAAATCTAGGGGGCAGGAAGGACTCGAAAGATCGAGTGGTAAAGAGAGATCACCTCATTCCCTGCATGCTGTATGCACGCTGTGCTTGCACAGTAACAGGTGGCTACGCTACGGTAGCTCATGAAAACAGGGAGAGAATTGGGAGAAAAGGGGCCCTGGAGGAGACTGACTCCTCTGAGTTGCTCATTGAGCTAAAGGTACTTAACCTGAATTGCTTCAGTAAAATATCCAGCTGTATAAATGGATTGTATGTAAAGAAATGTAAACTGTGTAAGTCGCCCTGGATAAGAGCGTCTGCTAAATGCCTAAAATGAAAATGGAATGAACAGGTGCTCCCTGCCCCGTTCACAGAGTCGAGTGTCTGCAGGGCTGCCCCCAGCTGATTGGCCGGATTTGGGGAGGCGTGTCCGTACCTCTGTCCTCAGAGTGATCTTCTGCGGCTGCACCACCAGGTTCCAATCGGTCGCGCCAAATTTCATGGGCCAGCCAACTTGCCTGTTCTGGGCGGCGTCGTGGGTGTACGTCCCTGGTCTGCGGGACACAGCGGAGGCGCAGCGGTCACACACGGGCTAAAGTACTGCGCAATACTCGCCCCTTTTCTTTTAACACATCTGCGCTTCCACATTACATGCAGTGCTATTGAGACCCCACACACACGCCATTGCATCGTTAATGTTGGTAACTCTTATCTAGTTTGAGTTCTACCTCACAGTGTTTTACTCTTGTTACGGCATGCTCTAGAATGCAATGTCTGGAACGTCACCTCAAAGGGTTAACAAGCTGCACACTCATCCATCAGTTTCTTACCATTTTATGTGCGTGTGTGTGTGTGTGTGTGTGTGTGTGTGTGTGTGTGTGTGTGTGTGTGTGTGTGTGTGTGTGTGTGTGTGCTTGCGCCTGCGCGTGCGTGTGTGTGTGCGTGTGTGTGCGTGTGTGTGTGTGTGTGTGCGCGTGTGTGTGTGTGTGTGTGTGTGTGTGTGTCTGTGTGTGTCTGTGTGTGTGTGTGTGTGTGCGTGTGTGTGTGTGTGTGTGTGTGTGTGTGTGTGTGTGTGTGCGCGTGCTGTGCCCAGCTCTTCACTTGACCCCCGACAGCCCTGGCAGCATAACAGCCAATAAATATCAGCATGTATTAATGCCACACCATTCCCAGTATCCTGTATCATGTTTTTGTCTGTTCCTGTGAAACGCAAGACAAGTGTGCACAGGCATGTTCACACAGTAGCACTGTTTGAGTGACACGGGCTTGGCCACGCCACAGAGACCTGTCTGGTCTGAGTGAGATTCGGACACTGCACAAGCGAGCTCATACAGCTCATCCAGGTGGATGTTGCCCATGAGTGCTGGTCTGGAGTCAGTTTTGCGCTTCTCTTCCCGAATGGTTACGGTTAGGATCTGGGTGGAGCTAGCTGGTCCTGGATCAGTGCCTTAGTCCTGGAGCCACTCACCCGGGGTTGGTGTCCTGCGTGACGGGCGGAGCCCTGAACCTGGGCTCGGAGGAGTGGAACGGCACCCTGGAGTGCAGGGGGCGTTTGGGCCGAACCCAGTCGTGCTGGTACGTCTGGGGCGAAGGGGTGGAGGACTGGGGAGAGGAACAGCCACACTTACCCTCCCTGAGAGAGCGAAAACACCCACACTTACCCTCCCTGAGAGAGCGTAAACACCCCACTTACCCTCCCTGAGAGAGCGTACACTACAACACACTTACCCTCCCTGAGAGAGCGTACACTACAACACACACAACACACTTACCCTCCCTGAGAGAGCGTAAACACCCACACTTACCCTCCCTGAGAGAGCGTACACTACAACACACTTACCCTCCCAGAGAGAGCGTACACTACAACACACTTACCCTCCCAGAGAGAGCGTACACTACAACACACTTACCCTCCCAGAGAGAGTGTACACTACAACACACTTACCCACAAACCCAGAGAAACCCACACTTACCCTCCTGAGAGAGCGTAAACACCCACACTTACCCTCCCTGAGAGAGCGTACACTACAACACACTTACCCACAAACCCAGAGAAACCCAGACTTACCCTCCCTGAAAGAGTGTACTAGTGCTAAATGCTAAACAAGCACTGTGTACAGTATACAATAACATTCCTTGAGCAGCTATATTACCAATATCACCTGAACCTCTGTGGTCCAGGGGCCACATGTACAAAGATTCTAAGAGTAGGAGTGCTGATCTAGGATCAGTGTTAGCCTTTTAGCTCATAATGGATATGGTTAGGATATGGACAGGGGAAACCTGATCCTAGATCAGCACTCCTACTCTTTGTACATACGGCCCCAGACACACTAATGCTTCTCAAAAGGCACCGTTTGAACACAGAGGGGACTGGGAGAAGGGTGAATATGCGAGGAGAGTACCTCTTTGACGTTGGGAAAGCGTACGGAAGTCCGGGAGGCCAGGGTGTAGCCCTTATTCGGTGGTCTCGTCAGCTCGTAGGCGATTGTGCCCCACTGACGGGTCAGAACAGAAACAGGTTATATGTAACGGAGTCGCTTCTGCCCGCAGCAAGTTTCGAACCGAGGGATCTCGATGCGACAAGAGAACAATTTAGCCTGGTGAGCTAAAGACTCAAGTCTCTAACCCTGGGAACTAATCACACTCTTATCCACGTCACTTTCTATAGCGGACGTTCCACGTACCAGAGCTCATCCGCTACATATACAACATGGAGGACCTCACTGTATGAGCTCCAAGTACATTTCACTGAATGGGGGAATCTGTTAATTCAGGCTTCTTTAGCATCACGTGTGGAGCAAATATAGGCCAGCGCTGTCTTCAGTAAGGGCTTTAGGCTCAGTGGTGGGCCCAGACCACTTTAACAGGGGGGGGGGGGCCCAAGAGTGGCACAGAACCACACGGGGGGGACATTCAAAATGTAATACATTTTAAAAGATGTGATTGACAACCTAATGACCTATCAAGAAGTAGAGTGACACCTAGGGTAGCCAGCCAAATTTCTGTGGGGGCAGGTATCCCCCTAGGTCCCTCCCTGGACACGCCCCTGTTTAGGCTGTATGCGTTAAAAGTGTAATATCCTATCCCCTTATTCTAATGTGGAGCACAAAGCAACTGACAAAATGGCAGATGGAGCCCTACGATTGAGTCTAAGCTCTTGGTCTTCTCAGCTTAGGAAAGAGCCGACACACTGTCGAAGCATTAGAACATGACTGACTGCTCTCACGCCAATTTTCAGTCACACAAAAGCATAAGTGAAGTACATTAGAGTGGTAACATTTCGTTTTGAAATGAAGTAACATAAGACTTATTACTATAAGTGTTGTAGGGAATGCAGAATAACGTTTTTAATTAAACCAGGGAGGGAGTTTTGGGGTATGTGGGTATAAGGGTGTGTGGGATGGGATGTCTGTGTTGAGCCTGTACTGTGAGATGCCAGTTGCCAGATAAGCAACAACTGTTTCAAAAACAGCAGACCCGATTCCGGACTGCGTGTAAAACTCACGGTGTGGCTGTCGTAGCAACCAGGACCCAAGTGCGGCGGTCCTTTCAGTAGCATCTTGTTGCCCATCCTGTCGTGAGCAAAATGCGTGGGGAATATAGGCCGGTCTTGGCAACTGCCGAACGCCACCTTTCTTTGCGAAACTTGGTTATGAATCAAGAGACGGAGAAGAGATTAGGGACATAGTAACTGACAGCTATTAGTCCAAATCATCCTGTGATTGGGTAAAGTTACGTAACTCAGTTGAGCGCACGTTTCATAATGTAACAATAGCATCCTGACTGCACTTAAGCGATTTAAATGTCATTCAATGTGTACATTTTATTTGCATTACTTAAATGTAAGTGCTGATGATGTGACGATGATAAAGAAAAGACGAAATGGATTTGTGTAGCGTTACACGGACTCTTGAATCAAATATTCCGCAGACGCTTTTGAATAAAAGCGTCTGCGGAGTAACAAACTTGTAAAATGCACACGAAAAGCGCAAGCTCAACATTGTACTGACCCGGAATAGGCTTGAATATGGTCGCATTCGGAAGCGGCAGGACCGCTTGTTTCGATGGCATGGTGCACTACCAGTTATCCGCAGCCGGGACTTTTGCAACACCGCTTTTTTAATGACAGATTTGACTTACTCCTGACTGTTTATGTTCAATATTATACAGTTTTTAAGACTTGGATATATGCTATGGCGTCATAATTCCGAATGATTCGAGGCGCGTGTTATCGAACGCGCCCCGCTTAATCTGTAACAAATTGCATTGTGATGCTTTCCGAATTCGAACACTTCCAATTCAAATCTAAATGTATTGTTTTTTCTTACCGTAAAAGTAAATGTAGCCTCACTGTTTTCGTTATATTAGGCCTAATTACGTAGTGTGTCTGTAATTACGTTGTCTTATTGGTATATTGTAATTGAGAAGTGTGTGTGTGTGGGGGGTGATGAGATTATAATAAATGGATAAATCCACACCTTACAAGTAAATATCACTTTCAGTCACTTGGTCATGCAGTGGTTAGACAACCAGCTAACGTTATATGTTTTGTTATCATCATGGCGATATCTGACGGCCATTCAACGTCAGCTTTAAGCGACAGTGAAATAGCCACTTACCTGTGAAAAGTTATCCCACGAGCCACAATGGTTCCTCCTATTTGTACAGCCAAATGCAGCACAACTTTGTGCCATTTTTGCATAGGCTAATTCCTCTGCATGCCGTGTTCACAGGGCCAGGTTCTGCGTAAAATCGTTGCGGAAACTCAATAGTTGTGACATTTGGAAACCAAACAACCTCCATGTTATGCAGACATTTCTCACGTTTATAACAAGCCAGATGTCACGAACATTGGTTGAGAATGTTGTCCAGTTGTTGGTTTACTCTTGTTTTTGTTTTGTTTTTTGTCTGTTTGTTCATTGGTTTGGTTGTTTTAACCCCCTCAAAGAGACTTCACAATGTTTTCTCCTCTTTTTTGCCAAAAAATTGTAATATTAAAAAATAAACAAAAATAAAGTTGACCTCCCAAGAGGGGGGGATGGTGGCGGGAATAAATAAAAAATAAAAATAAAAACATTGGTTGAGAATTAAGCGAGTGCCTTGCAGACACGGTATAGGCTACTATTTGTATCTATGGGGGGGAACTCTCATAACGCAATGAGTTGCTACGCAGGATGACCATATGACTCAGATGTGTGTTATTATTGTTTACTATCCCGCGTTTCCACGTAGCTACCGCATTAAGTTTATTCCTAATGGTGCGACGATTCAAAACGTAAGATGTGGAACATCAGTGCGCTGTGCCTCATGACACCACTAGAGGGCGCACTTTATCCAATATCCACGTGCGCCCGAGAAGTGGCTTGTATGAGCGGTCAGGAAGGAACAAGGTTTATTCCTACATACATTATGCATGTTGAAATATTTTATGCACGTCTTATCCACGTGGTTACACGGCAGGCATTGTATAGCACTGTAACATTAAAGCTCACGTTCACGTTCAAAACGTGCCATCCCATCATGCTAATTTCAACCCAAAGGGCGAAGTGCTACAAGCCTATATCAATGTTCCATATTTCCATAATTTTTCATGTAGATCTCAGAATGTACTGTCATAAACGTTACTTCCAGGAACACCAGGGGCCATATGTACAAAGATTCTAAGAGTAGGAGTGCTGATCTAGGATCAGGTTTCCCCTGTCCATATCCTAACCATATCCATTATGAGCTAAAAGGCCAAACTGATCCTAGATCAGCACTCCTACTCTTAGAATCTTTGTACATACGGCCCTGGTGTAGCAGTGCTGAAGGAGAGACATGAGTCATTCCAAGGTACATTGAATGCATCAAGATATTGAACAACTTGTGTGGGGCTTTACTGTACATGCGCTTTTATCTAGTGCCTAGCCGTGTGTGCTGGGCAAATATGTGTCAAATTTGACAATGAATATATTCAAACGAAGGGGAGTCCGATTGCCACTTCTGGTTGAGTAAACAGTGCAGATTTCTTCAGATGAATGGGGTCAGGAGAACAAGAGGTCACAGGTGGAAATTAGTTCAAGGCAAATTCCGCACAGATATTGGGAAGTTTTTCTTTACACAGAGAGTTGTCAATGCCTGGAACAGCTTGCCAGGTCAGGTAGTAGAGGCAGAAACACTTGGGCTATTCAAGTCCAGGCTAGATGCAGTACTAGATACTCTTTAGATTAGGACATGATGAGCCTGGATGGGCTCATTATGTATTCTTATGTTCTTAATATTGTTATTCTTATGTTCTTAAATGTTTTACTAAAACAGGGTTCACTGGGACACATTGTAAATAAAACATAGGCATTTATTAAGTTTGCAAAAATAATATACAAATACATCATTCAGCTCTTGTTTTCTCTCCCAAGTATAAAAAAAAATCATCATGCCCACGGGCAACATTGTTTGGCGTCTGTTGACAGCTTTTAAGGTGATCTCAACACATCTGCTGCACAGCAGCAAGCGACCTCTGCGCTGGGCCGAAGGAGTCTCGTTCATTCACCTTCACCAACGTGCGCGTTCTGGCGACGTGCACGCTCTGGCGACGTCCCCCCAAAGCAGCACAGCACAGCTCAAGTTCAGCTCTTCTGTTCAAATTTGTCAGGAAACGAAAATCTAATTCTAGTTTCTCTCGTTTCCCAATCACAGGATGATTTGGACTCGTGAAGTAATAGCTGTCAGTTACTATGTCCCTAATCTCTTCTCCGTCTCTTGATTCATAACCAAGTTTCGCAAAGAAAGGTGCATGGCGTTCGGCAGTTGCCAAGACCGACCTATATTCCCCCCTTCATCCAAGCGTATTGGGCGCGTTTATACACGTATAGGCTATGTCTTGTTGTGTGTCATGGCAGGTAAAGCGTCGAAAGTTCAATAAATACATGGGGTGGGTGGTGGAGGATGGGGGGGGGGGGGTATTTATGACGCATGCAGGCGGTTGGCGGAGTTCCTCGGGGCCGCTGTCACCCCCTGTTTGGACGCGGCTCCCGCCTCCATCGCCGCCGAGCTCTCCCAGCCCTCCGCGCTCTCCTCCTCGCGCTTCTCCAACCGACGCCGCTCGCGGGCGATGAACCGCGCGAGGTCTTCGTCCGGCGGCTCCGCGCGCGAGAAGGTCTCGCACACCGTCTCCACCAGGCCGATCGCCAGGCCGACGAGGGCCAGCAGCGAGCCCAGCACGTACACCCGCACCATGGCCCGACTGGGCCGCTGCCTCAGCATCTCCCGGGCGAACGGCACGATCTCGTGAATGGACTCCATTTTCTTTTTCTTTCTCTCTCCAGAGGATTTGGAATGTCGGGCTGCTGGCTGCACCACCTGTGTGGGGCGAAGGGGAAGCGCGTGGTGTCAGTCCCGTTCTCTCTCTTGTGACTCTCTCTCTTGTGACTCCACTTCCAAAGATTACATTACATTTTACATTACAGGCATTTAACGATACGCTCTTATCCAGAGCGACTTACAGTTTTACATTTCTTTATCATACAATCCATTTATTACAGCTGGATATTTTACTGAAGCAATTCAGGTTAAGTTTTACTTTTTCTTTAGCTCAAATCCATTTATACACGGGATATTAACCCACCTGGTTAAGTATTGAACCTGCAACCTTAACGTTAGTGCCCAGTTTCCTAACCATTATACCACACTGCCTGCCTCGGTGCGGTTAAACTCACGCACCGAGGTGCCCAGTTCCAAAGATACACCCACACACTATCTTTACAATAGATCTTTACAAAGATACTTTCCCTACAATAACGATAGTAGTTCTACAAGCATGCATTTTAATGTCTCTAATATTACTTTATAAACCATTTGTATATCATAGCATGCCTCCGCAGCCCAGCGGTGTAATTTGTTCTATTTAAATACTTTTCAGGAGGTTTGTGAGCAACAGCACTAAATAAAATCATAGTGCTGTTGTTCACCAGAAGGTAGTTCCACAACCACCAGAACCCCAACGCAACAACTACATTGGCCTGCCTTTTCACCATTATTTTTGATTACGATGTAAAACGAAACTCTACACTGCGAGAAACGTTTGGCAGCTAATGCAATCCAGCCTCATCCGCAAAGAAATGTAACCTAATGACGATATTATCTTGTAATTTCTAAAACAAGGTTGTCTTTTGCCAATACTGTCAATTTGACACTGGCCTGTTTGTGGAACGCACAATGCACAATTCTGCCATCTCCCATATGAAATAGTGGTAATAATAATTAATCTTACCTAAATGTGTTCGGAAATGCTCAGGGTAATTCCGAAACGTTTCTCCGGCACGTTTTCTCCGTCCACTTTTGGCAGAGTTGGTTTGTGTTGGGAGCGTCTCTTTATTCAGATATCGGAAAACTTGTCCACGCCCACTGGGGGGAGTAACGACTCGTCATAACGGAGAGAGCACGTGCGCCACACGCGCTATGTTTGGTTGTGCAGGATTTACACTTTGAGTACAGCGAAGACCCTGCTACAAGCAACCCACCCCTCCTACACCCTGCAACATGTACCCCAAATAGCACACACTGCCAACACAATATTATACTTGTGAATCGTTACAAGTGGCTCAGTTGGTAGTTGGTGGAGCACAGCGTTGGCAACGCTTAGGTTGTGGTTTCAATCCCCACTGGGGCCACATATAGGCTACTGAAAATGTATGCATTCGCTACTGTAAGTCGCTTTGGATAAAAGTGTCTGCTAAATGGCGTATATTATATTATTATTGATAAACGTGATGGCGGTACGAGCCAATTGGCACGTAATTAACCTTAACACTTCTGAACGGTTCACAAGTTCACAGCATTACATTTCAAACACATTTGAGTTTACACATTCGGCTTACAAATGATCAACTGCACAGATTAGACCTGTCCATGAACTGTAGCCACGATGAAATAAATATTTCTACACAATCCAATGCGTTGATATCGATTATTATGTTTAAATTATTACTATTTAATAATATGTCGCATTAAACGCTCATTTGGGTTCATCATTAATGTTAAACTCTAAATAATCAAGTCTGAGTAACATTGTACAAACTGTTTATATCAGTACTGTTTTGATGACGTTAAAAGTTATTTTACCTTTCAGCTAAATTCTGTTGATTATTATTATTATTATTATCTTCCGTTATTCCTTATGATTACCTCGGACTATATTTACGAAGTATTCACAGCGGCCGTAATGTTTTTTTCTTCCCAACTGTCCTAAATTGTCCCAAAAACCTCGACTGTCCTGAATCCATCTAATTTTTCTGAATGAACTTTGTCCTGGTGACTGTATCGACCATCAACACTAAGTGCGTGTGGCACGCACCGTTTCTCCAAACGCCCGCCGTCATTCCGGCTCATCGGAGAATCGACTTAGTCACAAGCTCGTGCACAGACTACAAACGCCCTTCACGCAGTGAGACGGGTGTCGCAAACAACGACAGTCCCAATTGTAGTATTCCGTTCCCCTTTCACCTATTTCAGCGAAACTGTCACGTAGCGATGCCTGACACATCAGAAGCAGAGGTTAATCTGCAGTAGTTGCAGTAATACTGTATGTTCCCGTATTATGCACCTATGCAAACAAATATACAATTATTTGGGAAATGTAAACAACTGTCAAAACAAACATTGCCATATTCACTTGTACAGTACTGTACAGTAGAACATTTCCCAAATAATTGTAGCCTATAATTGTCTGCATAGGTTTGCATTGTTCGCATTGCACACTATCCACCCAAATGAAAATAAATATCCGGTCAAAATAACAGCAAATAATAATAATAATAACGCAAACCTTCGGTGTTGTTTTTCAGACCCATGCCCGATTTTCTGATTTGAAAATTGTCCGATAATTAAAAATGAAGTTCGAGGCATTGCGTCCATTATCGGGTTGAATCGGTTCGTGCGTAATCGGGTCGAGTCGGTTCGTGCGTAATCGGAAGACTCGCCAACGGACCGAAAGGCTGCAGAACTCGCCCACGTGCTCGACCGTTTCCGGCGACTCAGACATAAACTCAGTGAACTCAGCATCTGTGGAGGTCACCTTTTGTAATAATAAAATAAAAAGGCACATGCTTTAGTTGCTCTCATTTCACCACACAGCAAGCAGAACCGGGAAGTGTTTCCTAATACACTGACTGGGGCATACGGGATGTCCTGGGAGCATCTCATTGCACTTTGTAATGTATGTTCTGTTGATTCAGTCAGGACAACGGGTTTAAAATGGAGGCGACAAGGAAAGCTCTTGGCGGAGTGCAAACATTGGGGGCAGGTAAAGGTGGCCCACCTGAGACCTAAAAAGTTAGTGAGGTGGAGCGTGGTTCTGTGTGTCTCAGTAGGTGGAGCGTGGTTCTGTGTGTCTCAGTAGGTGGAGCGTGGTTCTGTGTGTCTCAGTAGGTGGAGCGTGGTTCTGTGTGTCTCAGTAGGTAGAGCATGGTTCTGTGTGGCTCAGTAGGTAGAGCGTGGTTCTGTGTGGCTCAGTAAGTGGAGCGTGGTTCTGTGTGGCTCAGTAGGTAGAGCGTGGTTCTGTGTGGCTCAGTAGGTAGATCGTGGTTCTGTGTGTCTCAGTAGGTAGAGTGTGGTTCTGTGTGTCTCAGTGGGTAGAGTGTGGTTCTGTGTGGCTCAGTAGGTAGAGTGTGGTTCTGTGTGGCTCAGTAGGTAGAGTGTGGTTCTGTAGGTGTCTCAGTAGGTAGAGCGTGGTTCTGTGTGTCTCAGTAGGTAGAGTGTAGTTCTGTGTGTCTCAGTAGGTAGAGCATGGTTCTGTGTGTCTCAGTAGGTCTCAGTAGGTAGAGCGTGGTTCTGTGTGTCTCAGTAGGTAGAGCATGGTTCTGTGTGTCTCAGTAGGTAGAGCATGGTTCTGTGTGGCTCAGTAGGTAGAGCGTGGTTCTGTGTGTCAGTAGGTAGAGCGTGGTTCTGTGTGTCTCAGTAGGTAGAGCATGGTTCTGTGTGTCTCAGTAGGTAGAGCATGGTTCTGTGTGTCTCAGTAGGTAGAGCGTGTGGTTCTGTGTGGCTCAGTAGGTAGAGTGTGGTTCTCACTGTGTGGCTCAGTAGGTAGTGTTGTTCTGTGTGTCTCAGTAGGTAGAGTGTGGTTCTGTGTGTCTCAGTAGGTAGAGTGTGGTTCTGTGTGTCTCAGTAGGTAGAGCATTGTTCTGTGTGGCTCAGTAGGTAGAGTGTGGTTCTGTGTGGCTCAGTAGGTAGTGTGTGGTTCTCTGTGTCTCAGTAGGTAGAGCGTGGTTCTGTGTGTCTCAGTAGGTGGAGTGTAGTGGTTCTGTGTGTCTCAGTAGGTAGAATGTGGTTCTGTGTGTCTCAGTAGGTAGAGCGTGGTTCTGTGTGTCTCAGTAGGTTGAGCGTGGTTCTGTGTGGCTCAATAGGTAGAGCGTGGTTCTGTGTGTCTCAGTAGGTAGAGTGTGGTTCTGTGTGGCTCAGTAGGTAGAGCGTGGTTCTGTGTGTCTCAGTAGGTAAAGTGTGGTTCTGTGTGGCTCAGTAGGTAGAGTGTGGTTCTGTGTGTCTCAGTAGGTAGAGCATGGTTCTGTGTGGCTCAGTAGGTAGGCGTGGTTCTGTGTGGCTCAGTAGGTAGAGCGTGGTTCTGTGTGGCTCAGTAGGTAGAGCGTAGTTCTGTGTGGCTCAATAGGTAGAGCGTGGTTCTGTGTGGCTCTTTCAAGGGCCGCTGCTGCTATTCTGGGCTTGCCACATGCTTTCCTTTAGTGGTGTGTGTGTGTGTGTGTGTGTACGTGTGTTTGTGCATGTAGGTTTGTGTGTGTGTGTGTGTGAGTGTGTGTGTGTGTGTGCGTGTGTGTGTGTGCGTGTGTGTACGTGTGTATAGGTGTGTGTGTGTGTGTGTGTGAGTGTGTACAGGTGTGTGTGTGTGTGTGTGTGTATGTGTGTGTGTGTGTGTGTGTGTGCGCGTGTGTGTGCCCATGTACTAATGTCTTATTGACTTATTATATTTGTCAAGTGTGTGTTTGCTCAGTAGGTGGTTTTGGAAGTGTGTGATGTTTAACGTTGCCACAGAAGTAAACAAAGCCTGCTCCACTCCAGAGGCCTGTCTCATGAAGGAAGTTCAGCATAGTCAGGGTATCTCTGCGTTAGCTGGCTACACAAAGCCTGACAAAGGCAATTACGGCTAACCTGTCTCACGACCGTGGCTATCAACTCGCTCAACTCGCTTGTGGCTGGCAGTGTGGTATAATGGTTAGGGAGCTGGGCTTATAACTCAGAGATTGCAGGTTCAATCCCCAGGTGGGGCACTGCCGTTGTAACCTTGAGCTAAAGGCACTTAACCTGAATTGCTTCAGTAAAATATCCAGCTGTAGAAATGGATTGTATGTATGTAAAGAAATGTAAACTGTGTAAGTCACTCTGGATAAGAGTGTGTGCTAAATGCCTAAAATATAAAATGTAAAATGTAAAATGCTCTGTCAACTCAGTTTTTTCCAACCAAGCTATGAGCGCGTGCACACAAAAGGGACAGCGTTTGTAACACAGCCAATTGCATGCAACATCGAGTTTCACAAAGCAAGATTGGTGGGTTTGCGAGCTAACTTTGGGCTTAACCCTGGGTTTTCAGTCTCATGACTGTGGCTCACCCAGGGCTGCGGTGATGGGAATGTGTAATCTATTGCACCAATCACTCTGGAATCATATGAGAAAATTACACCGCACTTAATATGCAACAGTACATTTTATTCATTATTGATAACTATATACTGTGGCAACCTGGCAGGCGGAGCCATCTGCAGTGGTTGAGAGAGAGAGAGAGAGAGAGAGAGAGAGAGAGAGAGAGAGAGAGACAAGTTTTGGAAAGGAAGCCTGTGACGTCTGTAGACCAGCCAGGATTTGGAGAGGCTCTGGGTAAGGGGTTAGCTCCCCAGAGTGGAAAAAACCTTTCGTTTAAGTTTTGTTTAAAAGATTGTTGTGTGTCTCTTGGTTTGCATTACTCCACGTAACACCTACAACCAAACCCCGGAGGGTGTTTATACAACAATATATACAACTATATAAACTGTATGTTTGCTCAGGTTCTCCACATCACCAACAGAATACATATATGTACCGGTGGCTAGACAATGTGGGGCAATACATACAGTTTGCTGCACAGTGATTGCATGGCTTTGAGGAGTGGCATTAATGACATGCGGCTCTAGAAGCTTGCAAAGATACAGATTCTCTGTGGAGGGAATATTGCATCTCTGATATAAAAAAAAAACTATTACGCAATTCTCTAGGATTGGTGAGGCCATTTTCCAGAGAGCTGATTGGTGAGGGGGCGGGATCATTATAGGATTGGATCCGTTAGCCTGAACTTAGCTTCCTCCGGCTGGAGCAGGTTAGGTTCGTAGCATAAGTTACCATGGCGATGCAACCCAGTTAAAAGTGAGCCACAGTCATGAGACCGAAAACCCAGGGTTAAACCCAAATTTAGCTCGCTAACACACTAATCCTGCTTCGTGAGACAGACCCCTGAAGGATTGACAGCCAATCAATGTGAACCAGACCTGCCACTCTGCCTATAAGCATGAGGTAATACTCTTGCATCACAGCAGAATGTATGTCAATCCTTACATCGTGCTCACTGTATGTGATCTACTCTGCTGATCCCTAAAGAATGCGCCAACACAGCATTCATTATAAAACAGCACAGGACTAATTCTACAGCAGTACAGGGCTAATTCTATTATATAATATATTTATATTTGTATATATATGCCATTTAGCAGACACTTTTATCCAAAGCGACTGGAGAACTGTACAGTAGTGAATGCATACATTTTTCAGTATGTGTGGCCCCAATGGGAATTGAAACCACAACTTAAGCGTTGTCAGCGCCGTGCTCTACCTACTGAGCCACACAGAACCACACTCTACCTACTGAGCCACACAGAACCCCGCTCTACCTACTGAGCCACACAGAACCACGCTCTACCTACTGAGCCACACAGAACCACGCTCTACCTACTGAGACACACAGAACCACGCTCTACCTACTGAGACACACAGAACCACACTCTACCTACTGAGCCACACAGAACCACGCTCTACCTACTGAGCCACACAGAACCACACTCTACCTACTGAGCCATACAGAACCACGCTCTACCTACTGAGCCACACAGAACCACGCTCTACCTACTGAGCCACACAGAACCACGCTCTACCTACTGAGCCACACAGAACCACACTCTACCTACTGAGCCACACAGAACCACACTCTACCTACTGAGCCACACAGAACCACACTCTACCTACTGAGCCACACAGAACCACACTCTACCTACTGAGCCACACAGAACCACGCTCTACCTACTGAGCCACACAGAACCACACTCTACCTACTGAGCCACACAGAACCACACTCTACCTACTGAGACACACAGAACCACACTCTACCTACTGAGACACACAGAACCACACTCTACCTACTGAGCCACACAGAACCACACTCTACCTACTGAGCCACACAGAACCACACTCTACCTACTGAGCCACACAGAACCACACTCTACCTACTGAGCCACACAGAACCACACTCTACCTACTGAGACACACAGAACCACACTCTACCTACTGAGCCACACAGAACCACACTCTACCTACTGAGCCACACAGAACCACACTCTACCTACTGAGCCACACAGAACCACACTCTACCTACTGAGCCACACAGAACCACGCTCTACCTACTGAGCCACACAGAACCACGCTCTACCTACTGAGCCACACAGAACCACGCTCTACCTACTGAGCCACACAGAATCACGCTCTACCTACTGAGCCACACAGAACCACACTCTACCTACTGAGCCACACAGAACCACACTCTCTACCTACTGAGCCACACAGAACCACACTCTACCTACTGAGCCACACAGAACCACACTCTACCTACTGAGCCACACAGAACCACACTCTACCTACTGAGCCACACAGAACCACACTCTACCTACTGAGCCACACAGAACCACACTCTACCTACTGAGCCACACAGAACCACACTCTACCTACTGAGCCACACAGAACCACGCTCTACCTACTGAGCCACACAGAACCACACTCTACCTACTGAGCCACACAGAACCACGCTCTACCTACTGAGCCACACAGAACCACGCTCTACCTACTGAGCCACACAGAACCACGCTCTACCTACTGAGCCACACAGAACAACGTTCTACCTACTGAGCCACACAGAACCACGCTCTACCTACTGAGACACACAGAACCACGCTCTACCTACTGAGACACACAGAACCATGCTCTACCTACTGAGCCACACAGAGCCATGCTCTACTTACTGAGCCACACAGAACCATGCTCTACCTACTGAGCCACACAGAACCATGCTCTACTTACTGAGCCACACAGAACCACTCTCTACCTACTGAGCCACACAGAACCATGCTCTACTTACTGAGCCACACAGAACCACACTCTACCTACTGAGCCACACAGAACCACACTCTACCTACTGAGCCACACAGAACCACACTCTACCTACTGAGCCACACAGAACCACGCTCTACCTACTGAGCCACACAGAACCACACTCTACCTACTGAGCCACACAGAACCACGCTCTACCTACTGAGCCACACAGAACCACGCTCTACCTACTGAGCCACACAGAACCACGCTCTGCCTACTGAGCCACACAGAACAACGTTCTACCTGCTGAGCCACACAGAACCACGCTCTACCTACTGAGACACACAGAACCACGCTCTACCTACTGAGACACACAGAACCATGCTCTACCTACTGAGCCACACAGAGCCATGCTCTACTTACTGAGCCACACAGAACCATGCTCTACCTACTGAGCCACACAGAACCATGCTCTACTTACTGAGCCACACAGAACCATGCTCTACTTACTGAGCCACACAGAACCACTCTCTACCTACTGAGCCACACAGAACCATGCTCTACTTACTGAGCCACACAGAACCACACTCTACCTACTGAGCCACACAGAACCATGCTCTACCTACTGAGCCACACAGAACCATGCTCTACCTACTGAGCCACACAGAACCATGCTCTACTTACTGAGCCACACAGAACCATGCTCTACTTACTGAGCCACACAGAACCATGCTCTACCTACTGAGCCACACAGAACCATGCTCTACTTACTGAGCCACACAGAACCATGCTCTACTTACTGAGCCACACAGAACCACGCTCTACTTACTGAGCCACACAGAACCATGCTCTACCTACTGAGACACACAGAACCACAATTCTAAAACAGCACAGGGGTATTTTTTCAGTTTATTTTTTATTTGATTTGATTTGATTTTTCAGAGTACGATTAGTTCCCTTGGCTGGGGACTCGGGTCTTTAGCTCCGCAGGCTAATCGTGTCTCTTGTGGCGTTGGGATCCTCGGTTTGAAACTCGTTCTAGTCAGAACTAACTCCGTTACACATACGCATATTAGTGACTTGACTAGGAATCCCAGCGGGTGACTGGCCTATGAGTGTCAGCGTGGCCTCCTCCTCCGTCAGTCACCTCCTTCGACCAATCATTCATCCCATTTTTGGCATGATCCACTCCCCATACATGTATATATAACGTATATATTTTGGAAAAATTTGTTTCAGATTCTTTCCCATTTTTCTTCCACTTTAGTACACCCTCTATTTATGTTGATTTACCCTACCCACACGAGTCGAACGCTTATCTCTACGAGGCAAGCTAATTCTCCAAAGGGCAGCGAACTCCGCCTCCTTCCTTCGCCCACCCACAGGCCCTGACAGGCAGCGCACACTATATCGGACCAGCGCTAGATCGGTGCGCTAGATCGCTACGCTATCCACCACCTCCACTCCCCGTATTACCTGAGCTAAGCACCCTGCCTCCCCCACTGTTTGCACACTGCTGGAGCTGCCTGATGACTCTCAGCGCAAACACACAGATAAGTATCGCAAGTTTGGTTATGGCGGTCAAAGCAAATACCCCATTGAGATGTGCTCCTATTTGCAATGCAAATACAAGGTTTATATGATACTGAAACACCAGCCTGCTACAGATTTGAGTCAATAACCATGAGATGAGCATGTGTGTGTGTGTGTGTGTGTGAAGGCCAGCATTAGGTCCAAGAGTAAAATCAGACAGGGGTGTTAATCATGATCTTGGGGCTGGCGGATGGCCCAGCGGTCTAGTGCACCGCGCTTTGGAGCGGTGTGCGCTGCCCGTCAGAGACGCGGATCGAAACCCGCATTTCTACCAGACCGGCCCTGGTCGTCAGCCCGATCGGAGGCGGCATTTGGCTGTCCGCCTCCAGGGGAGGGGGGAGGGAGAGCCGTCACGAGTCCGCCGAGGAGAAGGTTAATGGAGTCCGTGGAAGATCTCCGTCTCGAAAGAAGGCGGGGAAATAGGTCCAGGAATACGAATCTCGTTCCCGGAGGACGGGCGGCGGACTCGTGAGGGTGGGGAATTGAAAATAAAATAGAGGGTATAATTGGCTACTAAATTGGGAGAAAACCGGGGGGAAAATCAGAAATACATTTATAAAAAATAAATAAAAAAATCATGATCTTGACTCAAGCTAACAGCCTTTTTGCTGTAACTCTGTGACAAAAGCTTTGGGCGCTGCACTATGCACTTTGGGCTGCAAATCATTGCATGAAAGGTGCTGTATAAATAAAGTTTATTATTAAAAAGGGGACTGTTTTCTTTGTTGGAGGAGGGAGAGGGGGGTGAATTGATTCTGTATATTTTGGCATAGACGGGCAGACGGACAGCGCAACGCTGCCCTCTGTACGGACTCCCCCAGACGGGCGTGTGGCAAGGTGGACTGATTTGGGAAATTGTCTGGTCACGTGAAGGCCTAATGTCAGTCACACAAGGCCACGTTTTGCAATCTCTCTCTTTCTCCACACTCTTTCCCTCTCCCTGGCTGTGGTTTTTTGGCTTATAGTAGAATTTGTACATAGTTTGATTTTCTATAATGCAACATTATATAAAGGGGTCATAAAAGTCCCAAAATCTCCCCTCTCTCTTTTTTTCTCTTGCTCTCTCTCTCTCGGTCTCTTGTTCTCTCTCTCGTTCCCTCTCTGTGTCTCTCTTGCTCTCTCTCTCTGTCTCTCTCTGTCTGTCTCTCTCTGTCTGTCTCTCTGTCTGTCGCTCTCTCTCTCTCTCAGTAGGCCCAAACATTTTTTTATTTTTGTAGAGTTAAATTCAGCGCAGAGAGGCACAGACCCTACTCAAGCAGAAACCGAAACCTACATTATCTTTAGAAATGCCCCTGTTTCATCAGCACAGTGTGTTTTCTGCAGTGCTGTGCATCTCCTCTCCAGCGTGTCGTATGACTGTGGCGATCTCGCTGGATCAGGCTGAGGCCGTTCTCCATTAGGATGCTGTGCGATGCTGAATCAATGTCGCATCGGTGACCATCAATGACATCGGAAACGATGTTACCGCTAACGTCTGAAAAGGAGTTTCACGGACGGTAGATAGCGTAGCGGTCTAACGCACCGTATCTTGGCTGGTCCGATACGGTGTGCGCTGCCTGTCAGGGACCCGGTTCTAAACCCGTCTCTACCAGACTGACCCTGGTTGTCAGCCCCGATCGGGGGCGGCGTTTGGAGAATTAGCTTGCCTCGTAGAGACAAGCGGCGGACTCGTGTGGGGAGGGCAAATCAAAATAAATAGAGGATGTGTGTAATTGGCTACTAAATTGGGAGAAAAATCTGAAAAAAAGTTTCACACAGTTTCCAGCATGTTTCTTCACGTTTGGTGGAAGTATTGCATTGTATACATCTGTTGGAGTGTGTACATTTCAGGGGACAGAAGCAGTGGTGCATATTGGCACAGTTCCATTTCCAGTCTCAAGAACGAGTCAAAGCAAAACAAGATCATTGAGCTGGAAAATGACTGCACAGTAGATTGGTTTGTTACACTTCGTTCTGCAGTTAAAGTATATCAAAATGAAGTGTTCTTCATAAAGGGAACAAACAAAGATGGGTTGATTCCTCTTTTCTTACGAAGCTTACAGACCAGGAAAAAATAAAATTCACTTTCAAAACTAAAGAGTCTATGTCTGTCAGAAACACCCAAACGTGCTGGCAGGAGACTGAAGCTTCATGCACCCCAGAATCAGGGGCGTTATCAAGCGGTTATCAGTGGCTCACTGATTTGAACAAATCAAATGGGTTTTGGTGTGAAGAGAAAAGTCCTGATTTGGTTTACAGCAGGTCTGTGATTGACAGCAGGTAGCCCCTCCCCCTGTCTTCCATTACTGCAGTGGTTCCCAACCTTGGTCCTGGGGACCCACTGTGTGTGTTGGTTTACAGTGTGTGTGTCCTGGGGACCCCCTGTGTGTGTTGGTTTACACTGTGTGTGTGTCCTGGGGACCCACTGTGTGTGTTGGTTTACACTGTGTGTGTGTGTGTGTCCTGGGGACCCCCTGTGTGTGTTGGTTTACAGTGTGTGTGTGTCCTGGGGACCCCCTGTGTATGCTGGTTTTTGTTACTGGTTAAGGTTGTTGAAAACATCTGTGTTCTACCAGTGCAATATGAAAAAATTGTATTTCATTCTCAATATAATAATAATAACATTTCATTATTTTCATTTGTTTTAGCATCATTTTTGCCTAATTACTTTTAACTTTCTATTGTCGTTTATTTCAACTCATCTTCCATTTTATTTGTATTTATTTATTTATACATTTATTTCACATTTTTCTCCCAATTTGGTTGCCAATTACACCCTCTATTTATTTCATTTCACCCTCCGCCGCCCGTCCTCCGGGTCGAGGCACTCTTTCCGGGCCAATAGATCCGCCTCTTCCGAGACAGACCTCTACCACGGGCGCCTTTTTCCTGTTCCTCGACGGACTCGAGACGGCTCACCCTCCCCTGGAGGTGGAGAGCCGAACGCCTCCCCCGATCGGGGCTGACGACCAGGCCCAGTCTGGTAGAGACGGGGGTTTCGAACAATTGTTTTAAATATATATATAATTTGTTCTATTTTTTAACTCTACCGTATACTGTAGGTTGATTGCTGTAGGACTCTTGGAAGATTAGCCGATAATCTAAAAGAAATCCCCAAATAAACAAACAAAAACAAGCTACGATGTGCAGGCGTTCTCGCCATTGCGTTTTTTTGGCACCGATGCCAGTCCACCACCCCCAAAGACCCCTCTGCATGGCGTGATGTGCCCCCTCACCGCCACTCAATGTGAGAGCACACGGACGCAGTGTGTCAGACAGACAGACAAACCGGAGGGGGGGGTTGAAGTCCGTCAGAAACCCGACACGCACACATGCCCCCTGGCATGAACTTTAGGCCACTGGGCGCGGTGCCAACACACTGTGGCTGTTATGTTGGCTTGAGAGGCTGAGGCAATAGCTTGCAAAATAACGGCCCCAAGGTCACACAGCAGAACCGTCCTCGAAGGTCATTGCCCAGCATGCACCCTGATTGATGTGCTGGCTCTGTGTTCATACTCCTAAATGGAGGGGGGGGGGGTTGTGGGGGCTGGTGAGTTACAAGTCTGAGGGTACCCTCTTAAAGCAGATAAAGGGACAGTTCACCTAATTAAAGAAAACTTTTATGAAGTTCCTTTACCTTAAAGGTTGCCTCCAGTGGAAGTAGGGACTGGGATTCTTGATTTCTGTTTGTTTATGTCACCAGAGACCAAACGTTAGCCCGACCACCTGAGAGACAGACTGGAACCCAGTAACCCCAGTAGGAAACTTTGGAAAAGTATTTTTAAATGGGGTGAACGTTGGGTGAGCGCTGGGTGAACTGTCTCTCTTAGGAGGTGATGTCCAGTCCAGCATTTATGCAGGTTTTTTCATATTTTGAAATGCATTTCAGATTTTTTCCCCGTTTTTCACCCAATTTGGTAGCCAGTTGTACCCTCCATCTCTTAAATTCGCCCTCCCCCAGGAACCGCCCGCAACAAAGGGACAAGCCGCTACCCCTTGGTCGGAAATGAACCACTTCCTTTGAGACGGAACTCACCTGTTTGTTTTTCCTTACAGGGAAGCTTTCTGTGGTCTCGGTGAGCTCTTCCCCTGGGGGACAGCCAATCATCGCCCCCGAACGGGGCTCCCAGTCCGAGCCGGGTAATTTAACCCCGGCCGCAGTAGGCAACCTGCACTCTGGGCGAGTGCCTTTACCGTTGTGCCACCCGGGAGGCGATTGGTGCAGGGGTACTGGGCTCCTGCAGCTGTCAGTGACCTGGGGTCTGAAGGGGGCAGGTCTGTCCTGATGGACGTTGGATGAGCTGGATCGGTGGTAGGGCAGGAGCCAGGTCGTTTATGGAGTCAGGGGCCACAGATTTAGAGCAGGTGCCAGGCTGTTTATAGAGTCAGGGGGCCACACGATGTTAGCAGGTGCCAGGTCGTTTATGGAGTTTATGGCCCTTGAGCCGCCTTTGCCCAACACGACACGATACACTTTATTAATCCCCAGAGGGGAAGCTTGGGACAATTGGCAAAATGCCACCACAGCAACCGGTCAATATTGCCAACGTGGCAATTTCATTTCTGTTATTTTCCCAGCTGCACCAATCAGAGTCTGAGCTGGTCAGCCCCCCGCCGTCCGCTTAGCAACAAGATTGCTGACCCAGCGCAGTCTCACCCATCGTGGCTGAACTCACTTCACTTCTCACTGGGTGACCTGCTCTACCAGAGCCAGCTCCACTGCCCACGATACCTTTCACATACCTTTATTTTATGTGTGTTTGTTTTTATCCTCGCCTCAGATTGTCTTCTGGTACCTGGAAAGCACTTTGTAGGAGAAGTGTTCCATAAATAAAGTTTATTACTATCACCATTATGATTTGACATTTACACTACATTTACATTTTAGGCATTTAGCGGATGCTCTTATCCAGAGCGACTTACAAGATATGCATAATGACAGGATAAGATCAATCATAGTTTGTGCAAGAGATCAGTGTAGTGACACAGTAATAGACATATTGTCTACAATTAAAAAAAAAAAATAAATATATACCTTTATTATTATAATAATAATAATAGCATTTGATAGGGACAATATGAGATAGTGATATCTACGTTAAATATAAAGTCCTATGCAGTCAGTGTCTCCCCCAGCGTGTTCAGAGCAGACCTATGTTAAAAATGTGCCTGTAATACTTCACCTCTTCAGAGCAGAGGTACCCCTTCACCTCTTTACATGGCGGTATCATTTGGAAACACACTTGCAGATCCGTTGTCACATCACAGAAAGTACAGTGTCCCTTTAGTTACACATCACAGTGGACATCCCCATCCCCACTGGGTGTTTTCAACATGTTAACTAACCAAAACTTACAATCTTACGAAAGAAGAATTTTGCCATGAAAATAGAGATGCTTCTTTTAAATTTGTTCTGTGTGGCTCAGTAGGTAGAGCGTGGTTCTGTGTGGCTCAGTAGGTAGAGCGTGGTTCTGTGTGGCTCAGTAGGTAGAGCGTGGTTCTGTGTGTCTCAGTAGGTAGAGTGTGGCGTTGACAATGCTTAGGTTGTGGGTTCAATTCCCACTGGGACCAGATATACTGAAAAATTGATGCATTCACTACTGTAAGTCGCTTTGGATAAAAGAGTCTGCTAAATGGCGTATATTAAATTTGGTCAGTAATCTGCAGGAATCTTGCTGGTGTCTGAAGGGTTAAAGTGTTTCAGTAATGATTGGCCCAGGCCTGGATTGATGGGGGGGGGTCAGTCTGTGTGTCCTCAGTGTGGCTGTGGGGCCCACGTCTGTCCAGCGTGTCTGTCTGTCCCCTGGGGCAGCGCTACTGGCCAGCTGGCTCTGCCCTGCCTGATCTCTGTCTCTGGGTCACTTTGCACAACAGTGCTGGGCTTTGCTGGGCTGGCACTGCTGCGGTGTTGCTCTGTAGTCAGCACAGAGACGAGATCCAGGCCTGATGCTCGGCAGTAGCGATGTACAGGGCCGGATTACATTTAACATTTTTACATTACAGGCATTTAGCAGACGCTCTTATCCAGAGCGACTTACGGTTTACATTTCTTTACATACAATCCATTTATACAGCTGGATATTTGTACTGAAGCAATTCAGGTTAAGTACCTTGTGCTCAAGGGTACAACGGCAGTGCCCCACCTGGGAATTGAACCTGCAACGTCTGAGTTACAAGCCCAGCTCCCTAACCATTACACTACACTGCCAGCCGATTAAACAGATAGACTACACCAGGGGCGATTCTAGGATGTGACCTTTAGGGGGGGCTCAGCCCCCAGTGAGAGTGTGAGATGTACACATGCAAAGCACAAGCCTCAATGTTTTATTAATTTACTGTTACATTCCCCCAAAACAAAAAACACCACAATGGTGGTCACTCTCAGAATTTAAATACCACTCTCAATCTGTGGTACATTACATTACAGGCATTTAGCAGATGCTCTTATCCAGAGCGACTTACACAGTTTATATTTCTTCACATAGAATCCATTTGTACAGCTAGATATTTGTACTGAAGCAATTCAGGTTAAGTACCTTGTGCTCAAGGGCACAACGGCAGTGTCCCACCTGGGGATTGAACCTTAACGTTACAAACCCAGTTCCCTAACCATTATACCACACTGTTGTACAATTTTAAAAATAGATATTAAGTAAAAACAATAATACATTTTCTTTAGAAAAGAATGACTAAACATTTTCAGGGGGGCTGAGATGAGAGAGTGGGGGCTAAAGCCCCCAAAATAGGGTCTAATCACCACTGGACTACACCAGGCAAACCATTTTTTCCCCCGACAAACACGCGCACACTACAATACTTTGTAAACAAACCCAATGCCCTTTTAACTACCACATATTATTTTTAGTTCAGGTAGGTATATACATTTTACTTTGCTGTGGTTTATTTATAATTAGCCATTTATACGCAATTTGACACTCATGTATTTATAGGGGTATAGGCCATTAAGTTTAATTTATTTAGTTGCATTTTACATTTGATTTTATTATTTGTCTTTACTTATTCATAGTTATTTATAGGTATTTAAATGGGAAGTGTACTCACATTTACAGATGCTTTCTCCTGACTTTCGTTATGGAAGTCCTCAATGATGTCATCATAATCCAGGGAAGTGGTAAATTTGTTCTCAATCGCCAACAACGCAAACGCGTTCAGTTTATTTTCCTTCACTGTTAATGTCAGGTACTTTTTAACGCATTTCAATAAAGAAAACGACCTTTCTCCAGAGCAATTTGCAATCGGTGATGCCAGATACGTGCGAAGGCATATTTTCCACGTTGGGGAATGCATCGGCCAGGCCTAGCTCTCTGAGCTTCTTATAGATGCCCATCACTGATTGCTTCACCCTTTACCATTGAGCTGAACTGGCAAAGCTCCTCTGTAAAGTCATTTCATTTTTCTTTTGCGTTTTGCTGCAGCCGAAAGCATTGCTGAATGGACACTGCTAACAGTGTAGCGCCACTGGGGGTGGGGCGATTGAGGAAATCCGGAGGAGGCAGTATTTCAAACAAAACGATCATTTTATTAAACTGAATACTTGACAAAACATAAAAAATGATGGGGAATTAGGGCAACCAAACACATATAGTACACAATCCTTCTCTTTGCCTTTATCTGTAATCCAAGTCACAAATCTAGTTCAGTTCCTCAAACAATCCAATACACAAAACAGGGTACTCAAAACAATCCAAATTGCAACCCAAGACAATTCTCTCCCACTCCACCCTACTCCCTCCCCAATGTGACACAAAACAGTTATTTATGAAGCTCCCAGATTGACATCAGCTGCCAGCAGGCCTCATTGCTTTACTTGCTTCAGGTGTGGGACTGCAGGCTTCTGGGAACTGTAGTCTTCTTGGCTCTAGTGGCTCACAAGAGTTAAAGAGGCAGGCAGCCATTTCCTCGGATGCCACAACAGCAAGTACGATCTGCACTGAACCGGAAAGACTTTTCGCACACATTGCAAGGTGCTTGCATTGTGTGTGACTTTCAAAAATAATGCATTGAAATAAAGTTTTAGATTGTATAAAAAAAATATTTTACATTTTGAAAATTATTTTATATTTTAATTATTATTTTTTTAATCCCTCTGTTTGGACCCCCTGTGGTAATTAGACACGAGGCGTGTGCCTAGTTTGCCTATGCCTAGATCCGGCCCTGGCAACGTAGCAACCTGCTGATATGTCCACATTTAACAAGTTTAAATCAGCAATGCCGTATTCAAGTATTCCCTTTGTGAAGCTCCCAAACAAACCCTGGAAAGTGCTAGATTTGAGGTTGGACACTGTCATTAAAAAAACACTTATGGGGTCTGATAACTCAGATTTAATTACCAAAAAGATAAGTAATTAAATAACTCTGGCTGCTGTTTTCATACAATTGAACAACAGGATCTCTTATTTATCATCTCACCAAGGTTCTGGTTCAAACGTTTCCATGCCTACGCCTTATTACTGCGACCTGGCATCTTGTTTCATAAGAGGCCGCAGATTAGAACACAGGAAGTAGATCACACGATCACCCCATTGTGAACAATGCACTGTTTGAGGCTAACCGTTCTCATGGTTACAATGTTTCCCCTCAAAAAAAACAGCTGTAGCAAAGGTTCTACTCCCAACTGTTGTGGTGCACACTCATTTTATTGTCATTGGTATATCTTTAACATCTTTAAAACATCCGTGGAGTCCATTCTCCTCTATGGGTGTGAGTCTTGGGCCCTCACCAGCAAGATCACTAAGTCCATCGATGGTACCTACACACGGATGTTGCGTGCTGTCCAGAATGTTTCCTGGCAGGACCACCTTCCAAACTCCGCCCTCTACGGTGCCCGCCCCTCCATCTCAAGTGTCATCAGACAGCGTCGTCTTCAGCTAGCCGGACATATCCTTCGGCACAATGAGCCAGCCAGTCGTGTCCTCCTTTGGAGGCCAGACTCTCCCCGTTGTAGAGGTCGACCTAACATCACCCTTAAATCGTCCATCGAACTGGAGACAGGACTGTGCGGATCGTCTCTTCACAGCACAATGCTTCACAGGGAATGTTGGATGAAGCTCATCAAGTCATCACAGATGTGAATAAATTAATGAATAATGAATGAATGGTATATTGTGACATCACTTCCCTAGAGCAGAACAATACAATGTTCAGTTTTACTGTAGTTTCAGTACAGGTATCCTAGGCCACTCATTGTAAATATTGTCAGCTGTGTGGACTTTGCACGCCGGCCCTGCAGAATCCTCACACGCCCGTATTTTGCACGATTGTGACTGAGATGGGTCATGACGTCACCAATAGCTAAGACATAAGATAGCAGGACATTATCACGTGAGCTCACTGAGTGACTCAGTTCAGCCAGGAGTTACTATCCAGACAGAGGATGTTACAGGATGACACCTGTCTTCAAGAAGGCCAATGTTTGTGGCCAACAGAAGAAAAAAAGTTTTTATATATTCCTGAACGTCAGCTGCCATTCGTAAGCCGACATTTCCCTTGTTGAACGCACGTCAGCTGTTGAGTCTGGTTCCTCCTAAGGTTTCTTCCTAATTCTTCCACCTAGGGAGTTTTTCCCTTGCCATTGTTGTGCGTTACACAAATACATCTTGATTTGGTTTGATTTAATTGGCCTAGCCAGAGAGAGGACAGAGTGGAACCTGGTGTGATTGGTCCAGCCAGAGAGAGACCACAGTGGACCCTGGTGTGATTGGCCCAAGCTGCCATAGTGGCCGGCTCTCTTGTCTCTCTACACTGTGGGCAGATCTGCCAAACTCTTGCATATTGAGCTCCAACTGTGGAGGCCGAGGGTTTGGGATTGCACACTGCACACATAGCAACAAAACAAAGTGGAACCTGGCCCATTGCGTTGGCCCTTGACCTGTGTGTGTGTGTGTGTGTGTGTGTGTGTGTGTGTGTGTGGAGAGATGTAATCTGCACACTGGGCTGAGATAAGAACATAAGAATACATAATGAGGAGAACGGGCCGTTCAGTCCATCTAGGTTCGTCATGTCCTAAACTAAAGGGTATCTAGTATTGCATCTGGCCCGGACTTGAATAGCCCAACTACTCCAAGATGGTGGAGTAGTTCCCTGTGGTCTGTTAGTCTTGTGCCCTGTTGTGTCTCCTCCAGCCAATGGGTCCGCAGGGGTCAGCTGGGGTTGACCAATCATGCATTGACTCAGTGATCTCACCTTTTTAACCAGTTTTTGTATCTGATATGACCACAGTCGGCATTGGCGCAGGCCGGACTCAACAGCAGACCAGGGGGCCCATCGTTACAGTATGAGACCCACCCATCCCATCTGACACACTAGGGCTCTGCTGCAATGAGAAAAGCTATTTGATTGGTTGATACATATGAATTAAGAGTGTGAGGACTTTGATTGGTTCACATGTGCGAATCAGAGTGCAAGAATACATTTGCCTGAGCTGCCTGCCCAACTCCTGGTCCAGGGGAGTGTCTCTAATATTTTTGTTCTAATTTTTGTCTGCAATCATAATTTTGGTTCAACTAATTTGCCTTTTCTTCCCAGTCCTGAGAGTGCTTGTGTTTTTTTCACAGTAAAAAACAGGCCGTGCACCAGCAGGGCTGCATTAAAGTATACTGCGTATACTGATTATGTTTATGTACATAGATGCAACGGAGCGGGTTCTAACTGCAGTGAGTTTCGAACCGAGGATCACCAACACCACAAGAGACACGATTAACCCACCTGAGCTAAAGACCCCGAGTCTCCAGCCAAGGGAACTAATGGTACTCTTTATCGATGTCACTTTCTGCAGCGGACGCTCACGTGCTTAACTCACGTCTTTCCGAGATCCTCCAGATAGAGGTAGAGTAGGCGTGGCAGGAGTAAAAAAATATAAATTAAAAAAAACATTCAAATTAATTTCCACAAGGTCACACAAACAGGTGCCGTTGATTGACAAATGTTTGAGGGGCAAAAGTCCATAGAAACAAGCTCTGCAGAAACTGCAGGCATTTCCAGAATCAATCTTTAAACAACTGATTGCTTTTGCCCACAGAAAGGTTAAAATGTCAAACTAAATTCCAAACATTGCAACCAATAAACATGTTTTCAATTAGAAGACTACTTCCATTATAATAGATTACAGTTCAACCAAATAGAGACAACATCAGCTAAAGGAATCCTGGAGACCACTCCCATCAGGATAGAAATGCTTCACCATAGGATGAAGGTGATCACTCAGAATGGCTTTGTATTTATTGATGTTTACCTTGCCCTCTAAGGGGTTGAGTGGACCTAAACCATGCCAGGAAAATGCACCCCACACCATAACAGAGCTGCCAGAACCCTTCATTCACTCAAGTGTTTCCTTTATTTTTTAAGTTACCTGTACTTTAGTGATGAACTCCCTCCTCACTCTTAAATTCATCAACATTCAAAGGGTGTCTCCAGAACGTGGGTGGGGGTGAATTCCGTCTTGAAGGAAGTGGAGTTTGCTGCCCTCTGAGAACTAGCTTGCCTTGTAGAGACAAGTGGTGGACCCGTGTGGGGAGGGTAAATCAAATGAAAATAGGGGGTGTAATTGACTACCAAATTCTGAGACAAATACAAAAAAATACATCAACATTCAAAATCAAAGCCAAATTCCAGCATCGGCTGATGTTAACCGATATCAATCCATTCCTGTCAAGCCTAAATGTAGTCTCTCAGAAATTGTCAGGTGTGTCCACCCAAAGTCATATCCACAGTTTATTGAGTGCATATGAACCTCTCCTTTCGTGCTCCAGTTGGCTGAATGTTGGTTTGTGTTGCGATGTTTTGGGCTCCAGGCCCACCCCCCAACCCCCCTGGGTCACAGTAACATTGACCCTGTGCAATCTCTTTATTTACCAGACCTGTTGACAAAAAAAAAACAGCTGGCTAAAATCACTGTTTATTTAGGCTTCAATCAAAGGGTTCTATTTTCCATTAGCCTGGTACAGTCAGATAAAGGCTTTATTTATTGAGCAAGATTATATTCCGCAATTTACCCTCTTTATCGTGTCTGTCTTTGTGGGTGAACCTGAAAAGATTAAACAAAAAATATATATTAACTAAGAAAAACAATATTGCATGAGGTTTATGGAATTTAACATTTTTTACAAACTGAGATTAACTAAAAGGTTTGCGTACGTTAAGAAAATGACAAAGAGTAATGTTCATTTCCTTAATTTCAGTTTCTTTTTCCCGACTGCCATGCCTGTTTGCTTTGTGATGGTAACTGAATGGTCTATTGAGTGCAGAGTGAGCCGTTTCCTGTCTTGTGCACTGGACTTTGAGCAATCTCCACAGCCTGATCCTTAATCACTGTGTCGCAAAGCTGGGCATTAATACAAAGCGCTGGAAACAGCTCCATAAGACGCCGTGATCATTGGGGTCGAGTCGGTTCGTGCGTAAGCGGAAGACTCGCCAACGGACCGAAAGGCTGCAGAACTCGCCCACGTGCTCGACCGTTTCCCGGCGACTCAGACATAAACTCAGTGAACTCAGCATCTGTGGAGGTCACCTTTTGTAATAATAAAATATAAAAACACATGATTCTGTTGCTCTCATTTGACCACACAAAAAGCAGAACCGGGAAGTGTTGCTTAATATCCTGGCTGTGGCGTACGGGATGTCCTAGAGGCAGGGATGGGCAAGCAGGGCCGTATCCGTTTCTGGATTTCATGCCAACTTCTGCTCTTAATTATTTAATTAGCCCCAATCATTTACATGATCTGACATTTTAGTTACATTTCTTGATAAGCCCATGAGTGACAGCTGAAGACTGTTCTTGTGTTCCCATATGAAACATGCTACTGTGGTCTAATCTACAAGTGAACCAGCATTGGCGTATCCAACTAATTAGCTAATTGAGCCACAGGGGTAATTGGTAGAAACAAAAGCCTGCACACACACATCGGCCCTCCAGGACCGGAATTGCCCACCCCTGTTCTAGGGTCATCTTATTGCACTTTACATTTCTGTTGATTCAGCCAGAACAACTAGTTTATATAATCTGTAAATGTAAAGTTCCAATCCAAGGAATGTTTCATTGAATGGTTGAAATTTGTATTCAGAAAACTCAGTTGAGAGGTTGCAAAAACAAAAATAAATAGATACTTTTATTGTGTATGATCTGAGATATATAATCTGAGTATAGATAATAGCATAAATGAGATTATAGTATTATGTCACTGGTTGGTGGAAGGCTCCAGCCAACAGCTTTTGAATTCTAGAACATTCCCAGAAAGTTATGGTAAGCTATTCTTGACACGTACATTTGTCCAGTTTCCAGGATGTCTCTTGAAGGTTATTTATTTTATTTTATTTTAATTTTGTTTCAGATTTTTTCTAATTTTCTCCCAATTTAGTAGCCAATTACACCCACTCATTTTCATTTTCATTTCAATCCCCCCCTCATATTGTGAGTTCGCTGCTGTAGCCCTGTGACCAGCAGTGACAGAGGCGATGTACTGCCTCCTCTGAACAGCTGTTGACTGTAACTCCAGTATACAGACAGAGCCACTCATATATGCAGCGATCTCATATCGGCTTCCCTTCCCCCCTCCCTGGGGCGGACAGCCAATAGACCTTATTCACTTCGCGGCCATATTGGTTAGCTCTGACGTAATTGGTTGGGTAGATGCGGAGTACCCATTGAGTTCAATACAAAAATATAATTATAAAAATGCCACTTCAAGAACGGAAATGGTCAAAACAACAGGCATAATACACGATCGGGATTACAAACTCATGATTACCAGACTCCGATAGTTTTTCACCGCCGTAGTTTTCGTGTTTTTAAAGCGAAAAGAGGCTTTGTTGGGTAGGAAACCCGACCGGAAGTCATACATGGAACTGATTTTTCTCACTGTTTTCATAGCGATCTACGAATGTCTTCCTACTGCTCGTCCCGGGTGCAAGTCCTACAAAAGGAGGGAATCTTGCAAAAATAAAACCGAATGATTACCAGACTCAGATAGTTTTTCACCGCCGTAGTTTCGTGTTTTTAAAGCGAAAAAGAGGCTTTGTTGGGTAGGGAAACCCGACCGGAAGTCATACATGGAACTGATTTTTGTTTGTGTGTATTAGCTAAATCTACTATATTAGCTAGTTCATATGTAACGTTAACGTTAAACTATTTTTTTTTTTTTTTTTGCAACTCACCATCAGCGTCATGTTAATTTACTTAGCTAGCTAGCAAATGGCAGCTAAGTCATACTGTCAGAATAGCTAGCGTGAATAAGTCAACAAACTGACAGGTGATTCGTGGCTAATATAGTAGATTTAGCTAATACACACAAACAGAGATAATGACGACCACTTCTGGGTTGATAGCTGGTCAGATAACGTAAGCTAGTTGGCCAAATAGCTAACGTTAGCTAGCTAACGTAGGCTACTACGGTCATCAGTTCCATGTATGACTTCCGGTCGGGTTTCCCTACCCAACAAAGCCTCTTTTTCGCTTTAAAAACACGAAAACTACGGCGGTGAAAACGATCTGAGTCTGGTAATCATTCGGTTTTATTTTGCAAGATTCCCTCCTTTTGTAGGACTTGCACCGGGGACGCAGCAGTAGGAAGACATTCGTAGATCGCTATGAAAACAGTGAGAAAAAAATCAGTTCCATGTATGACTTCCGGTCGTGTTTCCCAACGGAACCAAGCCTCTTTTTCGCTTTAAAAACACGAAAACTACGGCGGTGAAAAACTATCGGAGTCTGGTAATCATGAGTTTGTAATCCCGATCGTGTATTATGCCTGTTGTTTTGACCATTTCCGTTCTTGAAGTGGCATTTTTATAATTATATTTTTGTATTGAACTCAATGGGTACTTCCGCATCTACCCAACCAATTACGTCAGAGCTAACCAATATGGCCGCGAAGTGAATAAGGTCCATTGGTGGTGGAATCTAACCCCGTCGCAGTGGCCAGCGGCAAATGTTGTAACACCCTGGAGGTCACTTGAAGGTGGCACTGGCAGCTCGATGGCACACGATATT
>JAINUG010000385.1:12500-57500 GCA_029706075.1 Aldrovandia affinis | reverse complement strand
TGAGGGCTCAGTCCCTCATTGGTCAGACTCACCAGGGGTGTGTGAGGGCTCATTCTCTCATTGGTCAGACTCACCAGGGGTGTGTGAGGGCTCATTCCTCATTGGTCAGACTCACCAGGGGTGTGTGAGGGCTCAGTCCTCATTGGTCAGACTCATTCTCATTCATTGGTCAGACTCACCAGGGGTGTGTGAGAGCTCACTCCCTCTGGTCAGACTGGTCAGACTCACCAGGGACTCACCAGGGGTGTCTGAGGGCTTGCTCAGTGGAAAAGCGGTTTTTGGGGTTCTTGTGCATCATGTTGCGGATGAAGTCCTTTGCTGCAGGAACGCAGGAGAAAAACGCCAAAACGTCAAACAGCGGGCAGGTGGGGGCTGTGGGGGCAGGTGGGGGCTGTGGGTTCTTGTCTATCTGCCTGTTTTTGTGTTACAAACGGCTTCCTCTCTCCTGACTTCACTCTAAATCCTTTATTCAAAAATAAGGTGTTGTGGTTAGCCATGGCTGATCCAGGATCAGCTACTCAGACTTAACCTCTGGTCCCAACTATTTGTTACAGGTCCTGGATCAGTGTTCGATTGTCAAATATATATTTGAAATATAGCTAACTCTTCAGATGCTGTTCTAATATGAAAACTCCAGCATGTCCCTGAGGCAGGCAGAACAGGGGTACTTGGATGATAAGGCGGCAGTGTGGTATAATGGTTAGGGAACTGGGTTTGCAACGTTAAGGTTGCAGGTTCAATGCCCAGGTGGGGCACTGCCGCTGTACCCTTGAGCTAAAGGCACTTAACCTGAATTGCTTCAGTTAACATCCAGCTGTATAAATGGATTGTATGTAAAGAAATGTAAACTGTGTAAGTCGCTCTGGATAAGAGAGTCTTCTAAATGCCTGCAATGTAATGTAATGTTTGGGAATGGATGGGACAGGGAGAATAGGCGGGGCAGGGTTTGGGACAGGGAGAATAGGGGGCAGAAGGGAGAATAGGGGGTACAGGGTTAGGGACAGGGAGAATCAGGCAGGGTTTGGGACAGGGGCTCAGAGACACTCAGACTCAGAGATGTTGTCCCAGAAGGGGGAGTCAAACTCGTACTGCGCCTTCATGATCTTCGAGAAGAGCCGGGTCTCTGTTTCTTCGTAGAAGGGAGGGTATCCACAGAGCCTGAGGGAGGGAGGGAGAGAGAGAATTACAAAGAGAGTTCTGACTGTGTTCTTCTAATACTTCTAATAATTAGTCTACTTGAGAACGGCAGGCGATTTGTGAATCTCACAGGAGAGAGATGTTCAGTTCCTGTAAAATGTAATTCCTGTTTAGTTTAATGTGGTTCCACTAGGGGGCGCTCTAGCCCTTCAGTTGCAGTACTACCAGTATTATCATCCAGCCACACAGGAGACACACGGAGAATTAAGGCCAGATCCCTGGTGTGACTGATAATCCTGCCTCTGATAATGCTAATCATAGACCCCATGTTTCTAAATCCGAACAGTTGCACCATCTCACACAGCCACATATTTACATAACACTATCTGTGAGAACAGGTTCTAATCCTGACCTAACACCTTAACTACAGTGGCAACTAAATTGGTACCTGGTATGAAAGGTAAAAGTTATGAGGAAAGACTTTCTCGTCAAGCTCAACAAACAGAGACAAAGGGGGGGATTTAATTTAGGTTTTTTCATTCATAAAATGAATTAATATCAGGAAGTTTTCTTTTACACAGAGAGTTGTCAATGCCTGGAACAGCTTGCCAGGTCGGGTAGTAGACACAGGAACACTTGGGCTATTCAAGTCCAGGCTAGATGCAGTACTAGATACTCTTTAGAGTAGGACATGACGAGCCTAGATGAGCTGAACGGCCCGTTCTCGTCATTATGTATTCTTATGCTCTTAAGCTCTACTGCTAGCAACATCCTATTCTGAGTGAACTGTCAGCCCAGAAAAGAGAGAGAGGGGTAGGCGAGAGTTCAGAGAAAATGTCAGTCACACTATTATCAATTATCATTGTTTATTTCATTCTAAAACCATCTTGTAATTGGATATATATTGAAATGACCCTTGAGGGTTGATATACACATTGGTGGTCAAATCAACACCAAGATCCACACCAGAGATGGTATTGTCATTTTTAATATATGCCATTTAGCAGACACTTTTATCCAAAGCGACTTACAGTAGTGAATGCATACATTTTCAGTATAATTGAACCCACAACCTAAGCGTTGCCAACGCCATGCTCTACCTACTGAGCCACACAGAACCACACTCTACCTACTGAGCCACACAGAACCACGCTCTACCTACTGAGCCACACAGAACCACGCTCTACCTACTGAGACACACAGAACCACGCTCTACCTACTGAGACACACAGAACCACGCTCTACCTACTGAGCCACACAGAACCACGCCTACCTACTGAGACACACAGAACCACGCTCTACCTACTGAGACACACAGAACCACGCTCTACCTACTGAGCCACACAGAACCACACTCTACCTACTGAGACACACAGAACCATGCTCTACCTACTGAGACACACAGAACCACGCTCTACCTACTGAGACACACAGAACCACGCTCTACCTACTGAGACACACAGAACCACGCTCTACCTACTGAGACACACAGAACCACGCTCTACCTACTGAGCCACACAGAACCACACTCTACCTACTGAGACACACAGAACCACGCTCTACCTACTGAGCCACACAGAACCACACTCTACCTACTGAGATACACAGAACCATGCTCTTACTGAGCCACACAGAACCACACTCTACCTACTGAGCCACACAGAACCACGCTCTACCTACTGAGACACACAGAACCACGCTTTACCTACTGAGCCACACAGAACCACAGTTTCTCCCACTGTTGTTTCTCCCACAGTACTCACAGGATGTAGGTGATGACCCCGATCGACCAGCAGTCCACCGCCTTGCTGTAGGGTTTCTGAGCCAGGACCTCAGGGGCTGTGAGCAGGGAGAGATGTTAGGCGGCAGTGTTAGTATAATAGTTAAGGAACTGGGCTTGTAACGCAAAGGTTGCAGGTTCAATCCCAGGTGGGGCACTGCCGTTGTACCCTTGAGCTAAAGGTACTTAACCTGGATTGCTTCAGTAAAATATCCAGCTGTATAAATGGATTGTATGTAAGGAAATGTGAAACTGTGTAAGTCGCTCTGGATAAGAAGAAATGCCTGTGATGTGATGTAATGTAATGTAATGTGATGAGGTACCGTTAAAGACTCTTCACCTGCAACAGGGGTTTGTGTGAGTTTGGCACTGGAGAGATGCATTTAGTGCTGGCTGTGTTCTGTAACAGCATGTGTGCATGATGATAAAAACACTAGTCCTAAAGCACTAAAAACGTTTTTTTAAAGGCAGACTAAACATTTTTATGTTTGGTTGTCCTATCTTCATGTGTTTTTGACATTTTTCGCTATGGTATTTTGTTGATTTAATTAGTTTTTTGGCTGTTCTGTCCATCACTTCATAGCTGATGTTCTCTGTATTTGCTGTTTCCAATGAGGAAAATTAATTCAGTACATAATGAATCACCTCCATGAGAGATCAGACCCTGCTCTCTGATTGGCTGCCTCCCTCAGCCCCCGCCCCTCTCACCCACGTATCCGGGGGTTCCACAGGCCGTGGACATGATGCCGTTGTCCTCCATCTTGGAGAGCCCAAAGTCACTGATCATGATCTTGGAGTTCTCGTCCTGGCTGTAGTACAGGAGGTTCTCTGGCTGCGGGAGACAGAGGGGACAGGAGCCTACTGAGCATGCTCACAACACTGAGACACACACACCACTAAACACAAGGTCTGTGCACCACTAAACACAGCGTGTTAAACACCACTAAACACAGCGTCTGTGCGCATATGGGCTAGCCCTTATACACCACTAAACACAGTCAACTACGTCCCTCAAGTGCATCTGCAGCTGGTTTATATGTTCCCAGCAACAGCCAAAAGACATCGGGATTTTGTCAGATTCTGTCAAAAGAACACCTTACAAGAGGGAGCACAAATATTTTTAAAAGTGTAAAAACGTATTATTTAATTATGCATTTAATGCCATGCTACTGATATCAGGAAGTTTTATCTTCATTGTTTTTATATTCATTTTATTTCTATTTTATGTCTATTTTACTGTCAATGCTCTCTGTACAGCATTTCTCTGCTGTCTTTGGGTAGTAATTTTGTATGAAAGGTGCTATATAAATAAAGATTAATTAATATTATTATTATTATTAAACACAGGGTCTGGGGCTATTATACAAGTCCAGGCTAAGATGCAGGTAAATTATTTAAAGAATGCTGCTTGATAGATTTTCTTTACACAGAGATGTCAATGCCTGGAACAGCTTGCCAGGTCAGGTAGTAGAGGCAGAAACACTTGGGCTATTCAAGTCGGCTAGATGCAGCACTAGATACTCTTTATGTGTTCCTAGATGGGTGTGTGTTCCTATGGGTGTGTGTGTGGAGATGCGGTTTCCGTGGCTACCTTGAGGTCGCGGTGCACGATGCCGTTCTTGTGCAGGTAGGCGACGGCGTCGAGCACCTGTCGGATCACCAGGCTGGCGTCCTTCTCCGTGTACACCCCGCGGTCCAGGATGCGGTCGAAGAGCTCGCCCCCCGAAACGCTGCCGGGAACGGGGGAGAAAGGTTCGGTCAGAACACCCTCTACCCTCTGGCCTCCCGCGTGGTCTACTGGTTTCAACGTCCGACGCTGGCCACCACGACCGGGTTCGATTCTCCATCGCGCCAGAGTTGGCTCTGGTCGGGAGTGCCATCGGGGCGGAAATTGGTCACCAACCGAGTGGCACTCCCGGCCAGAGCCGATACTGGCGCGGCCGGTGGAATCAAACCCCGGTCACAGGGGGCAGCGTCTAACGCGTCACCACCACCCGGGAGGCTGAACCATCTTTTTGAGCACACATATAATCACTCTGGCCACCCATGCGCCTTGGGTCCCTACGGGAACACGGGTCTAATCTGGGATCTACGGAAGAAGGGAATGAGAGAAGGAGAGAAGGAGAGGAGTACTCACAGCTCCATGACCAGATAGTAGTGGGTCCGACTCTCGTAGATGTCCTCCAGCCCCACGACATTCTCGTGCTTAATCCTGGAACAGCAGGGAGCAGAGTGCTTTAGCACCAATCAGTGAGCAGTGTGCTTTAGGAGGACCAATCAGTGAGCAGCACGCTTTAGGACCAATCAGTGAGCAGAGTGCTTTAGCACCAATCAGTGAGCAGCGTGCTTTAGGACCAATCAGTGAGCAGTGTGCTTTAGGAGGACCAATCAGTGAGCAGTACACAAAGATGTAACACAAAGATATTCTCTATGATAGTCATAACCAATTTTTCATAACAGAAGATAAATGAGCACATGTGTGACGCTACACCCTCAGCAAGTTAAACTGGCCCTTCTGCCATAAGACTGTTCACTATGTCTATAGTCTATTCATTACATGGTTTTCTATCTTATGTGACATTTTGGTTTACTATGATATGGCTGATTTAAGATGGCGGTAACGGTGTCTCCTCTGAGTTAGACGAGCTGGTTGATTTGAGATGGCGGTAATGATTATGGGATGGCCGGCGCTCTCACCTCCTCAGCACGGCGATCTCATTCTTCATGATGGTGTCCCTCTTCTGTTTCTTCTTCACACACTTCAGAGCAAAGGGCTTCCCTGTGCTCCTCTCCTTCACCAGATACACCTCAGAGAAAGCCCCCCTGGAGGGAGGGAGAGGGGAAGGGGGAGAGAGAGAGAGAGAGAGAGAGAGAGAGAGAGAGAGAGAGAGAGACAGAGACAGAGAGAGAGAGAGAGAGAGAGAGAGAGAGAGAGAGACACATAGAGAGAGAGAGAGAGAGAGAGAGAGAGAGAGAGAGAGAGAGAGACAGAGTCAGACAGAGAGAGAGAGAGAGAGAGGTCAGGGCCCGTACGTACAAAGACTCTAAGAGTAGGAGTGCTGATCTAGGATCAGGTTTCCCCTGTCCATATCCTAACCATATCCATTATAAGCTAAAAGGCTAAACTGATCCTAGATCAGCACGCCTACTCTTAGAGTCTTTGTACATACGACCCCTGGCCTGTATGTATCTGATCGATCCTGTAATGTAACCTGAATGTCCGCAGACAGGTAAGCGCTCCTGTCGAGGGAAACACAGATGTTTTCATTTCAGTCCCGAGGTCACTCCTAAGAGCTTTACAGCACACACACATGAGGGCGGCATGTAGTGTAATGGTTAGGGAACTGGGCTTGTAACTCAGAGGTTACTGGTTCAATTCCCAGGTGGGACACATCTGCCGTTGTACCCTTTAGCAAGGTACTTAACCTGAATTGCTTCAGTAAAATATCCAGCTGTATAAATGGATTGTATGTTAAGAAATGTAAACTGTGTAAGTCGCTCTGGATAAGAGCATCTGCTAAATGGCTAAAATGTAAATGTAGAATCATAATGGGGTTTGTGTCAGATAACCGCCTGCATTGTGAGGTGAGACTGTTTCATCAACAACCTGAGGGATTGAGTGGCCGATTACCTGGACTGTCAGAACGTAAACAGAATGGAGCACAGCCACCATTAAGATGTCTTAGAAAAAGGTGTAAATGCGTGGATCCATTAGGGTGGATTTGTGTGGCTTATGTGCTGGAACAGAAGGCTTAATTTCCTGTCCTGTTCCCTGGTGGCGTCTGGGAATAGCTGTCCCAGGAGGTGATTACGGCGCTAAGCCCTTATGCAATGGAAAGTGTGTTTGGGGCTCGGGGCTCGGGGGTCAGGGGTCAGTGGTCAGGGCCAGGGGTGTGTTTTTTGGGTCGCTGAATGCGTAGACAGCCCAGATTGCCCTGTTCCAGTATCGGAGTCACACACAGGACACAGAACTGCCCTAAAATCTCACAGGCTATCTGTTTGACCTTTGTTCACCAAGGTCATTACAATCAAAAGATCTGAAAGAAAAGAAAAGAATGACACCGTCTGCTCTCCAAGGCTTCTGCCTGAGACTGCAGGTTCTCAAGCACTGGGCCCAGCTCTCAAAATGGATGGAAGCTCAATTTGAAACCAGTGCAAACCCGTCTCAACTACTGCCAAACTTTCTCCATAAAATATAATCCAATAGGCCCTTGGTGAGCCGACATTGTCAAGTCAAAGACATTTGACATTACATTTTTACATTTTTACATTTAGCAGACGCTCTTATCGAGAGCGACTTATACAGTTTACATTTCTTTACATACAATCCATTTATACAGCTGGATATTTTACTGAAGCAATTTAGGTTAAGTACCTTGTGACCCGCACGTCAAGTGGCCTGGCAGTGTAGTGTACTGGTTAGGGGAACTGGGCCTGTAAGATTGCTGGTTCAATTCCCAGGTGGGGCACATCCGCTGTTGTACCCTTGAGCTAAAGGTACTTAACCTGAATTGCTTCAGTAAAATATCCAGCTGTATAAATGGATTGTATGTAAAGAAATGTAAACTGTGTAAGTCGCTCTGGATAAGAGCGTCTGCTAAATGCCTAAAATGTAAACGTAACCTGAAAAACGCAAGACTGCCGATCCCCTGAGACTTTTCACCAAACATCCATCTTCACCAACGTTCAAAACAAAACAGATTTATTTATTTTTAAATTGTCAGTCAGCCACCTGCAGGAAATCTTTACTGCCGTCTAAACTGGATCTAAAGGTTTCGGAATAATTACTTGACCCAGATCTGCTGACAGGCTCCAGTTCAGGTTGGGGGTACATACAGGTGCCCCCCGGGGCTGTCGCTATGCATGCTGGGAACAGGCGCCGGGCCTGCCGTCTCTCACGAACACAAACTCGTTACCTCGCCGATCTGGTGTCTTACTCCCAGTCGTGTTTCTCAGGGGTCTGTTGACAGGAAGCCGGTGATCTCCAGAGGGCCACAGGTGTGCGCTCTAAGCAGCAGTGCTGTTGTGATTGTTTTCACAAGGGAGGCCCGTGGGTTTAGCCACGTTTGCCCCCAAGGCCCTCAAATCTACAGACAAACAGCTGAGCTCAGTCACAGAGGCCCTGCTCTGCTCTGGCCCTGCCTCCGGCTACAGAAAATGTGACTTCAGCAGCCCCCCCCATCAAACCACCGGTGGTTCTCTGTGGCTCAGTAGGTAGAGCACAGCGTTGGCAACGCTTAGGTTGTGGGTTCAATCCCCACTGGGGCCACAAAGGTGTATGCATTCACTACTGTGAAGTTGCTTTGGATAAAAGCGTCTGCTAAATGGCGTATATTATTATATTATTATCAAACAACATGAAATACACGCTGTTACGGTCGGTGTTGTGGAGGCCAAGCAGGTGCTGTTTGCCCTCTTGATTGCTGCCTGATTGTCTGTCCCTCAATTGCCCCTGCTGTGAAGTGTTGGCCACGCCCAGCCGGTTGCGCCCTGCTGTGAAGTGTTGGCCACGCCCAGCCCATGGAAATAAAGGCGGGCTGCACCGCAGTTTTGATGGGGCCTTGATTTTATGCAGCTGATTTTTCAGCTTTTGTGCTTTCGGGAGCTTTGGAAAATGTGTTGCTCCTTAGTCTGTTCTTTTGGAAGTGTTCTTTTGTCTGTGGAACTTTTTGTTTTCTTTAACCATTGTGTCCTTTATGCATTGCTTTGTGCTTTTTGGATGTCTGCTTGCTGTGTGGCTTTAAAGCAGCTTTCCTTTGTCTTGGTGAACCTTTTAGTTAGGCAAAGGATAGTATAGGTAAGCAGATTCACCTTTCTTTTGATACCGGGAGTGAGGGAACGTTTTCCTTTGTTTAGAATAGGCACAGCATCGTGACCTTGTTTTGCTTCTGTTCTGTTATATGTAAGTATGTCCTTCATCTACATTTTGTAAGTAAAACTTGTGACTGTTGCTCTTTTGCCCAGGGGTCTTTTACTGTGTTACATCCTGTGTTTGTTCCCTCGGCTATTGTAGTGCAGGCGGATTTTGGGATGTAACAACACACATACACATACACACACTACACATACACACACTCACACACACTCACACACACACACACACACTCACACAAACATTCTCACACACACACACACACACACACACACACAATCTCACACACACACACACAGTCTCACATACACTCTCATGCACACACACACACACACACTCATACAAACATTCTCACATACACTCTTTCACACACACTCACACACACACTCTCACACACACTCTCACACACAAACAGAGCACACTCTCCAAAGCCCTGGAGGTGGTGTTAAAAGGTCCAGGACTCCAGGAACATCACGCTCAAAGCCTCCTATCCCTCAAAGCCCCTCTATCCTGTTAAGAGTTCTCTTGGTGTGTTAATCCGTTTACTGTCTGAGAGAGAGTGCCCAAGGTGCTCACCTGTCTGAGCCTGCAGCATCTCAACAGAGAGCCAGGCCAGGAGCACAGCAAAACACACACACACACACACACACACACACGGCAAACACTCCTGAGCAGCTGTGTGCACACACACACACACACACACACACCCTGCACTCCTACACAGCTGAATCAATTCTCTTCTCCCCTCATCCAAGGCTCATTGTTCTGAAGATCGTTCTTTGACTCATCCTCGCTATTCTCTCTCAATGTTACATGGCTCCCATTTTTACTTTTTCAAAATGTGTTCTCAGACAGGAACATTTGAAACATATTTTAATATGTTTTTCTCCAGAAAGGGGCATACATTTTTCAGAATCCCCAGTGAGTTCCGCCTCAAAGGAGCCTGGGCTGGATCATCGCCATTTGGCCTCGGGGGGAGTGAGCTTGTCCAGAAAGGGGGTCGTGAGTTCCGCCTCAAAGACGGGATCATCGCGGTGAGTTCCCCGTACAGACGGGCGGTGAGTTCGTGGGGAAGGTTAATCAAAATAAATAGAGGGTGTAATTGGCTTCCAAATTGGGGAGATATAGAAACAAAATGTATAAAAATTTAATCAAAAACTAGGCCAGCCTCAACACGAGAGGGAGAACCATGAATATGCTCTTTGGCTCATCTTATCTTTTCAGCTTCAGTTTTTTTATGCTTTAAAATTAGACTTATTCATCTTCCAACAGCAAGGCACTTTGGGATTTGGTTATTTCTATAACAACTGAAAAACATTCTGACTCACTTATTGCCTCATACATACCCTTGCTGTTTTTTATAGACAATATATTTTGAATAAAGGTCAATGGTCCTTCCGCAAAAGACTCAAAACCCACCTCCAGACGGCAGGCAGTGTAGTGTAATGGTTAGGGAGCTGGGCTTGTAACTCAGAGGTTGCAGGTTCAAGTCCCCGGTGGAGCACTGCCGTTGTACCCTTGAGCTAAAGGTACTTAACCTGAATTGCTTCAGTAAAATATCCAGCTGTATAAATGGATTGTATGTAAAGAAATGTGAACTGTGTAAGTCGCTCTGGATAAGAGTGTCTGATAAATGGCTAAAATGTAGTCATGATCCCAGCACCTCCACAAACTCAAACACCTCCAGACGAGGGTCTCCCAGGTGGTCTAGCGGTTACAACGTTCAACGCTGGCCACTGTGGGGTTCGATTCCACCGGCCGCGCCAGAGTTGGCTCTGGCTGTCCGCCCCAGGGAGGGGGAAGGGAAACCGGTATGAGTTTGCTGCGTATAAGAGTGGCTCTGGAGTACCGGAGTTACAGTCAATGGCTTGGCGAGTGCCGGCTCGGAGGAGGCGGTACATCGCCTTTTGTAACTGCAGGTATCAGGGCTACGGCAGCGAACTCACAATATGAGGGAGGGATTGATATGAAAAGAGAGGGTGTAACTGGCTACTAAATTGGGAGAAAATGGGCTAAAATCAGAAACAAAATTCTTTAAAAAAATGTTTTTTAAAACTCCAGACGGTCTGTACTTACGATCCCAGCACCTCCACAAAGTCGAACACCTCCTGGATGTTGTTGGTGCTCTTTTTCCAGTCACTGTTGGCCTCCTTACGACCCATGTTTGCTCAAGCTTCAACAGGGAATTCTGGGTAAAGAACAGAAAGGGGGGAAACGTTACCATCACATTACACCGTTTATCCCCTTTATTATTTTAAATGCATTTATCCTTTATTTACGCAGGGAGGTCACGTTGAGATTGGCATCTCCTTTTCAAGTGAGCCCTGGCCAAGAAGGCAGCACACAAAACGTTTCACATGAAACAACGTCGCATAGAAAGTCATAAATAAAAGCAAGATTGTAAAAACACACAAGAGTTAAAATGAGGGGGACAGAATGCCCTAAAACAAGCTTTAGCTCATTAAAAACAGGAGCATTTCATGGTAAGTCATTGTCCCATTCTTTTCTTTAAAATGATCAACACTAGCTGAAACAGATGAACTAAACAATCGGTGCAACTCGAGAAGAAATGAGTCCCAAAAGTCTGAAATAAATGATCAGTGGCATAAATCAAGCAGAGAGTCGTCAAACGAATGACTGCATCTACAAACTAAAATGTGAATGTACATGTAAATGTGAAATATTGAATGTCATCTGCCACATTTCTGCCCATAGGAATGTGATTCTCGCTATGAAAACCCTGTCTGTCCATCAGGCAGCTGGGGAGCAGACGTCAGCCAGACAGGTGTGTTTGTTTGTCTGACGGACAGGTGTGTTTGTGTTTGTCTGACGGACAGGTGGCTGGCGAGCCAAAGCCTCCCTGACGGACAGGTGGCTGGCGAGCCAAAGCCTCCCACTAGGCCAGAGGTCACAGGCGGCCGGATTCAAGCCTTCTGCCCAGACCTGGACCCTCACAGAGCCTGTCAATCATCTGCTAATTGGTTAACGAGGGTTGTTTATAGCCACAGAGGACACATATGCAAGAAATTAATGTCATGATCTAGAGAGAGTGGCTACCCCTGTAATTTAAACTCATTAGATTCATACAGAGGTGGCTGATGTATTGCATTACAATAACCCCCCCCCACAGCCCAGTGTTGGCGCCATGGTAACTCAGAACTGAGAGAGAGGAGTCACCTGGACAGGGTATTCCAATCAACGCTGATCTTCAACTCTCTCAACTCACAGTTAAACACATGTGCTCACTGTTTCTTTGTTTTTTTTAACTTAACAAATAGTTTTGACGAGTTCAGCAAACACCAAAAGTTAACCTGGATATTAAACTGTGCTTGTGTAGGAAAAAAAGAAGAAGTCTCGCTTCCATTTATTTGTAAGTCTAGAGTTAAGGGAAAAAAGGTTTGACCAAATCCATACCCAAGAGTTGAAAGAGGGCAGGGCAACAAAAACCTGAATCCGTCTCACTGTCATCCAGCAAACAAACAGAACCTGTCAGGGCGGCGGATAGCGTAGTGGTCTAACGCACTGTATCTTGGCTGGTCCGATTCGGTGTGCGCTGCCTGTCAGGGACACGGTTCGAAACCCATCTCTGCCAGACTGGCCCTGGTCGTCAGCCCCATCGGGGGCGGCGTTTGGCTGTCCACCCCAGGGGGAGGGGGAGGGTGAGCCAGCTAGGGTCTGCCGTGAAGCACGTAAGGGAGTCTCCAGAACGTGGGTGGGCAAATTCCGTCTCGAAAGAAGCAGAGTTCGCTGCCCTCGGAGAATTAGCTTGCCTCGTAGAGACGAGTGGCGGACTCGTGTGGGGGGAGGGCAAATCAGAATAAATAGAGGGTGTAATTGGCCACTAAATTGGGAGAAAAATTGAAAAATCTGAAGAAAAAAAATCTTTAAACTGCTGCCCTCTCTATTGACTCTCTTATGTAAAGGTCTCCACTGGCCTGGTACAGACAGCCCCATTCCTGACTCGGCCTGTTCCACTCACACCCTTACATAACGGATTAGCAGCCATTTGATCTGTGACTGCAGCCAGATACAGCGCAGGTCAGGGCAGGGAGTCAAACCCCATCCTGACAGGAAGAGGAGCCGCCCATTCTCATCCATTCATTGATCCATCATGATTGGTTCCCCTTGGGGGCAAGCCTACATTTTTAAATTAATTTACTGTTACATTCCCCAAAACAAAAACACCACAATGGTGGTCACTCTCAAAATTGAAATACCACTCTCTATCTGTGGTATTTTTAAAAATAGATATTAAGTATAAAAAAATGCCATAACCCTCCCTATAATAAAAAAAATGAAAACCAGGATTTTTGTTGTGAAATGTGAAATACTGAATTATTGTTTTATACGCATATCAAAGTACAGCGATTACAACGTGTTTGTACTCTACAACAAACAAACAAACAAACAAACACTGTTTGTCTACGACGTAGAGTACAGCCTCCGTGCGGTTGTTTGCAGCACCACCGATGTGCTTAACTAGGTAACCTCAAAACCAAAAGAACATCCAATTACAAGAGAACCAATTCTGTCTAATTCCCAGCGAGGACAGGGCGGAAGGAGGTCACGAATCCGCGCTGCTATGTTACATCACTAACACTGTCCCTCCCTGGGTTTCAGACCAGAGGAAACAGGGACCTGCGACTTAAACCATGAACACAGCAGAGATCGCGGTGTGCTACACACATACTTAGCACCAGCATGCAGGGCTTCGCCAGTAAAAGGATCGCCAGTATTCTATAGATTACTGCAAAGACACAACCGCCTCTAATGCCCTCGGATACATTGCAATGTATATTTCAGGGGCGATTCTAGGATTTTACCTTTAGGGGGGAGAATGTGAGATGTACACATGCAAAGCACAAGCCTACATTTGTAATTAATTTACTGTTACATTCCCCCAAAACAAAAACACCACAATGGTGGTCTCTCTCAGAATTGAAATACCACTCTCTCTCTATCTGTGGTATTTTTTAAAGATAGATTTTAGAAAAGAATGACTAAACATTTTCAGGGGGGCTGAGATGAAAGACAGGGGGGCTGAAGCCCCCCCTAAACAGGGTCTAAAATCACCACTGGTATATTTGCATATTGCAACGATCATCGCAGCCTGCTCAAACGCTCAGGGTGTTGTTACTCCAAACTCCGCTTCCACCAGCAGCGAGACATAAGCACCTTAGTAAGAGATCATTGGCTAATTGCGCAAAAGTACATCCAAGCTCAAACATCCAAACCTTTTCATTACGTGTGCGAACGGACACGAATCCAATGAAAGCTACACTCCCTATAATTTGCCATAAGAATACGACCTAAGCTATTCCGTTGCATGTCATATATGAATGTGATTATTTTGCACATATGTAAAGGTTCATTGTAAACATATGAACAATGTCTAATTGTACGTCCTGACATCGACATTTCAGGCGATAACTTGTAATGCAAACTGACTGTCCCATCCCTCCGGGCGCCCGGCAGCCGCTCCTCGCGGTCTCGCCTCTTCTCTGTCCTGACCCCTCGCTGGTGGAACGACCTTCCGCACTCGGTCAGGACCGCGGAATCACTTGCGATCTTCCGCAAGAGACTCAAGACTCACCTTTTCAGACTCCACTACCACTGAAATCTAGCCAATTGTCATCACCACTGCCTACATGTTTAATACTGTTTTTGTATATGCATACTTAATAATAAAATAAAAAATAAAAAATCTAACCTTTTCTTTCCCAATGTTACAGGTATGGTATGCAGCTGCCAACAATGATGTCTATCGCTGTATTACTGCACTGATCTCTTGCGCGAACTATGATTATTCTTACCATGTATTAATGCACATCTTGTAAGTCGCTCTGGATAAGAGCGTCTGCTAAATTCTTAAAATATAAATGTAAAAATATGATGCAAAATATCGACTCGTTAACAGGTTCTGAGCCCTCTGGCATGCGTTAACATTCTTAGCTTCCCCCATCACCTTACCTTGAGGTGAATAACAACTCCATCCACAAGTTTCTTTTAGACTGAAGTAATTGTTCCGGCACACGCAAGGGGAAACTGGGGGAAGCGAATCGCCGCGCGCATATTAACCGACATCGCCGAATGAAGCGACGCAGCAGGTGACGGGTCAAACTCGCACGCCAGCGCGAGGGACGTCGGTTAGGAGGGTGTCCTCGGCTGGCGCGAGAGTCCGCCAATATCCACAGATATCCGAGGAGAGACGCTGACTAACCATTTAGAAATAGGATTATTTTTTTACACCTTCAAATAACACCGATTAAAACGCATTTACAGCCCCAAAAAATCATTCGCCTGCGTCAGTAGTTCCCCTAAATGACGAAGGGCTACTTTTAACGCATCTACTACAAACTGTAAAGGAAACAGCAAGCGAACGGTTTTACCTGTCGGCCGCAGAAGAACACTTTAGCGAGGTCTGTCCCGAGAACTACCTGAGCTCTGCGTCGCGGCAATACTTTCTCATGACTGAGCAGCGACACGGGAAACAGCGGCTCACCAGAGTGAGTGTACAGTCCTCTGACTTACCTAGAGACAACTGCTCAACAAGAAGCTCTGCTCTGACTCTCCTGCCAAAAGCCGGCCAAGGTCTGGACGGATTACTCTGCCGAGAGGCACAGAAATAACGAACAGGTCGGAGATTACAGGCACACGGGAGAGGGGACAGAGGGAGGGAGGGGCCAAAGACAAGACAACCGGTCTCAACACGTTTTCAGTTTGAAATCCCCTTTTCAACGTGCAAACAGCTTTCACTCAATGACGATGTTTCTGCTGTTTTTGTTCACTCAACCTGATTTTTCTTCTGCAGGTGAACGTCGATGCCGAAAGTAAAGTCCTGTCAAATATACCAGTGCACTCTGTAATGTTGCTCTAACACTGTTGGCCACCCTTTTAGCTGCAGCATCGCACTTACTGGGATGTTAAGGGCGAGATACTCGCGTTTACATCGACATTTTAGGCATTTTGCAGACGCTCTTATCCAGAGCGACTTACAAGATGTGCATTATTGTAATACATGGTAAGACCAACCATTGTTCGCGCAAGAGATCAGTGCAGTAATACAGTAATAGACATCGTTGTTGGCAGCTGCATACCGTCCCTGTAACACAGGCAAAGAAAAAGGTTAGTGGATTTTCCCCCCCAAACATAAGTACCAAATACTTAATATAGTATTAAACATGAACACGGTGGTGATGACAATTAGTGAAATGTACAGAATCAGTGGTAGTGGAGTCTGAAGAGGTGGGTTTTGAGTCTCTTGCGGAAGATGGCCAGTGATTCGATTCGAAGATCGTTCCACCACCGAGAGGTCAAGACAGAGAAGAGGCGACTCCCTAATGCCCCTTAAAAGTTGATTTGATTTTTATGTTTATAATAGCAGGGTCTATTATACAGGTGTATTAAACTGAGACTGGAACAGACGTTTAGACTATTTCTATTAACAATTTAAAATATAACCTAGAATGCATATTCTTACATTTATTCATGTTGATCATAACATCAACACAGAATTTGTCAGTAATCTTATAATGTAGTTGTTAATTTATTAAGCATTTATAAGACCATATTTTGAATTGTAGCCATCATTAACACTACCCCCCCCACCACACACACACACACACACACACTCTCCATTTTCAGCTCGTACATTCTGTGAAGCGTTACGTAAGGTCGCGTGTTCTAGAACTCTTGCAGCTCTGCGTTAAGTGGGTCTTACTTCACTGCTGTAATATAACATCATAATATATGACATTGATTAGACGCTTCTATCCAAAGCGACCTACAGTAGTGAACGAACACATTTTTCAGTACATGTGGTCCCAGTGGGAATCGAACACACAACCTAAGCGTTGTCCACACCACACTCTACCTACTGAGCCACACACTCCTGCAGATCTCCAAATCGTTTTCTTGCCAAACTCGGTATATCTCACGCTTTATGTACAGTTATCGCAAAGACGGCACTGTGATCTCAATCACGGCTTGTTTGGGTTCGTTTTGGCAATAATGGCGTTTAACGTTTTTTGCGTATGAACTCTTCAGCTATATGCCATCTATGTAATGGACCAAAATCACAGGTTTGGAAACTGTAGATAGAGCTGGACCCCCGAGGGTGCTTGCAACCAATTCCTTGTCTGTTTGTGCACCATCAGGCCTGATGAAGGCCTGTGCCATCAAGCCACTGCAACCAGTCCAGAATGCTGCCGCGCGTCTGGTGTTCAATCAACCGAAGTTCACCCACGTCACCCCTCTACTCTCCTCTCTGCACTGGCTTCCCATCGCAGCATGCATCAGATTCAAGTCACTGGTGCTTGCTTTTCAAGCGGCCAAAGGTACTGCTCCCCCTTACCTCCAGTCACTCATCACTCCCTACACCCCAGCCAGACCCCTCCGCTCCGCCTCCTCTGGCAAACTGACCCATCTGTCCCATCCCTCTGGGCGCCCGGCAGCCGCTCCTCGCGGTCTCGCCTCCTCTCTGTTCTGACCCCTCGGTGGTGGAACGACCTTCCGCAATCGGTCAAGACCACGGAATCACTCACGATCTTCCGCAAGACTCAAAACCCATTCATCACCACTGCCTACTTGCTCAACACTTCTTGTATATGTATCCCTGCCTACTCATTTAATAAATTTTAAATTAAAAATGTTACTAACCTTTTCCTTCCCAGTGTTACAGGTATGGTACGCAGCTGCCAATAATGATGTCTATCACTGTGTTACTGCACTGATCTCTTGCACGAACGTATTGTTCCTACCATGTATTAATGCACACCTTGACATCTTGTAAGTCGCTCTGGATAAGAGGGGGAGCCCGTATCAGCTGCGCGCGCCTGTAGGCGAGACCGCTGCTGTCCGCGGCTCTGAAAGCCTCCAATGCTTTCGGTCGGCAAAACAATTAATCATGTTAAAGCCTCAATGCGATTTCGGTTTGCGGCAAAACAAATTAATCATTAATTTAAATGAATTTACGTTAAAAAAAAAAACATAATGGTGGTCGTCAGCCAGGGCGATTTGTAAAAATAGATATTAAGTAAAACATTTTTTTTTTTTTTAGCCTAAACATTTTCAGGGGGCTGAGATGAAAGCTAAAGCCCCTAAATCCGGTCCAGAATCGCCACTGGCGTCAGCTACCTGACAGAATACAGTATCATCCACATGTCCATTCATGTTTTATGCAGTCGTATTTATAAATGTCTCGTGAGCAGTGCCAGTGGAATGCAAGCTCTTATCAAAGTGACGTCAGTTTTTCGTTCGTAATGGAGTTCCAATTGTCTTATTCGTGTGATGTAAAAGACAAGACTTTGATCTGTTTAAAATGAACTTGCAAATGCTGCCATTAATTAATCAATGTTACATACAAAGTGGCGAGACTGAATGTCCCCAAGTTTAAACTGATACACATTTCCTCAAATAACCCTTTCCCCTCAAATGATGATGCTCAACAAACTGCATACTTGATTTAATTGGAAGTTAAGTTGCATTTTCGTAGGTAAAGTTTCCTTTAATGAATGCAACAGTTTAAATCTGTAACTGCGCTGATTGGAGGGGCTGAACTGGTGCTGATTTGGACCTGACCCCGCCCTCAGTATAATATATTGTGCACGATATAATATACGCCATTTATCAGACGCTTTTATCCAAAGCGACTTACAGTAGTGAATGCATACATTTTCAGTATATGTGGGCCCCAGTGGGGATTTAACCCACAACCTAAGCGTTGCCAACGCTGTGCTCTACCAACTGAGCCACAGAGAACCTATATAATGTTAGAATAATGCAATTAATTGCACGTGTTTACACTATATCATTTTGAAATTGTTGAAAATATTGACAAAATGTTGACACTTTTACATTTGGACTTTCATGCATTTGAATCACAGATTTCTGTAAATCTCGCGATGAGATTCTGCAGAATAACGGGCTCGCTAGCGCGCGCTCATCAATCCGCGGCTCCGTCGCGCGCCCGGGATCGGCGCGTTCCATTTCTCCTGTGCGCGAGCACGCGCCGGAATAAGCCGCCTCGCGCCTCACGATGACGCAATGATCCCCGCGAAAGGGAACATCTCTCTGCTCAGAAAAGCTTCTTTAAACTGGGACCATGTGCACAAAGTGTCTCAGAGTAGCAGCCCTGATCCAGGATCAGTTTAGCCAGGCTGTGGTACGGACAGAGGAGTCAAAACTAAACCACAGGTCACAGATATCCAATCACCATCATTTACAAGAGATTATTTAAAAATCCCCTCCCTGTTTTGCCTCACCTTCTAAAGCAGGGGTGCCCAAGTTCGGTCCTGGAGATCTACTGGGTGTGCAGGCTTTTGTTCCAGCCCAGAACTAACACAACTGATTCCATTAATCACTTCACTAACACACCTGATTCCATTAATCACTTCACTAACACACCTGATTCCATTAATCACTTCACTAACACACCTGATTCCATTAATCACTTCACTAACACATCTGATTCCATTAATCACTTCACTAACACACCTGATTCCACTAATCACTTCACTAACACACCTGATTCCATTAATCACTTCACTAACACATCTGATTCCATTAATCATTTCACTAACACACCTGATTCCATTAATCCCTTCACTAACACACCTGATTCCATTAATCACTTCACTAACACCTGATTCCACTAATCACTTCACTAACACGCCTGATTCCACTAATTCTGCTCATCAAGGCAATGAATGTTCAAATCAGGTGTGTTAGTGAAGGGCTGGAACAAAAGCCTGCACACCCAGTAGATCTCCAGGACCGAACTTGGGCACCCCTGTTCTAAAGGCTACATCCAGGGCCTGTGTTCATAAAGCATCCGAGAGTAGGGGCGCTGATCAGGGATCAGGGACAGATGTTTGACGTGGTTGTAAGAGGTTATTGGTTAATTATACTGTATATCCCAGGGTGCACCTGTTTAAGTCTGTTCATGGGTAGATTCAGACTGGAGTGCCGTAATGGCACCCGTAGCGCACCCGTTACGAGCGTGAGCCGTCTATCGTGGTCGCGGTGCGAAACCCGACTGTGCCAGACCAGCCCTGGTGGGGAGCGGTGTTTGGCTGTCCGCCCCAGGGGGGGGGTGAGCCAGCACAAACTCGATGAGAAGCGCGTAAGGGAGTCTCCAGAACGTGGGTGGGGGCGAATTCTATCTCGAAGGAAGCAGAGTTCGCTGCCCTCTGGGAATTAGCTTGCCTCGTAGAGACGGGCGATGAGTTCGTGTGGGGAGAGCAAATCAAAATAAATAGAGGGTATAATTGGCCACTAAATTGGGAGAAAAAGGGGAAAGAATCTGAAACAAATGGATGAATAAAGATAAGGAGGATGGCCTCTTCCGAGTGGGACCAGAGACGAGGGCGTGGCTGCACGACACTGAGTTGGACATCTGATGGCGACACACGAAAGAAGAAGAAGAATAAAGATAACAGGTTATACTGGCTGCATCAGAACCACTGTACTCCACCTTCCAGCTTTCACTGGTTTAGCACGATCATGCCCGCACTGGATCTTGGATCGAGGTCAATTTCAAACCCACTGTCATTAGATCAAACTGGGGGTGGGGGGTATATATAACTGCCCCATGGATCATTGCACCACGTGGTCCATTAATAATCTCACCCCTTGTCATGCTAAGATTATCCAGCCATGAGCACCTTTCTCTAAACAAGGAGACAACAGCTTCCAACTCTGACCTCCATTATGTAAGGTTAAAGACTTTATAAACCTCCCAACCGTAGCTGTTAATGCCCCGTTATCAGGGCTGGGGAACTCCGGTCCTGCAGGGCTGGTGTGTGCGGAATTACTGGCCATCTTCTGCAAGAGACTCAAAACCCACCTTTTCAGACTCCACTACCACTGTACATTTTGGACTCTGTACATTTGACTAATTGTCATCACCACTGCTTTCATGTTTAGTGCTGCATTTTGTAATACTGTATGTATCTATGTTGAAGACTGTACAAAACATAATAATAATAAATCAACTATGCAGCCTTCCCAGTGTTAGATGTCTATCGCTTGTCAACAACGATGTCTATCACTGATTACTGCACTGATCTCTGGTTCTGTGTGGCTCAGTAGGTAGAGCACGGCGTTGGCAACAAATCCCACTGGGGCCACACATACTGAAAATGTATGCATTCACTACTGTAAGTCGCTTTGGATAAAAGCGTCTGCCAAATGGCGTATATTGTTATATTGTTGGCGTGGACTATGATTGTTCTTACCATGTATTAATGCACATCTTGTAAGTCGCTCTGGATAAGAGTGTCTGCTAAATGCCTAAAATGTAAATGTGTGAGTGCAGGTTGTTCTTTCCACCAGTCACCCGCACTCAATGAGTGAATTAGCCGTATACATACACAAATGGCGGTTAGCCCACAGTGAAACGTTTCACACGGGGACAAGAGAGAAAAGTCTTCCGCTGCCGTTAACAAGCTTATCAAGAAATGTAGATGAAATGTCAGATCACGTAAACGGTTGGGCTAATTAAATCATTAGGAGCAGAAGTCAGCATGAAACCCAGAAACAGATGCAACCCTCCCTGTATGCTACGCTGGCACAATGTGCTAATGGGGTTTATAGTCACAAATTGGACGTTCTAACCAGGGGCATGTCCAGGGAGGGGCCTGGGGGGGCACCTGCCCTCACAGAAATTTGGTTGGCCACCCTGGGTGTCACTCTACTTCATCTGGCTCTTGATAGGTTATTAGGTTGTCAATCACATCTTTTAAAATGTATTACATTTTGAATGCCCCCCCCGTGTGGTTCTGTGCCACTCTTAGGCCCCCCCTGTTAAAGTGGTCTGGACCCGCCACTGGTTCTAACAGCACACATTCTAGGCACTGAGGGCTGTTCTTCTGCCCCAGTCTTACATTCAACCCTCGACATGCAGAACCAGTCCAGACCCTCTTCAGCAACTTGCCGTTGCAGGTTAACACTGAAATGAGTTATGGGTGCCCCCTGCTGGCGATGAGAGGTAATGGATTCCAGGGAAATGAAAGGTGTTTAGTTTTGGTTCAAATTTTATTAATTTTTTTAAATACATTTAGTTTCAGATTTCCCCGTTTTTCTCCCCAATTATACCCTCTATTTATTTAGATTGCTCACACACTCGTACAGGACCAGCCAAATACGGGTGCATTAGACCGCTACGCTATCCGCCAGCCTTGGTTTGATTTTTTAACACTAGCCCCAACACTTCAGGGGATACTCCGTCTTCTCGACAGGCAAACTGAGTGTTCAACGGAAAACGCAAACCGATGAATCAACATCAATGTACCTTGAGCCTCATCACAAAAAAAAACGCACAATCGTCCGATTTAAGAACGCATAACTTTATTTAGTCATGCTCCGAAGCACTGTCCCAGCAGCACAAGATGGCAACAACGAACGAAATGACACCAATGATCTCCAAAACCACTCTCTCCCCTCTAACGCATGAGCGGTCACCCAACACTTCAGTCCTGACGTCTGAGCATACTGCATCTTAACTGGGCCATAACCCACGCACAGCAATGCAAAGTTAACACAAGTGTACAAGTTATCATAAGAGTACCTAAGTTCAGTACAGTACTGTGCCTTCCACCCTTCCTCTGTGTAGTCCTTTATCAACGACTACAATATCTTGTTAACCCATTAAGACCTGGAGTGACGTTTAGGTCCGATTTTGCGATTAATGAAATGCGCTGTGATTCTGTAGACGTGGGGGAAATGAAGTGCACGTTGGTGTCGGCTTTTTTTTTTGAAATTTTTTCCAGAAAACCCTCAGGTTTTAAGAGGTTGTGTAGAATAATTGCTTAGGTTTTAATAGGCGTTTTTAGCAGGCATTTTAGGTCTGAATGGGTTAATAGTAAATCATCGAAGCTGTTAAATATTTTTGGCTATGTGCTTTTTGAAAAACATGAGCGCGCATGCTTACGTGTGTATAAGGACAAGCCGTGGACATAAATAGAATGGTGCGCAGTTCCCTCACCCCTGGGACACAAGCACAGCCCCACAGCCGCACTGGTGCAGGCAACACTGCACAGGGCAGGTCACACTGGGGACTGAATATGTTCAACATCATCAAAATCAACAACAAACACAACAATGAAGGGCGATAACAATATTTTCTGGAGTCGCACACTCCCAACAAAGGAGATTCTGAAATGACAGCGAGAGAGAGGCTCATCTTGAAATGAGAGGCTCCTTTTACTGAGCACATATCCATGGAAACTAAAGTTACACCTTTAGTTGCAAACTCAGTTTGGTTAACGCCGCTTTCTGTCTTTCTGCACTGTTTAGACTAAAACTCATATCCCTCTTATGAGCACACGACCCCGCGGGTCATTCTCGCCCTGCTCATAATTCAGTGGGTCATTCTCACTCTAGTGATGCACAGTCCAGTTCAGAGGGTTATTCTCTTGTCTGTGATACAAGGTTCCAGTTGAGCAGGACAGCTTCACTTCAGTGAGAGGACATCACAGACCAGCAGGTCATTCTCACGTCAGTGCCATACAGTTCATCTGGTCATTCTCCCCTCACCTGCGATTGATACTTTAACACAAAATGTCCAATCGCCGACAAGTCCTGGGCCATGTTGCTAGTCTATAAAAAGATCAAGTAAGTAGCATTGTGTGTAGGAGGCAGTGGAAGCCTGGTCACAGTTGCTTTAATGGTACAGAGTTTGGTATGGGTGGTGGGGCCTGCAGTCTCCCTCCTAGCCTCCGGGTGGCAGTGCTGTGCAGGACCAGGCCCAAGGCAGAGCCATGTGGAGCCGTGTCGGCCATTTTGGCTCAATGTTCTTAGCTCTTGGTCTTGTTTGTGCATGAGCTGTGTCCCGGAAACAGTGGACTCCCTGTAGGAGCAGGGTCGCCGTTTTCCCCCGTGGGGCTAAATCTGGACAGCAGTGCCAAGCTGTGGTGTTAGACCCTGAGCGTGTGTGTGTCTGTATGTGTTTGTGCGTGTGTGTATGTGTGTGTGTGTGTTTATGTGTGCATGTGTATGCATGGTGAAATGGATGTATCCATGTTTGAATGTGATATTTCACTTTGTGTGACAATATATTCTTTGGCTTTGTGAGTTAATGTGGTGTATGTGTGTGTGTGTGTGTGTGTGTGAGTGTGTGTCTGTGTGTGTGTGTGAGTGTGTGTCTGTGTGTGTCTGTGTGAGTATGTGTGTGAGTGTGTGTATGTGTGTGTGTGTGTGTGTGTGTGTGGTTCAGTGTGTATGTGTGTGTGTATCTCAGTGTGTGTGTGTGTGTGTGTGTTCTGTGTGTGTGTGTGTGTGTGGTTCAGTGTGTATGTGTGGCTCAGTGTGTATCTCAGTGTGTGTGTGTATAAGTGTGTGTGTCTCAGTGTGTATCTCAGTGTGTATAAGTGTGTGTGTGTATCAGTGTGTATAAGTGTGTGTATCTCAGTGTGTGTATCTCAGTGTGTATCTCAGTGTGTGTATCTCAGTGTGTGGTCTCAGTGTGTATCTGTGTATGTGTGTGTATCAGTGTGTGTATCTCAGTGTGTATGTGTGGGTGTATCAGTGTGTGTATCTCAGTGTGTGGCTCAGTGTATTCAGTGTGTATCTCAGTGTGTATCTGTGTGTCTCAGTGTGTCTCAGTGTGTATCTCAGTGTGTCTCAGTGTGTCTCAGTGTGTATCTCAGTGTGTATCTCAGTGTGTGTCAGTGTGTTCAGTGTGTGTCTCAGTGTGTATCTCAGTGTGTGTGTATCTCAGTGTGTATCTCAGTGTGTGTCTGTCTCAGTGTGTGGTTCAGTGTGTGTCTCAGGCCCAGTGCACTCCCCCTCCCCCGGCGTCGTGTCTCTTGGGCTCCAGGATGGACACGCTGTGCAGCTGCTCGTTGATCTCCTTCAGCCGTGTGTATCTCCAGTGAACGCCACCAGTGTGTTCAGTGTGTATCTCAGTGTCCACCACCTCCAGCATCTCCTGCAGCACCTGGTCCTCTTCCGCCCTCTGCTGGGGGCTCTCAGGATCTGCACGCTGTGCAGCTGCTCGTTGATCTCCTTCAGCACACACACACACAGGAACACACCAGAGAGTTACACACAGAGTCCACCACCTCAGCATCTCCTGCAGCACACACACACACTCTTCTCACACACACACAGAGTTACACATACACACTCACTCACACTCACACACACACACACACACACACACACACACACACACACACACACACACACACACACACACACACACACACACACACACACACACACACACACACACACACACACACACACACACACACACACACACACACACACGTACCGTTCAGCTCCATGAGTCTGCGCAGCTCCATCTCCAGCATGCTCTGCTTATCCTCCAGCTCCAGCTGCCGAGACCTGCCGACCAGAGTCACCACAGCACAGAGTCACCACAGCACAGTCACCACAGCACACAGTCACCACAGACCAGAGACACCACAGCACAGAGTCACCACAGCACAGAGTCACCACAGAACAGAGTCACCACAGCACAGAGTCACCACAGCACAGAGTCAGAGCACAGAGTCACAGCACAGAGTCACCACAGCACACAGTCACCACAGCACAGAGTCAGAGCACAGAGTCACAGCACAGAGTCACCACAGCACACAGTCACCACAGCACAGAGTCACCACAGTACAGGGTCACCACAGCACAGAGTCACCAGCGGAATGTGTGTGTGGGGGGGGGGGCACAGAGGGGTGATTGGGGTGTAGGGGAAAGGGGGACCAGTGAGGGACACTCACGCCACCATGAGATCCGACTCCTCCGAGACCAGAGCGTTCTTCCGGTGTACCAGCTGGATCCACTGATCAATCATCTCCCCAGAGCCGCCCGACCCTGGGAGAGAGAGGAGAGAGGTTATCACTGATTTACCATCGCCCCAGAGAGAGATTATCACTGATCTACCATCGCCCCAGAGAGAGGAGAGAGATTATCACTGATCTACCATCGCCCCAGAGGAGAGAGATTATCACTGATTTACCATCGCCCCAGAGAGAGATTATCACTGATCGATCATATCCACAGAGAGAGGAGACAGATTATCACTGATCTATGATCTCACAGAGAGAGGAAAGAGGTTATCACTGATCTACCATCGCCCCAGAGGAGAGAGATTATCACTGATCTACCATCGCCCCAGAGAGAGGAGAGAGATTATCACTGATCTATGATCTCACAGAGAGAGGAGAGAGATTATCACTGATCTATGATCTCACAGAGAGAGAGATTATCACTGATCTACCATCGCCCCAGAGAGAGGAGAGAGATTATCACTGATCTACCATCGCCCCAGAGGAGAGAGATTATCACTGATTTACCATCGCCCCAGAGAGAGATTATCACTGAGATCATATCCACAGAGAGAGGAGACAGATTATCACTGATCTATGATCTCACAGAGAGAGGAAAGAGGTTATCACTGATCTACCATTGCCCCAGAGGAGAGAGATTATCACTGATCGATCATATCCACAGAGAGAGATTATCACTGATCTATGATCTCACAGAGAGAGGAGAGAGGTTATCACTGATCTATCTCTTGGGAGCTACCCGAGAATGCAAGAGAGAGGAGAGAGATTACACCTGGATCCACAGGTGAGGCATGCTCAGAATGGAGGGGTTCACCTGGGCGGTCTTACCTGCCTCTCCCCTCAGGGCTCTCTCGAGGACCACGCCCTTCTCCTCCAGATCTTTGAAGGTGACCTCAATCTCCTCCAGGCGGCGCTGGATCGACTGGGGCCCAAAACACAAAACATCCCATAAATCATGGTTCTGTATGTCTCAGTAGGTAGAGCGTGGTTCTGTGTGGCTCAGTAGGTAGAGCGTGGTTCTGTGTGGCTCAGTAGGTAGAGCGTGGTTCTGTGTGTCTCAGTAGGTAGAGCATGGTTCTGTATGTCTCAGTAAATAAGTCCTGTGTGTCTCAGTAAGAGCATGGTTCTGTATGTCTCAGTAGGTAGAGCGTGGTTCTGTGTGTCTCAGTAGGTAGAGCGTGGTTCTGTGTGGCTCAGTAGGTAGAGCGTGGTTCTGTGTCTCTCAGTAGGTAGAGCGTGGTTCTGTGTGTCTCAGTAGGTAGAGCGTGGTTCTGTGTGGCTCAGTAGGTAGAGCGTGGTTCTGTGTGGCTCAGTAGGTAGAGCGTGGTTCTGTGTGGCTCAGTAGGTAGAGCGTGGTTCTGTGTCTCTCAGTAGGTAGAGCGTGGTTCTGTGTGGCTCAGTAGGTAGAGCGTGGTTCTGTGTGGCTCAGTAGGTACAGCGTGCCGTTGGCAACGCTTAGGTTGTGGGTTTGATTCCCACTGGGACCACATACAGTGAAAAATATATGCATTCACTACTGTAAGTCACTTTGGATAAAAGCATCTGCTAAATGGCCTATGTAATTATGTAATAAGTCAACAAACTGACAGACTATTGCTCGATGACAGAGCTGTGTGTGGAAGGCGTGGGTCTAGGCAGGGGAATCAGGGGTGATTAATGGGCATGCCTACTGGCAGGGCAACTAGGGCAGCATCATCTAAACACGCCCGTGTGGTTAAAGCCGGTGTCTGGGACACGGGAGCAAAAAGCATGACGGAGCGAAACTTCATTCATTATCTAACCCGCTTATTCCTGGTCAGGGTCGTGGGGGGGCTGGAGCCTATCCCAGCATGCATTGGGGCAAGAGGCAGGAATACATCCTGGACAGGTTGCCAATCCATCGCAGGACACTACATACACCATTCACTCACACACTCATACCTACGGGCAATTTAGACTCTCCGATTAGTCTAACGTGCATGTCTTTGGACTGTGGGAGGAAACCGGAGTACCCGGAGGAAACCCACGCGGACACGGGAGAACATGCAAACTCCACACAGAAAGGCCCCCGGCCTGGATTCGAACCCGAGACCTTCTTGCTGTGAGGCGACAGTGCTATCCACTGCACCACCGTGCTGCCAGAGCGAAACTTTGTCAGCGAAAAAGCAACGACTGAAAAGAGGGAAGCTAGAAATGACCTGTGAATCAGAGCCCATGTGCATCTGCCAAAGTACTATTCTGACACTCCAAACATCGTACAACACCACAGCATGCATGTCTCAATGTACAGCTCAGCATTCTATCCAAAATGCGACGTTTTGAAGGGTCAGTGGCACACAGAAAATCTTGTATGTCCAGTTTTGGTCATATTGTTTTTTATTGTTGTTTTCTGAACATATTCAAAGTTCTCGTTCAGCTGTCTGTACTGTAAATGTATCATAACTCAACAACTAATAAAGCTGGTTCAAAACCATGTTGTGTTGGTAAATATAAAAAGGAAAAGGCATGTGAGTCAGAATGTCCACTAGAGGCAGCGTTGAGAGGCTGGTTCTCACAGAATGTCCACTAGGGGCAGTGTTGAGAGGCTGGTTCTCACAGAATGTCCACTAGGGGCAGTGTTGAGAGGCTGGTTCTCACAGAATGTCACTAGGGGCAGCGTTGAGAGGCTGGTTCTCACAGAATGTCCACTAGGGGCAGCGTTGAGAGGCTGGTTCTCACAGAATGTCCACTAGGGGCAGCGTTGAGAGGCTGGTTCTCACAGAATGTCACTAGGGGCAGCGTTGAGGACTGACCTGGGCTTTGTGTTCTCAAAATGTCACTGCATCTTGAGGACTGACCTGGGCTTTGTGGCCCGCCTCTCCAGAGTTCGCATCTTCATCAACTCCAACTTCTGGGCTTCGACTGGGTCTGCAGGCACCCTCTGGAACTGGGGAGGGCCGCGCAGAGGGAACGTCTTACCATTATTACACCGGTGCTAACCGTTACCTGGCTCAAACAATTTTGTTTGGTTAAAACAAATCCAAGATTTTAAAATGTTTTCCACAACAATCAAGTCCTGGCTAAAACTTGGCCAAAGTTATAATCATGACACCAACTAATCATTACTCTATTTGAGCTCATGTTCTTTTTTTTGTTGTCGTCATGTGTGGTTGTTGTTGGTGATGTTGTTTTTGGTCATTATATGCACTGATTTTAAACTGTAACAATGTAATTTTATTATTTTATTGATTGATTGGACTATCAACGCTCATCAAGGGACTGGTGTTGGACTTTGGCTATGTACACATGTACAGTGCATCAGGCACTGCTTCTGCGGCTGTCAATGTTCTCTGTGCTTGTCCCTTACAAATAAATGAATAAATGAATAAATAATGCTGTACTGGTGCTAACCGTTAGCTGGCTAACGCTACACACTCTGTACGGGACTGTATTTATGTTCCCAGGGTTCTATGTTCCCAAGGCCCTGTTCCCAGGGTCCTATGTTCCCAGGGTCCTATGTTCCCCAGTTCAATATTATGTTAATAGGTCTTGTGCAGTGACGTGATTCAGAAGAAATCGTCTCATCAGCCGTCGTCTCGTTGCGCCTGGCTAGCCTACAGTCTATCCCTCAATGCTGATGAAGATGTGACAGTTTTAGAGATTATGCTGACTTAAATCCCGGCTGTTTGAAAAAAGCAAATATTTTCAAGGTTTGACAAAAAAATGCATAAACTTATTTGTTTCTATGACAATCAAAATCATAAATGTATGAATGATTGTTTCATATTTCGTACATACACTGTATTCAATACAAAGCTGGGGAACATCTTTTGCAGGTTCCCATTATGTGCTATAACTGGAGAACATAGGACCCTGGCAGGGCTGGACTGGGACAAAAAATAGGCCCTGCCATTTGGCTCAGACCGGCCCATCACTAATGAACCAATGGGCCGCTGTCCATTTTGGGGGCGGCCGTTCGATGGCAAAAAAAAGCATGTGATTGGGCCGGCCCAGTGTCAGTATAGAAAATGAACCAATGGGCCGCTGTCCATTTTTTTGTTGGCCGTTAGATGACAAAAAAATATATATATATTTTTTAATTAAAAATAATTATTATACCGGCCCTACCGGCCCTACCGGCCCAAAACTAGACCGGCCCACCGGGAATCGGCCCGGTAGACTATATAGCCAGTCCAGCCCTGGACCCTGGGAACATAGGACCCTGGGAATGTGCTATATAGAGCTGGGGAACATAGGACCCTGGGAACATAGGACCATGCTAACCATCATCTGGCTCATGCTACACAAAATGTACTGGTGCTAACTGTTACCTGGCTAATGCTACACACTCTGTACTGGTGCTAACTGTTACCTGGCTAATGCTACACACACTGTACTGGTGCTAACTGTTACCTGGCTAATGTTACACACTCTGTAATGTTGCTAACTGTTACCTGGCTAATACTACACACTCTGTACTGGTGCTAACTGTTACCTGGCTAATGCTACACACTCTTTACTGCTGCTAACCATTACCTGGCTAATGCTACACACTCTTTACTGCTGCTAACCATTACCTGGCTAATGTTACACACTCTGTACTGGTGATAATCGTTACCTGGCTAACGCTACACAATGTACTGGTGCTAATGTTTTAATGTATTGTATTGCTCAGCTTTCGCCAGATCCATCAAACAATTGCATTTCTCACCTTCTCATCAAACAGATCCATGATATCATTGCCACTAAATACACCTTCTTCTTCTTCGTCATCATCATCATCATCATCATCATCCAATAAGCCTTCAAGCTGTGCTGTCGCTCCTGACAACAGAGAAATGGATAAGTATACAGTCAACACGTTCATGTCTCAAATATGAGGAACACAGACACAGTGTCAGTGGCATTAAAATAACAGTCACGGATAGCGTAGCGGTCTAACGCACTGTATGTTGGCTGGTCCAATACGGTGTGCGCTGCCTGTCAGGGACGCGGTTCAAAACCCGTCTCTACCAGACAGGCCCTGGCCGTCAGCCCCGATCAGGGGCAGCGCTTGGCTGTCCGCCCCCGTGGGGAGGGGGAGCTGGCTCGGGTCCGCCGTGAAGCACATAAGGGTGTCTCCAGAACGTGGGTGGGCGAATTCCGTTTCGAAGGAAGCAGAGTTCGCTGCCCTCGGAGAATCAGCTTGGAAATCGAAATAATTGGTATAATAATATATATATATATATATATATATATATATATATATATAATAATGGTATAATTGGCGACTAACTTGGGGAAAAATCTTAAACAAATTTATATTAATTTTAAAAAAATACTTAAGTAATTTCAGTTATGCTGGAAAAGTTTTCTAAAGGGCTGAAACTGGACCTCAGCTAAACGGCAGAGTGGCGGGTTCAATGACACAAACAATGCGACAGATTAATTTTGGATTAGCATCCAATCATTTTCTTCCACTGCAGAAGGGGGTGTGGCTCAGCTCGTCCGGCCCGTCACCTGATAGGTGGACAGGCAGGGGGGGGGGAGCTTACCTGCCCTTTCCGGGTGTCCGCCGTTGCCCCCAAGCCGGTGTTCCCTGCCCAGCCCGGGGGAAGAGAGGTTCCAGGGGGAGAACCTGGATCGGGGTTTGAGCGGGAAGGGTGCATTCTGGGACACCGGGTCCTCCCGCCTCCTGAAGGACCGGCGGTTTGTCTGTTCGCGCACGCTTCCGGAAGGGCTCCCTCCCCGGGGCTCCGCCCCCTCGGCCGCCAGCAGGGCGCGCGCGGGTTTGGGGGGCCCAGCGGAGGACGAGGAGGGGGAGGAGGAAGAGGAAGAGGAGGCGATGATGGGAGGGGCGGTCTCAGGGTCGGAGTCGTTGCCGAAGTGGAGGCTGACCAGCTGGTTCTTCTCCGCCTCGGACAGCTGCAGCTTGCGCAGGGACTGCTTGGGTCGGGAGCTCTGGGGCTGCTCTTCCTCCCCCTCCTCCTCCTCCTCCTCCCCTCCCAGAGGAGGGACCAGCTCTGGGACGGCCGGAGCCTTCGGGAGGATGGTGCGGGGTTTGGGCACGGGCGGCGGCGGATCGTCGAGGGCGTCGTCAAGGGAGTCCACCCGAACTCTGACGGCTAAGTGCGCCATTCGGACGGCCGGGACGGGGCGCGCGGGCTCCCCCTGCTGGCCGGCGGGGGCGGCGCAGGGGTCTGTATCGGCGACGCTCTCCAGAACTGTCCGGAACTGGGCGGGCGCCAGGCTGCTGGGAGGGCGGGGCTGTGCTGGGACGGGCGTCCGAGCCGGGGATTTGTCCCGACGTCCCACTGGAGACGCCGTCCTGTGGGGGTCGGAGCCCGGGGGCCTGGGGGCTCCTGGAGAGCCAAGTATCAGGTCCTTGTTTGGGGACTCTGAGGGGGCATGGCCTGGCTTGTGCTTCTGGTCCTCTTCTGCAAACTGTGGGACCACAGCATTGGACGAAAAAAGCAAAATGAATAGTGTAGAATAGAACAGAACAGATTCACTTTACCGTCTACAAAGTAGAACATTTTTCTTCGGTTTTCTGCCGGTGTGGGTGCAGGCTTTTGATCTAGCCCAGCACTAAACAACTGATTAAACTAATCAAGGTCTTGATTGTAGACCATGATTGGTGAATTAGTTGAATCAGGTGTTTCAACAAAAGCTAGAACAAAAGCCTGCACCCACACCGGCCCTTCTCGGATAAGATTGGACACCCCTGGTATACACAGACAGTGCAGTGGTCCATCTAATGCCGTAATATCTGAAAATTCTTTCAGCATAATTCAGAAGGGTGCATTACACTTGGGTTATAAATTATAGTGTGAGGAGGAGCACAGTTGTGAGAAGAGAGTTCTTCAGGAGTGAAAGAGCTGAGCACTGTTCAGAGCCACAGGGCCTGAAGGCGTTTGATACACCACTACGCCCATATCCAGATCACATGACATGAGATCTTTCTGGCGATGACTCATATTCACAAATCAGACTGACAACCCCCCTCCTCCCTTTCCCCCTGTGGCTGTGACCATTCCTAGGGGACTGCCTCGAATTCTGGAGCCCTATTTAAACAGCAGAAATGCCCGGAATACTTTCCGGAATGCTGTCACTTCCAGCAGTGCTATCAGACACCGCTACAGACACACGCTGTTTGGGGGAGGGGGTGATGTACCTGCGTGCTGTTGGGGGGTGTCTCTCGTTCCCAGTCCTGAGAGTGCTGCGCACAGAAGAACCTTCCTGATTGGACAAGGGGGAGAGGTCAGAGGTCAGAGTGCTAACTCCCATGGTGCACCTCTCAATCAATCATTCAATCAAATTTTAATTGTATAGCACAAGTGCAACAAGTGCTTTACGCAAAACTGTTTTAAAAAGGGAGAGAAGAGAAAATATAGAAAATTATTAAAAAGGGAAAAAGGATTCTTATAAAAGCAATAAAAAAAGTTTAGAATAAATTAAAATACATGAACAAATGAATTAAAAACAGTGTTAAAAAATGAAGCAAAAGCAATGCTAATGTGGTGTGTTTTAAGTTTCCTTTTAAAACTGTCGACAGTTTCAGCTTCTCTAAGATCCTGAGGGAGGTTGTTAAAGAACTTTGGGGCCCATAGTGGCAAAATTATGCTTCTCCAAATGTTTTACTTCTAATTTTAGGAATCTGCAGAATCTTGCTGTTGGAGGATCTGAGGGCTCTGCCAGGTGTGTGGCTAAGAAGCAGATCTTTCAGATATTCCAGAGCAACACCATGAAGAGACTTGAGTAAATGAGTAAATGAGCGCTGACCGCACACGCACGCTCATGTAGCGGGTGAGCTCTGGTATGTGACCGTCTGCTGCAGAAAGTGACGTGGATGAGAGTGCGATTAGTTCCCGGAGTTAAGGGCTTGAGTCTTTACCCGGCGGGCTAAATTGCTCTCTTGTCACGTCGAAGATCCTCGGTTCAAAACTCGCTGCGGGCAGAAGCGACTCTGTCACGGTCACACGTGATCAACACGCCCCACGGAGCCTTAAAATGGAGTCTGCATGCATATTTCATCCCTCGGATGAATAAGTAAAGCAGTGTCTACGTCTGTGAGACGCCGGAGGCTGCATGTTGTCAGTGCGTGCCGTTGGGAGAAGCACTGTTTATGGCAGAAACACTCCATTTGCTGAAGGGTTTTCGTAGAGCATGCAGTACTGAGTGGTTTGTTTTTGGCTGGCAGTTGCTTTGGATAAAAACGTCTGCTAAATAGCCTATATTATTATTATATTATATATTATGTCTACTGTTGATCGCTGCTAGGTTGTTTTAGTTATTTTTAAATTTTTAAATTCTTGTATTTTAGCATCTGGTATTTCAATATACTATGATGTTCTGTATGTCTGTATAGCTGCTAGGTTTTTACTCTGGTTTCTAAATATATTTATCTTGTATTTATTATTCAGTATACTGTGATGTCCTGTATGTCTTGTGTGTTCTTTCACTGCCTCCTGTACCATTGCTGCTGTGACAAACCAAATTCCCCCGGGATTAATAAAGGCTATCTTAATCTTAATCTTAATCTTAATCTGTTCAAAACTCTGTCCCAAACAAACACTCTCTACCTGGTTACATCAAAGTAAGAAATAATCCTGATTCACGAGTGTAATGTCTGGATGGATTCTGATATGAGTGTAATGTCTGGATGGCTCCAGCAGGGGGCAGTGCTCACCGGTAGACTGGCTGTAGCTGTAGCTGCCCAGCCGGAGGGTGGAGCCACACTGATGGCAGGTGAAGCAGCCGCGGTGGAAGAACTTGCCCTCGGTGCCGACCCTCTCCAGTACGTACACGCGCTTCCTGCAGAAATAACACACCTCACTGCTGCCCGGACTCAACGGAGGAGAGAGGGAGGGAGAGACGGGCTGGAGGAGAGAGAGAGAGAGAGAGAGAGAGGGAGAGAGGATCACTGTTAACATCACAAAGTGAGAGAGAGAGAGGTAGGCCTTTGTAGCATAATTCCCATTAGCATCATCATCATCGCCATCATCACTAACATTTTAGTCTTCTATTATATTACTTGTCTCCACTGCCTACCTAGATACTTTGATGCAATTTTATTCTTGATTTTATTTCTGGCAGTTTGACAGTTGGTTGCTTATTAACGTTAGTAAGCTGCGATGCAATTGGGAGTGTATACAGGTTACTAGACAATTTACACGGCTCTTTAGCTGCATACAATCAAATTAATATAGCGTCAGTATTGCCGTTAATCCTTTAGACACTATGTTGTCTACAGTGTATGTATTACAGACAACAGAGGTAAGGGACTAACATTACAGTTTGAGTGACTGTTGTGGAAAGATAGCTAGCATTAGCTAAAACATATTGATCATTGAATGGTCAGTGTGGTATAATGGTTAGGGAACTGGGTTAGTTAAGGTTGCAGGTTCAATCCCCAGGTGGGACACTGCCGTTGTACCCTTTAGCAAGGTACTTAACCTGAATTGCTTCAGTTAATATTCAGCTGTATAAATGGATTGTAAAGAAATGTAAACTGTAAGTCGCTCTGGATAAGAGCGTCTGCTAAATGCCTGTAATGTAATGTAATGGCTTGATACCAACTCAGCTAGCTCATTATCAAAGGCATTAAGTTGTGTTATGAAGCATCGCACGGTGAAGGTAGCTAAGCTGGGTGCAGTGGATGAAACAGTGGCTGCTGCTTGCTAAAATCAGCCACTCCCATGTAGCATGTCACCTTCTATGGGGGCGGCAGTGGCTCAGTGGTTAGCGACACGGGCTGGCAAGCGGAGGGTTGCTGGTTCGAATCCCAGGAAGGCCAAATGAAAAAAAAACAATGAACTGGAAACCGGAGGGATGCTAGTTCACCTCCTGGGGCACTGCTGAAGTGCCCTTGAGCAAGCAAACCCCTAAACTGCTCCAGGGGCGCCGTACTATGGCTGACCCTGCGCTCGGACCTCTCTTAGGAGAGATATGCGAAAAGACACATTCCAATTACTTTGTGTAACATGGCAATAAAGAATATTCCATCCTATTCCATGTTAACCTCCGTGCTTGAGGAAGTGAAAACTGTCCAACGTTGGCGATGTTAAAGACAAGTTTGAAGGACGACGCTCACAATCTGTCAGCTAGTGTCCAATCAGTCTTTAGCAATGCTCATCATCACAACCAACATTATTGTCCTTTTTATTCTTCATTCACAGCGCTCAATTCATCAACTTCTCTGTGCCATTGCAATCTCTCTTAATAATAATAATAATAATAATATATTTATGTATACAGCACTTTTCATAGTGTGCTCAATTGACCTTTATACCAAAAGGACAATGGTATAAAGGTCAACGTGAGAGTAAAACATAGTGTTTAAAAGAGACCGCATCAAATAAAACAGAAATAAAACATCTTTAAAAGCAAAGTCTGAAACAATGTGCCAATAAGAGATTAAATACTTGTGTGTGTTTGGGCACGAATGGCTTTAGGCAATGCATTCTATCATTTAAGCGCCCGTACAGTGTACAGTAACACAGCCACTGCAAGCAGCACTTTCCATTTTACAACACATCACAAAAGCAGCTGACCGATTTTCTCCTTTCCTCTGGATTAGTTTCAACCCTGACAGCCTGCCGACAATACTCTCTCTCTCTCTCTCCTGTACCACGCTCCCTCTCTCTCTCTCTCTCCTGTACCCAGCACTCTGAAACAGCCTCGCACGCTCTCTCTCTCTCTCTCTCTCCTGTACCTGAAACAGCCTGTCTCTCTCTCTCTCTCTCTCTCTCTCTCTGTACCCAGCACTCTGAAACAGCCTCGCACGCTCCCTCTCTCTCTCTCTCTCTCTCTCCTGTACCCAGCACTCTGAAACAGCCTCACACGCTCACATCTCTCACACACAAAACCCAAAACCAAAATGTCAACCCTCACCTCGTCCTCCGTCTCTACCTTTATCTCCCTCTCTTCGTCGTCTTGTTCGTCCGCCAGCGTCTGCTGTGAGGACAACAAAGTCGGTGGAAACAAAAGTCATGTGCCTGTGTGTGTGTGTGTGTGTGTGTGTGTGTGAGTGTGTGTGTGTGTGTGTGTGTGTGTCTCGTCCCACAGACGTTGCATAACCGAGTGAATGATTCTCCAGCAAAGGAGATCGACGAAAAGCTCAGGTGTTCAAAAGTTCAGCTAGATTTTCCCGACGCCGTGACGATAAGGTTCGGGAAATGCCTCGGAGGGGCATCGGGTGACAGAACACAACGCCGAATTCATATTTATTTATTGATGAACAGCGTTATTCATAGAGGCGGTTCGAGGTCAGCCACGCGAGACACAACTGTAATGCACAGTCATGCTGTGTGCAAGGCTCACAAGAAGTAATAACACTAATACCGACACTGCTACTAATAACAATATTGTAGCGATCCAGCATATATGCACATTTGTGTGCAGGGCATTGTGGGGGAACATTGCTGTTGTGTGTTTGTTCCTTCCCCCCAGCGCTAGTTAGATTCATGTTCACTAAACCATGATGCGTGTGATATTGTTCAGCCTGTGTGTGTGTGTCAGATTGATGAAGTGTTAGAGCCACTGCGACCGGTGTGTGTGTGTGTACCGTTCAGCGTAGTTGCCTGAAATCTCATTGTAAAAGTGTTCATCATTGAACGGTATCTGGGGTCATGCGGTGTATGGGGCACAGACACCGGCGTCGCCTTTTATTAAAGTGGCTATTCACGTAGCCACATTTAAACTGCTGCGGACTCCGATTGCCTTCTTGCCGCACCCCACCGCGCATGCCCGCTACAATATACACGCCATTTAGCAGACGCTTTTATCCAAAGCGACTTACAGTAATGAATGCGTACATTTTTCAGTACATGTCAGATGTCCCTTGGTTAGGGGTCCAGGAATACTGAGGCATGAGTGTGCCGGAAGAGAGCAGGGGAGTGGCTGTTTCGGGCGCCCTGGGAGGCGGCAGGAGTGTCTGCCAGGACTGGGACCCCCAGATGGTGACCAACACTACATTTAAAACGGTCTCAAATCAGCTGTTAGCCAGCGCTAAGAGGCCATGGCCGGTTTAATACGCACCCTGACACACTGCACAGTGTAAATAACACGCTGGTGAGTGTGTGATGAACCCACTGCTTTGTGTACAGGAAGTAAACTGGTGAAATGGCTGCGTTTATAAACTACTGCTGTCAGGGAGTGTTTGTAAACAGAGTGACGCGCTCCACGATTCCCCCTAATTCTCTGGTTGACCGACAGCTCTGGGAAGCGCTGTTCCTACGGCGACGCCCCCCCCCCGTGACCTGTCGTCGGGGGTTACCTTGCGCCTCTGCAGGGAGTTGAGTTTCAGCTTGCTGAGGAAGAAGACGATGGAGCGGGTGCTGGAGAGAGAGACGGGCTGGGAGGGGGCGAGAAGGGGTATGGCTGGCTCTGCAGGGGGGGGGAGACACGGGTCACCAGCACATCCCTCAACACTTTCCAAACCATTAAACGCCCTGTCACAAACATTGATTTATTCATCAACTATCACATTTTTTTATGAATTATGATTGTACCTCACCCCACCCCCAGCGCTGCAGTGTCCTCTGTCAGTCTGGGAGAGCACAAAGTCTTAGCATGCACATTTCCTCACTGAACACTTCCCTTACTCAACACAGCAGTTATTAAACCCCAGCAGAACCTTGCCCAAGGGTACAATGGCAGTGCCTCACCTGGGAACTGAACCTTCTGAGTTACAAGCCCAGTTCCCCTAACCATTACACTACACTGCTGCCCCACTGCTGTGTGTGTGTGTGTGTGTGTGTGTGTGTGTGTGTCTGTGTGTGTGTGTGTGTTAGTCTGTGTGTGTGTGTGTGTGTGTGTAGTATATCGGTTAGTGCAGAGTGTGTGTGTGTGTGTGTGTGTAGTATACCTGGCCGTGCAGAGTGTGTGTGTAGTAGTATATTGGATAGTGCAGTGTGTGTGTGTGTGTGTGTAGTATACCTGATCGTGCATTGTGTGTGTGTGTAGTATATTGGATAGTGCAGTGTGTGTGTGTGTGTGTGTGTGTGTGTGTGTGTGTAGTATATTGGATAGTGCAGTGTGTGTGTGTGTGTGTGTGTGTGTAGTATATTGGATAGTGCAGAGTGTGTGTGTGTGTGTGTGTGTGTGTGTGTGTGTGTGTGTGTGTGTGTGTGTGTGTGTGAGTGTGTAGTATACCTGATCGTGCAGTGTGTGTGTGTGTGTGTGTGTGTGTGTGTGTGTAGTATATTGGATCGTGCAGTGTGTGTGTGTGTGTGAGTGTGTGTGTGTGTGTGTGTGTGTGTGTGTGTGTGTGTGTGTGTGTAGTATATTGGATAGTGCAGAGTGTGTGTGTGTGTGAGTGTGTGTGTGTGTGCAGCATACCTACAGTCTCCTCAGAGCGCGGCTGGTCTGGTGAGTCCCTCCCTGCGTTAATAAGCCGTTTCCTGCCGAAGCTGTCAGCCTGCTCCTGCTCACAGCCAGACTACACTCACACCAGAGGCATTCTGGGTAGGATCCTTAAAGGGACACCGACCCACAAACTGCGTGTCCCAACAAGCCCACAGTAATGTCCGCTGAGATAGCGTGGAGGCTCCCCTGGTGCTGCTGTCCGCAGGCTGGACAGGGGCTAACGATGCGCGCGCTCGCGAGCTCGCACTAGCACAGCGGACATACGATTACCCAGCATGCCGTGGGTGAAATTCACCACCGTCAGAGGAAACTGCAGAGAGGCCCGTTGACCACCCCACCTACTGTACGGCACATTCTCTCATGTACAGAAAAATAATCCCCCAAAAGCTTTGACATTTATTTTAGGATAACGGAAAGGCACGTCGAGGTAAATAAAACAATAAAAGTGTCTGTTTTTTCAGCAGAGCCTGCCTCTGCCACTCTGGTATTCAGGGGGAAATAAACACTGGTCAAAAAAATTTTTTCTTTTCTTGCATGGAAACTTTTTGGCTCAATTTGGTTCTGTGCTCATTTGCTTGGGCATCAAGTTTTTGTGCTATCTATGCTCCATATTCATGGATTTTTACAAAAGTTGACCATCCAGTCTGGCAATCTTGGTGGGGATAAAACAGCAAAAGCTTGATTATTCTCACCAAAACTACTTTTAGGGCCTTAAATAATTGTACAAATGTTTTAAGTCATAAAAACATGTTTTACATAAATTTATGTTTTTGTGATTTGCAGCTGTGAAGACTCTACCTAATCTGCTGTTAAGACTCTACCTAATCTAATTTTTACAATTAAATATTGTAATTGAAGTAGGTACCTTTCATTGTAAACATTTTTGCATCTATCGATCTTCTAATGCAACAGTGTTTTCAACTTCGAGTGTAAAATTGTTGTTTTTCTCAAAAATAATGATTTTCATAGTTCAAAAACCTGATGTGATAGGCAAAAACGAATGCCAGATTTAGATTCAGCACCCAAAAGTTAGCTCGAATCTGTTGAAAAACCCCATGCAAGAAAAATCGTGTTGACCAGTGACCGATCAACCGTAACTCGGACACACACACAGAGCTGCTTGCGCAGGGAAAACTCACACTGGTTTTCCTCCCCCCCATCTCCTTGGGGGAAACACAGCCAATCAAGACTCCTGGTCAGATCCCGGCTCGAACCCAGGCTGCAGTGGGCAACCTGCACTAAGAAACCCCCTCCATTTATGTCCGACGCTGCCCACTGCGACCGGGGTTCGATTCCAGTAGGTCGCGCCAGTTTGGCTCTGGCCGGGAGTGCCACTAGGGGGCGGCAATTGGCTGGCCGCCACAGAGAGGGGGGAGGGAAGCCGATATGAGCTCGCTGCGTAGAGGAGTGTGTTACAGTGATGGCTTGGCGGGTGCTGGCTTGGAGGAGACGGTGCAGCGCTCATTACTGGTCTCAGGACTACGGCAGCGACCCTACGAGGGTGGGGATAATTGACATGAAAAATAGGGTATAATTGGCTACTAAAATTGGGAGAAAAATGGGGAATAAAAATGAAAAAAAACGATTATGATTAGTTCTGAACAGGGCAGACCATCTCTGTGAGGAGGCACTCTGGGTAATGGTGTTCCGGAGGTTACCAGCAGGGGGAGTCCTCTGGGTGAAGGCGTTGTAGAACTGCGTGAGGTAGAGCACCATGGCCAGCTTGTCGGGCTGCCTCTGGGAGGCCATGTCACTGCCAGACATGATGGGGGAGATGCCCAGCTCCCTCTCCGCCACGTCAAACGCCAGCTGGTTATTGTGGGCGGAGTCCGCCTCATCGAGAGAGGAGAAGTCACTGCGCGAGAGAGAGAGAGAGAGAGAGAGAGAGAGAGAGAGAGAGAGAGAGAGAGAGAGAGAGAGAGAAGGGGAGAGAGAGACAGAAAGAGAGACAGTGAGTGACCAACCAATATTATATATATACTAAATAGAGATATAATAATTAATACATTGAAATTGTGATAACATAAAATCATAATTCTATCATCATTTGTACGTTCTTATGTTATGTAAAAAAATAAAATAAATAAAACGTTTTTAAAAACAAATGCGTGTTTTATTTGTATTTATATACATATATATAGTATATAGTATTCTGTATGTTTTTATGTGATGCTTTGGCAATATTTACTTGTTATTATTTAATTATTTATCCTCTGTACTGCATGTCTACTCCTGAAAGGGGCTTTATTCTGTGCAGAGATACTAAATGGTTCTAAACTCTTTTGCATCCTGCATATTGAAGGAGTGACACAGCTGACAGCACTTCCTGTGTGAAAGGGGCTCTATTTTGATCCCGAAGGGAAGTGATGCGTTCAGCACCTTACAGCGTGGAGAGACCATAGTGGCATGCGGTAGTTTTATTTGGGCAATGGCGCCCATCTTATTTTAAACGGTGCAACTTGGAGACTGCGGTGTGAAAAGAATCGGTGGCTGACATCACGTGTTTCGGACGAGAGCACGTGCTCGTCTACACTCTCCCTTATCGGCTTAGAATACAATTGAGCATTCCAAATTGGGAGGTAAAGGTGGGTAAAAAATGCATTAAACATATATATATATTTAAAATATTTAAATAATATACAGTATATATATTTTTTAAATAATTTGTTTATGATTTTCCCCCCGTTTTTCTCCCCAATTTGGAAGCCAATTATACCCTCTATTTATTTTGATGAACCCTCCGCCCCCACAAACTCGCCGCCCGTCTCTACGGGGGCAAGCTACTCTCTGAGGCCGGCGACGATCCGCCTCCTTTGAGACGGAACTCACCGCCCCCCCTTTCTGGACACACCCTTACGTGCTTCACAGAGAGTTCGTGCCGACCACCCTCCCCCCCTCCCTCAGGAGCGGACAGCCAAACGCCGCCCCGCATCGGGGCTGACAACCAGGGCCGGTCTGGTAGAGACGGGTTTCGAACCACGTCCCTGACAGGCAGCGCACACTCGTATCGGACCAGCCAAAATACGGTGCTTTAGACCGCTACGCTATCCGCCGCCCCGAACACATATATATATATTTGTTAAACGCATTGGAACGCTCATGTGAGCCGGGTGTGTTCCGGAGCGGGCCGGTCCCGTTGGGCGCTCACATCAGGGCGGGTCTGAAGCGGTGGATGAGGGCGCACAGCGCCAGGCCAGATCTCCAGGACTGGGTCAGGTCCCGCACCGCGACCCGCTCGTACCCCGCCGTGTTCCGCTGGCACCAGATCAGCAGGTCCTCGCAGCCGCCCACCGAGTCTGCAGAGAGACGCCCGCACACGCCCGCACGGTCACGACTGCCCATCACACTCACAACACGCCCGCACGGTCACCACTGCCCATCACACTCACACACACTCACAACACGCCCACACATCACACTCACAACACTGTGTGACTGACATCACTCGCGGTAATGAGACAAGAGGCCAGCAGAGGGCGCAGTTTGTGATGTCACAACATAATATAATATGCACAGGCACTTAGCAGACGCTTTTATCCCATCACACTCGACTTACAGTAATGAATGCATACATTTTTCAGTGCCCGTGGTCCCAGTGGGAATCACACTCACAACACACCCGCACGGTCACGACTGCACATCACACTCACAACACGCCCGTACGGTCACCACTGCCCATCACCTCACATCACACTCACAACACTGTGTGACTGACATCAGTCGCGGTAATGAGACAAGAGGCCAGCAGAGGGCGCAGTTTGTGATGTGTGAACAGAAAGGCCGTGGCCAGACAGCAGGGCTGTGGACTTGAGTGCGACTCCCGTCACAAAATTGACGGCTTCAGACTTGACTTGCAAAAAAATAAAATAAGTACTTGAGATTTCGACTTGCATGTCCGTGACTTGGTACTAGACTTGGACTTGAGCTGGATGACTCGAGAGAGAGATTCAACATTTGAATGAAACGTTTGACATTCAAAACAATTGAAAAAGAATGTCACTTGAGGACTTGACACCTGAAATTTGTGACCTGTGACTTGACTTCACCTGAACACGGTGACTTTACTTGAGACTTACCCTTCATGACTTGAGAATTACTTGAAACTTGAAGGTTAAGACTTGAGACTTACATATGACTTGCATAACAGTGACTTGGTCACAACTCTGCTAGATAGTAACCCTATTTTTCCCTATTTTGTCCAACTCCCACAAGGTTTGACTGAGTCCCCATAGCAACGACAGAAAGCGCCCAACCCTTGTTCCAGCTGTCTTACACTTAGGGTTAGAGTTAGAGTTACGGTTAGGGTTACCAGCTTGTCTTTGAAACTTACCACTTTAGTGGCAAATGCGCATGTACGGGATCTAGGAAAAAATAGGCTTACTATCTAGCCACGACCCAACAGAAGGGCCCTGCTGCATGGCAAGGTTGCATTCTGGGAAACGGAGTCCCGGGTGACCAGACCTTGACGCAGGTGTGGGACCCTGACTCTCGGCTTCTTGCTGCGTCTGCCTCCATCGGGATGGTCTTCAAAATCGTAGAGGTGCTGCACCTTAGAGAGACACACAGGAAAGAGCGTGCGTCAAACTCCATTAAAACAGCGCGCGTCAAGGGGCCTCCGATAGCGTAGCGGTCTAATGCACCCGTATTGGCTGGCCCTTTATGAGTGTGAGCTGCCTATCACGGTCGCGGTTCGAAACCCGACTGTACCAGACCAGCTCTGGTGGGGAGCCCCAATCGGGGGCGGCGTTTGGCTGTCTGCCCCTGGAGGAGGGGGAGGAAGAGCCGGCACGAGCTCGCTGAGAAGCGCGTAAGGGTGTCTCCAGAATGTAGGAGGGGGCGAATTCCGTCACCAGTGTGGAGTTCGTGCCCTCAGGGACTCCATTTGATGAGGGGAAATCAAATAAATAGCCCCTATACAGTATAGTATAACTGGACACTAAATTGTGGTCTCAAATAAATAACTAAAACCCAGTGCTGTTAGACTCCATTTGAAAGGGGATCACCCCAAGATGGGTCTGGAACCTACTCAGCAGGCAGGGAATACGGAGCTTTGGAAAATACAAAGATGGAGAATGATTTGCTAGCTTTAAAACGTGAATAGAGGCTACAGTAAATGGTTTTATTCGCTGTCCTGGTGCTGTGCTCACCTGGTTGGGTTTGATGGAGGTGAGGTTGACGTTGGGGTAGCGTGTGGCTGGGTCGATGCTGTACAGGCTGTGGTTCTTGCTGGTGTTCTCAGGAGTTGTCTGGGACAGCAGCTGGTAGATGCTCTCCCTGTCCACAGAGGGGATCAACCCCCAATCAAACCCCACATAACTAACCCCAGCTCTGAAAAGGTTCATGAATTGAGCCTTTATATTTACCTTCTCTACATCCACTCACAGAGAAAGTAAATATCCACTCATTAACTTAATTCATTAATTCTGTTTTCAGTAGTGCTCTGTATTCACAATAGTTCCATGCATCAGATAAACTGTGGCTCTATTTGAAGCAAACACAGCTGACCATACTGAATCACTCCTCCGAAGGTACTTCAGAATCAAACACAGGTAAAGTATTTGTTTGGATGGACAGTTATTAAACGGCTGTTACAGGAAGGAGTTATTTTCCTACAAAACGACACATTGAGCCCTTACTGAGAACACTCTGCGTGTGCAACTGCAGGGGCAGTTACTCTGAATCAGGGACAGTTAGCCTGACACAGGGGCAGTTACTCTGAATCAGGGGCAGTTAGCCTGACACAGGGGCAGTTAGCCTGACACAGGGGCAGTTACTCTGAATCAGGGGCAGTTAGCCTGACACAGGGGCAGTTACTCTGACACAGGGGTAGTTATGTTGGAGCAGGGGCAGTTACTCTGACACAGGGGTAGTTATGTTGGAGCAGGGGCAGTTACCGCTCAGCCATGACCTCCATGTGAGGGACTCCCAGCCCCCACTGCCTCACCATCCACGCAGCGTCCAAGGCGGCCAGGAACCCACGAGCGATGCCAGTACCCAGGGGCCAAAACGGCTGCGTATACACACACACAGAGATACTATATACTATATACACACACAGATACTAATATATATATATATATACACACATATACACACAC
>JAINUG010000385.1:0-7500 GCA_029706075.1 Aldrovandia affinis | reverse complement strand
TTTACAGCCTCTTATAAAGCTCTTAATTCAATGGGCCTGGAAAAAAGATGATGTCATCCCTGGTTCATCCTGAAAGGAAATCGATCCCGAGGGATTGCTGGAGCCCGCCACGCCCGTTTCTTATTTCCTGGTGTTGGGTCATCAGTGTAGTGTAATGGTTAGGGAGCTGGGCTTGCAACTCAGAGGTTGCAGGTTCAATTCCCAGGTGGGGCACTGCCGTTGTACCCTTGAGCTAAAGGTACTTAACCTGAATTGCTTCAGTAAAAATATCCAGCTGTATAAATGGGTTGTATGTAAAGAAATGTAAATTGTGTAAGTCGCTCTGGATAAGAGCGTCTGCTAAATGCCTAAAATGTAAATGTAATGTAGCTACTTTAGGTTGTTGGTTGGATGATGTCGACTGTATTCTTAGTGTAAAGTGGGGAACAATACTATGTATAGGGTGTGTATAGGGGGAGCAATGATCTATACAGGGTGTGTATAGGGGGAGCAATACTCTGTATAGGGTGTGTATAGGGGGAGCACTGATCTATACAGGGTGTGTATAGGGGGAGCAATAATCTATATAGGGTGTGTATAGGCTGAAAATGTATGTATATAGGATGTGTGTGTGGGAGCAATAATCTATATAGGGTGTGCATAGGGTGAACAATAATCTATATAGGGTGTGCATAGAGTGAACAATACTCTATATAGGGTGTGCATAGAGTGAACAATACTCTATATAGGGTTAACATCAATCTGTATAGGTTGTGTAAATGCGGAACAATAATCTATACAGGGTGAACATTCATCTATATAAGGTGTGTGTGGGGTAATAATAACAATAGTCAAACAGAACTCACTGATGTGGTCGAGCGAGCCGCAGCAGAACTTCCCGTAGAACTTCTTGGCCCCGAGGCCGCGCAGGTCGTGGATGCTGTAGGGCCACAGGTGCAGCACGTTGTTCCGGGAGAACGAGTCCCGCTTCTCCACCAACACCACCCGGGCTCCCAGAAACGCCAGCTCTATGGCCGTCCGCAATCCACAGGGCCCTGCGCCCAGCACTAAACACTGAGAGAGAGAGAGGGAGAGAGGGGGAGAGAGAGAGAGAGAGAGAGAGAGAGAGAGAGAGAGGGGGAGAGTGAGAGAGAGAGAGAGAGAGGGAGGGAGGGGGAGAAAGGGAGAGAGAGAGAGAGAGAGAGAGAGAAGGAGAGGGGGAGAGAGAGAGGGGGAGAGAGAGAGAGAGAGAGAGCAAGAGGGAGGGGGAGAGAGAGGGGGGGAGAGGAGAGAGAGGGGGAGAGAGAGAGAGAGAGAGAGAGAGAGGAGAGGGGGAGAGAGAGGAGAGGGGGAGAGAGAGAGAGAGAGAGAGAGAGAGAGAGAGGGAGAGAGAGAGAGAGTGAATCAGTGAGAGAGAGAGAGAGAGTGAGTGAGTGAGAGAGAGAGGGGGGAGAGAGAGTGAGTGAATCAGTGAGAGAGAGAGAGAGAGACTCAGAGAGAGAGAGAGAGCAAATACTCATTACACAATCCTTTAACATTGAACCACAGAGACAGAGAGAAGCTAATCCTTTAGCACAATAACACCACATATTACACCTTCGCAAAACAGCGTACGTTAACACCAGACTTCACACTGACGCCTGCGTTGGCGGTTTCACTGATGAAGGTCGTCGTTTCCTATAAACAGCCCCCTGGGAGTGCTACAGGCATGCCTCATACATTTACATTTTAAGCGTTTAGCAGACGCTCTTATCCAGAGCGACTTACAACATGTGCATCAATACATGGTAGGATACATAGTGTTGAGCAAGTAGGCAGTGGTGATGACAATTAGCTAGATGTACAGAATTCAGTGGTAGTGGAGTCTGAAAAGGTGGGTTTTGAGTCTGTTGCGGGGCAAGTGAGTATTGGTTCAGCTCTGGTCAAGCCGCAATGCATCCCATCCTCGTCGCCATAAGTGTGGTGGAAATCGCCCAGGAGTTTGAACGGAAGGAAGGACGCAACACTCTAGGCCAGCACGGGTTCAGAATCTTTTATTCTTGAGCTGTACCAGCATTACGGGGCCCCAGAGACCTCTGCCTGCAGAAGTCTGCCTAGTGACCTGTGGGCCCCCTTCTTATCGTGCATTAGTGTGTGCAGAATTTAAACAATGGTTAGGACAAAGTGTGAGTGAGAATGTGTTGATCATCTGTCGTGTGTGTGTGTGTTCTCCTGTGGTTAATCTTGATTTATTATTGGGTTTTCTTGAGGTAGGTAGAGTGTGGTTCTGTGTGTCTCAGTAGGTAGAGCATGGTTCTGTGTGGCTCAGTAGGTAGAGCGTGGTTCTGTGTGGCTCAGTAGGTAGAGCATGGTTCTGTGTGGCTCAGTAGGTAGGGCATGGTTCTGTGTGGCTCAGTAGGTAGAGCGTGGTTCTGTGTGTCTCAGTAGGTAGAGCGTGGTTCTGTGTGGCTCAGTAGGTAGAGCATGGTTCTGTGTGGCTCAGTAGGTAGAGTGTGGTTCTGTGTGTCTCAGTAGGTAGAGCATGGTCCTGTGTGGCTCAGTAGGTAGAGCGTGGTTCTGTGTGGCTCAGTAGGTAGAGCATGGTTCTGTGTGGCTCAGTAGGTAGAGCATGGTTCTGTGTGGCTCAGTAGGTAGAGCGTGGTTCTGTGTGTCTCAGTAGGTAGAGCGTGGTGCTGGCAACGCTTAGGTCAGGGGTGGGCAAGGAGGGCCATATCCGTTTCTGGATTTCATGCCAACTTCTGCTCTTAATTATTTAATTAGCCCAATCATGTACATGATCTGACATTTTAGCTAAGTTTCTTTATAAGCCCATGAATGACAGCTGAAGACTGTTCTTGTGTTCCCATATGAAAGATGTTACTGTGGTCTAATCTACAAGTGAACCAGCATTGGCGTATCCAACTAATTAGCCAATTGAGCTACAGGGGTAATTGGTAGAAACAAAACCTGCCCTCCAGGACCGGAATTGCCCACCCCTGGCTTAGGTTGTGGGTTCAATCCCCACTGGGGCCACATATACTGAAAAATGTATGCATCCACTACTGTCAGTCTCTTTGGATAAAAGCGTCTGCTAAATGACGTACGTTATATGATTTTACAGAGACTGCACGGGGAACCCTGGTGAGCAGTAGCACACGTTGGCATGCCAACGGGCAGTGTCCATCCTCCTCACACCAATCACAGCGTTTTTCCTCCACGAGGGAGCGTCTTTCAACCATATATGGAGTGTTACAAACAAGCACAAGATTTCCCCCGTGTTTGAGCAACGAGCTGTTAGGAAACGAGGGGAAGGAAATGAACTTCACACTTCTGTCTGGAAGTCCTGAGGAAATCTGCAGTTGTGTAATTAATGCTGGCCGGTAAAGAGAAGGGGAGAAAACGCCCCCCCAAAAACTAAAGGCTTGCTCAACGTCTCTCTGCGTGAGCTCACTCCATTTAGTGCAAACGCAGTAAAGATTTTCACATGGCTCAGTAGGTAGAGCGTGGTTCTGTGTGGCTCAGTAGGTAGAGCGTGGTTCAGTAGGTAGAGTATGGTTCTGTGTGGCTCAGTAAGTAGAGCGTGATTCTGTGTGTCTCAGTAGGTAGAGTGTGGTTCTGTGTGGCTCAGTAGGTAGAGCATGGTTCTGTGTGGCTCAGTAGGTAGAGCATGGTTCTGTGTGTCTCAGTAGGTAGAGCATGGTTCTGTGTGTCTCAGTAGGTAGAGCATGGTTCTGTGTGGCTCAGTGGGTAGAGCATGGTTCTGTGTGTCTCAGTAGGTAGAGCGTGGTTCTGTGTGGCTCAGTAGGTAGAGCGTGGTTCTGTGTGGCTCAGTAGGTAGAGCGTGGTTCTGTGTGGCTCAGTAGGTAGGGTGTGGGTTTGATTCCCATCGGGACCACATATACTGAAAAATGTAAAAATGGCATACAGTATATTATTATATTATATGTAATCAAAACCAAAGGAATTACAAAAAATAAAAAAATAAAATAATATGGCAGGTTTAATCCCCAGCGGACAGACACACAGACACACAGACGGACCTTGTTCTTGGTGCAGGCCTGGCCCTGCTGGTAGTCCGGGTGGGCCGCACGCTTGTCCAGTTTGGTCCAGAGGGCTTTGGCCTTCCAGTAGTTTAGCCTCTCCTTCAGCTTGCCGTAGAAGCGCCGGTAGTCCCGGGGGTCCACCTCCAGGTGGCGACAGAGCGCTGCAAAGTTCTGCTGCACGTCCTTGCACGTCTGGGCCTGGACGAAGCTGTCGAAGAGGGTGTGGGAGGGGTCTGGCTCGTCCTGGGGGGCCATGGCGTTGAGCGGAGAGTGGGAACGGCGGCCGGGATCAGAGAGCTTCGCTGCGGGGACAAGGGAGGGACGGCGGTCGTTAGACTTTGACAACAAAACGGGATCCTGGACTCGCTGCTATTCAATATGACTGTCACACGCCGCGTGACAAACCCTGAATGGGAACAGAACAGCCAGGAGACACGGAGTGGAGTTTGTCGGTCTACGGACCGGATTTTATTTATTTGTTTTCTGTCTCTCCCCCCCAGACATGGGAGAGAGACAGTGGGAGTAACAGGTTAACATATAACAAAGACTAACACAAACACAGACACAAAATCTTCACCCTACTCGCCGCGAAGCTTTCGGGTAAAAACAACAAACGAAAATAACAAGTTAAAATAACTAAACTTACGGGACACCGCGCCTCTTCCTCCAGAGTTCCCCTGGAACCTCCTCAGGCACACACATATCCAGTGACCTTTCAAGTGCTTCCCACCCATTCATACTGAGACACTCGAACTTTTCCAGTTCGAGTTCTCTTCATTCATTCCGAAGACACTCGCCACTCCCAGGATGTGAGAGTGCTGGCAATCGGCTCTCAAGATACTTCACTCTTCTGGTGAGTTCTTGGGCTTGCTCAGACACTCTCCACTGTCGAGTGCGAGCTCTTTCCACTAAAACCGAGGCGAGGCGGACCCTCTTCCAGGGCACCCTCCCGCTCCTCCATAATCACACCGAGGGAGAGAGGCGGACACCTAAAGCGCACCCCCTCTCCCTCTTCCTCACTCACACAGGAAGCACTCTACTCAGTCACTTTCGACAAACGCACACAAAACTCCACAACATTAAACATCCAACATTCAACAACAAACATTCCACATTCCACATAAAACATGCACGCGCACTCACACACACATCAAGACAAGACTGACTGACTCCCCACTCGCCCCACCTGCTCTTAAATAGGCTTAGTTTCTGCCTGGCTCAGGTGGGACTCGTGAGGCAATCACCCAATCACAATCACAACTCACATTCTCACCCAGACACCCAATCAGCCAATTGACTTCTATATCAATTGACTGATTGACACCAATTAAATGATCAAATAATAATTAAACCAATTAAGGCCTTTGGAGCTCCCTTCCGGGCGACAGTTCACTCTCACACCCTGGGAGAGTGCCAAACCTGCCGGAGGAGTCTCACTGCTCCAAAGGCCTCTACCCATGGAACAAGACAGGCAACCATGCCACTCCCATGTGGCCGAGACCGACGTCCTCCACAATGACCAATAAAAGATGCATGCACACACACACACACACACACACACACACACACACACACACACACACACACACATACACACACACACACACACACACACACACACACACACACACACACACACACACACACACACACACACACACATACAGACACAGACACCAACAGGTTCGCAGTCGACCCAGAATTTATTTACAGGAGTCAACGGTCAGGTGCAAATTGATACTCAACACCAGCGCAGGTGTTTGAAGGAAATGGAATTGCCTTTGGTGAGGTGAATCCACATCCAAGATGGTGAACAGAAGGGAATTAAATTGCAGTTGGCACCAGTTCCTGGCCCTGGCTGGCTGAAGACCCACACACCTCGACCATAAACCGTGACGGAGGGGACTGTCCTGTAACGTCTCTGAGCTGCACATTCTCAAATGGCAGTGCTCCCTTTTACCCATACCACCCCCCCGGCCATACGGCCTACTTCCTTATCCTCGTCGCCCCCCGTTCCTCTTCCTGTTGTCCATAAGAGCTGAACTTAAAAGGCTTTGCAACTGGAGCACCTCGCAGTTTTACATATTTCTGCATTTCTGCTGTGAGCCACTTCCTGCTTCTGGTGTCACGGTGAAGTGGTGGAGGAAGTCCTGGTCAATATCGACAGCACTCAAGCGATGGAAATGACATCCATATATAGTTATGAAAATAGGGGGCCTCAGATAGTGTAGCGGTCTAACGCACCCGTACTGGCTGATCCTTTACGAGTGTGAGTTGCCTATCACGGTCGCCGTTCGAAACCCGACTGTACCAGACCGGCCCTGATGGGGAGCCCCGATTGGATGCAGTGGATAGGGACCCGGGCTTGTACCTCAGGAGGTTACAGGGTCAGAGGTGGGGCACTGCCGTTATACCCTGGGGTAAGGTGCCATTCAATACAGCTGATTAAATGGGTTGTATGTATAAAAAATATATGTGAGGCACTCTGGATGAGAACGTCTGCTAAATGCGCAAATGCAAGAAACAATGCAATTCACACCTTGTCTGTATTTATCCAGACAATACAACATGCAAACAGATTTCTATTAGATTCTTCTGCATTTCAATATCTTGCCCTTGTACTTCAAGGGCGGCAGTGGCTCAGTGGTTAGCAACACAGGCTGGCAAGTGGAGGGTTGCTAGTTTGAATCCCAGGAAGGCCAAATGCAAAAAACTATGAACTGGAAACCGGAGGGATGCCAGTTCACTTCCTGGGGCACTGCTGAAGTGCCCTTGAGCAAGGCACTGAACCCCTAAACTGCTCCAGGGCTGACGTACTATGGCTGACCCTGCGCTCGGACCTCTCTTAGGTATGCGAAAATACCAATTCCAATTACCTTGTGTAACATGGCAATAAAGTATATTCCTCTTCTTCAATGTGATGCTCCTGTGCTTTTCATGACTACTTACCAACCACCTAAACACAACGCAGTGTTTCTTAATGAATCTGCAGAGCTTTTATCCATTTCATCAACTGATTATGACAGAGTCCTTATGACATGTACATGTTGACAATGGTTCAGACTCCAAGGCTATGGAGTTCATCAATCTGCTTCACTCTTTTGATTTTACCCAGCACGTTACCGGGCCAACGCATAGACATGCCCACACTTTGGATTTGGTTGCTTCTAGAGGTCTAAGCACCACTGTATCCTCTATTATTGATGTTGCTATGTCTGACCATTTCTGTGTATTTTTTGAGGTTAGGGTGACTTTAGAACATGAACATTTACAAAGCATTATCAAGAAGCTCTATCTTAATTCTGAAGTAGCTGATAAGTGTGTAAACTGCATAAACGATATGCCTATGCTAGTCTTGCCTTTCTCCTGTGATAATTTGGTGAACAGTTTTAATAGCAAACTTAAAACAACCCTTGATATTGTTGCTCCAGTCAAAATGAAAAAGTCCCACGCCAAAAGTCAGCTGAAAAACAATTGCCGTAAAGCTGAACAAAAATGG